>CAWUFW010000351.1:4200000-4669995 GCA_963921515.1 Calotriton arnoldi | reverse complement strand
CCCTCTGTCGGGAAGCTTTTCCAACCCGCATCAGAATCGGCCCCTATGTGCGTGTACTCTTTCCCAATTTTACACTCCATTATGACGCCTTCAGAATCTGACATTTTTATGCCTTGATTAATGATTTTCAAGACTCACCTGCTCCACGCTGGACCGCTTTTGAACAATCCTTATTGAATGGGTTCTCTTTCAAAGATATGATTCATATGTCAAACTGTACTTTTATATCTAGAAATCCCATTTTAAAATACTCACATCATTTATTGCACACATTATTTTCTGCTAATCTTGATTTTTATCAATGTTTTTTATCCTCGTCATTTTAGTGTAACAAATATCTTACATTTCACCGCAAATCTTTTTACTACAAGCACTGGAAAGAGAAAGGTATTGTGTTAGCTCACTAATTTCTTTCAGGCATTTCTATTATACCTTTACACCAATTACAAACACAGTACCACTTACCTCACTCATTTTTAAAGGAGTAGGAATTAATTTCCTCTGCTATCCGTTCCTTTTTTCTCATTCACCAGTTTCCTTCCTATCATGCTATTCCTATGCCTCTGACACCTTTAGTTTTGACCCAACATGACTACTCCAAAAGCTGCCTTTATATATAAAACATTGTTGACACCTGCTTCTGTTAGAAACAAAACTTCTCTTGAACTATTATGGGAAGCTGACCTAAACATGTCGTTTCTTGTATGATTCTGGGACAAACCCAGGCTTAAAATGTTTCATACTTCCAAAGCTGCCCGCATTACTCAGTCCCTATTTTTTATTCATACTAGGGCTGTTCTTACCCCAGAATGTATCTCTAAATTTACTACTTCTGCTTCTCCATCATGTTGGTCATGCTCTACATGCAATGGTTCTTTAACTCATATTTTGTATTATTACTCACATGTTAATAAGTTTTGGACATCCGTTTGGTCTAAATGTTTAAAGATATTTTAATGTACTGTACCACTCACTTTCTAGAATGTTTTCTTAGGTACCTTAGCAATGAGTTTTGATCATATATTTCCAAAACCTTAGTTAACTGATTTTTTTTTTAACACTTACCTTTAAGGTTATGCTTTCCTGCCGGAAAGATGTTTCTAACATTTCTGTGCTAACATAGTGGAATTTTATATATGATAAACATAGAATTCATACTGTTTTTTCATTGACGCTACATCAAAAAATGTAGTCTGATTTATACTGGTTACCTTTTACTACAATTCTCTCCTAGCACTCATCAATACCCTAATCCATTTTTTCCTTTCCTTTCCCTTCTTTCACCTCTCCTTTTCTCTCTCCCAATCCCTTTCCCTCTCCTCCTATTCTTTCAACGTCTCTGCTCACCCTCTCTTTCTTTTTGATACGAAATGGTAAAAAAAAACATTTTCGTGTTCATCCCCGTTTTATTTTTTCAGATCGCAATATGTTTTGTTGTATTCGTTCATAAAAAATATTTTTTTAAACATTTTAGACGGCTAAAATGAATACCAAGCTAGTGTTGATCTTGACATTACTGTCATTACTATCGAATATACATGGTCTTGAAAACATGCATATGATAATTTATCTCTGTAAAGGAGGAAAAAATCATTCATTAAACACCTTACGGATTTGCTGCTTTTGTGTAATTTGGGAGTCAATAATTATACCTTGAGTTTTAACTTTTTTTAACTTTTGGAGAATGTTGTATATTTTGACACAAGCTCAATCAGCATTAATGTGTATACGCTACCCACCATCATTGTCTACAGTTGTCTAATGCATCAGTGGTAGGTCTGGGTGTAATATTCCGCTCCGCTCCCAGAGTTTGCAGAGTTTTGCCCACTCTACACTCTGCGTAGAGCAAACAGTTCCAAAAAACTCTGCATAGCAGCATAGAGTTTTTCCTCTCGCGCAGCTTGCCAATGTTAATTGGGCAAGTGAGGAAAATCATAAGCCAGACCACCTACTGGCGAGATTTCTCGCCACCGGCTTTCGCCGCAGGTCACTACTCCTCACTTTGATGAAGCTGCCACTCGCGGCAGAAAGAATCAGCATCCTCTTGTGCTGTGTCTGGTGCCGTATGTGCTGATTTTAAAGCACGTGACAAACGCCCGGTGCTAAAAATCAGCATGAGCAGTGTGACTTACCTTACTCCTTGCGGAACTCCGTGAAGTGCTGAGCAGTTTTTCCGGCACTTTGTGGAGTTCTGCATAGCAGAACTTTGTGAACTCCACCCAGGCCTACTAAATGACACCCTGGTGGGGCCTGACCTAACACTAACTCCTCATTGGTTTTCGCAGTCTGTAGTATAATGGGACTTGATTGCTAGACCCCTCTCCAAAGATCTGGCTGATGGGGTTATTGTATGTTTTGGCATGCAATTTCTTCACTCACACATGATGACTATTGAGCCGCCCTTTTGAATTAGGTTGGGGGTCTGGGGACGATTGGAGGCTCTCTACATTAATTTTTATTATGATTGGAAATGTTTATAGATTTTGAAATAATGATCATGTACATTGGAGCATGTGCAAAAGGGATGTGATTTGTGATCTCTTGCGGTATATCTATGATAATTGTGCTGATCACAGATATATTTATGTTTGTGTGAATGGTGTTTGGAAGATGGAGGATGAATGCTGCTCATAGAGTACAACAAAGGCACCCCATTGCACATTTCTTCTACCTGTTTGATACCGTAGTGTTCATGACTTCTATGAGGAGAATACACAATGGTTTTGTCAAAGAAGGTACCTCGAAGATGTTAATGTCATGTTCTGTCAAAGAAGGTTCCTGGAAGTCATGTATGGAAAACTACACATACTGCCACCACAACTTTTTCTGACGAGAGACATTTGGCATCCTCCAAGGAAGACCCTTTCGGGAGAGAAACTCTGTACCAACATAGTTGGTTTATTGCACTGCATTTGAGTGACAGTGGACTACTATCCCAGTGTCAAACCTTGAAATTATAAGCTGACTATCTCTTTTAGCTTGTTAAATGTGTTGTTCTATACTGACCTTTGTGGATGTTTTGCTGCTTGCAGAACGTGGAGCTGAGTACTGCCTGTTCCCTTCTGGCTAGGAACACGTCCAGGGTCCTTAGAATGTTGTGCTCTGCCATTCTGCTCACATTGCTTTCTTAAAAGACTCATGCTCTGTGCCCTAGAAGCCCTCGCTTCTGCCTCACCATTAGAATTCAAGAAGGCTGACTGAAGGCTCAACTGATACAAGTTTACATGAGCTCATTGGTGACTCTGCTTTGTGGACAGAAGAACCTATCCTTGCACTGTTTATTATTCTTTCTGCTGCCCTCTAACCCTGCCTTTGTATTCAGAGATCTATTACCTTGTTGGTATTCAGACTAGATGGATCATAAATGGCATGAGTGGAGAGGTGTGTCTTTTGTGCTTGTGAATCAGACTGTGGTCTTCCCACTTTCTTCCAGGTTGCCCAGCGGTTGAGGAGTTGATGGCCAATAGTCAGATGGACTGACCAGTCACAAATCATCCAGACTTTGTGGCCAACACTCCCTAGCCATAAACCTGGAGATACATACCATGCTGAATACTTTACTCCATTTTTCCGAATGTGAGGAGTCATCTCAGAAAACTTTACTGAGAAGTATCCTCAACTTAGCAGTAGCTCTCAGGCCCATATAATGCTCTTAAAAATATTAACAAGCCAACCTGGAACACCCCATATAGTCATCTTTTCCCCAAAGTCTTACTTGCTCAATAGCATTGAATGTTGTGAAGAAATCTTCAAATGCATAGGGTACTGGTAATGCACCAGTTACAATTACAGATCATGCCATTGTGACTAATTCTACTTCTTTGTGCACTCTAGACCACCCATCCTAAGTCTAGTCTGATTCGGTGGCAAAAAAATATATTTATTGACACTTCCAATCAGGTGATCTCCCACGACTGGAGAACACATTTTTGCACAGGGAGATGGCATAGGCCAGCAGTTGGTAGGCCCCTTAGCCCCTTTCCAGGATTCTGGTATTGTTCTACTTCGGAGGATTGCTGGGAACATTCTAGAAAATACCAATGCCAATGAATCAAGTTATGATTCAGCATATTATATGTACCGATTGCTGTGATTATTTTAATGCCATAATCTTTGAGAATAAAACATCAGCTGTAAAAATACTATCCAGAAGATAGAGATCGCTACCCTGTACTAATAGTCCTTCTTCTTGCACTTAGTGATACAAGGTGCCCATAGAATTCACCCACTTGGTGATACTAATATCTATATCACAATTCAGGGACATGTTCAGACTGTCAGAAGCACCAAGTTTCCAGAACAGCCTGTAATCACGATTTCTCACAGATATATTCAGCTTCTCTCTGGCTTTATCTGCAATGTGGTGCTTTTTATATTTTAAAAATTTTCTTCTTATACCACTTCTTTAAGCTGGTAATCAATTCAGATGCCTGAATTGATTACCAGCTTAAAGAAGTGGTACACCTATTCATTCAAAAAATCCTTCTGGTTAATCATAACTCTCTTAGTTTTACCTAGAAGTAAATACTCCATTGTTAAGCAAGTTAGGGCTGATTTTTGGTATAGAGACAGAATATCGAGTTGGAAATGTCGACTTTCACTAATATCGAGTTTGAAGTATCGAGACACAGAAATATCGACAGCAAGAATATTGTGGTCAAGAATATCGAGTTTAAGGTAAGAAATACCGTTTTCAAAAATACGGAAGTCATTAATATCGTTTACAAAAATATAGTTGTTAAAAATATCGTTTTATTAGTTAGTGTTATGTATTTTAGTATGTATTTTAAATGTATGTGCTCTATTTTTTTGTCTAAGTATTGCTTTTGTTTTTTTAATGTATGTGTTAAATTTTTAGAAGTTATAAATTTTATTTTAATTAAATTTAGCGTTTCAGTTCCGTAGCGGGTTGTGGGTTTATAGGGGAATAAGATGGGAAGTAATTTAATTATAATAAATTAAATATTAATTTTTATTTATTAGTATTTATTTAATTTAGATTTCATAGTGTTAATTGTGGGAATTAAATTATTATTAATTAATTCATAATTGGCTGTTAATTTTTATTAATTAATTAATTGGTAAATATGTTAATTGTGTCTTTTTTTAGGAGTGGGTTGTGGGTTTATAGGGAAATAGGATGGGAAGTAATTTAAGTATAATTAAATTATAATAATTTATTATTAATTCATATTTATTCATTTAATATTTTATACTGTTAATTGTGGGAATTAATTTATTAATAATTATTTTTAATTGGTTGTTAATTATTATTAATTAATTGGTAATTATGTTAATTGTGTCATTTGTTTAGGAGCGGGTTGTGGGTTGATAGGGGAGTAGGGTGGGAAGTAATTTAGTTTTAATACATGTATTAATACTTTTTATATAATATTTATTTAACTTTATTTTATAGTGTTAATTGTGGGAATTAATGTATTAATAATTATTTATAATTTTCTTGTTAATTGTCATTAATTAATTCATTGTTAATTAATTATGTTAATTGTGTCATGTTTTTAGAACTGGGTGGTGGGGTTTATAGGGGAATAGGGTGGGAGGTAATTTATTTTTAATTAATTAATTATTTGTTAATTAATGGTAATTAATTAACATTTAAATATGGCTATTGTGTAATTATTTTGATGTTTGAGTTGTGGGGTTTATAGTGGAAAATGGTGGGAAGTAATTCTTTTTTAAATAAATGATTTGTGGTTAATTTATATTAATTTATTAATGTAAAATTAGTTATGGAAATTGTGTAATTATTTTTAGGTGTGTGTTGTGGTGTTTATTGGGGTAGAGGGTAATTTAGTTTACATTAATTAATCAATACTCGATCATTAATATTCATGTATTACTTGATAAATATTTTTCGTAATTGTTTTTATTTATTTTGTTTGTGTATTTTGGTTCTATAGCGGTAACATTTGGTTAGTACATTAATTTTCATCTGTTTTAATGTTTTGTTAATTAATAATATTTGTTTAATTAATAATGAATTGTGTTAATTATGGAGGTACACTTTTTTTAAAATTTAGATGTGTGTTGTAAATTGTGTGGTGTTATAGCGTAGGAAAGAAATATTACATTTATGTAATAATTAATGTTTTTGATTATAAATAATTTCTATTACAAAAATTTTATTTGTTTGTAAATTATTTTTAAATTTTCAAAAATTATTCTTTGTATGTAATTCTTAGATTTTTTAACATTATAATATGTTTCTATGTTTTGTAATTTTTGATATTTTTATATATGTTTTGTTTTTTGTTTTTTTATTATTTTTTGTATTGTAGTTGATATTTTGTTTGTTTTTAAATTTGAATTTTCTTCAGTGGGAATAGTATTTTTACCCCCTCCCCCCCGCTATCCAACACTTTTCCTACTGCGGCATTTGCAGGAGTGGGAATCGTAATTTATACCCCTCCGCTATCCAACACTTTCCCTACTGTTGCACTCACTGGAGTGGGAATAGTCATTTTTTCCCCTCCGCTATCCAACACTTTCCCTACTGTTGCACTCGCTAGAGTGGAAATAGTAATTTTATCCCCTCCGCTATCCAACACTTTCCCTACTGTTGCACTCACTGGAGTGGGAATAGTAATTTTTGCCCCTCCGCTATCCAACACTTTCCCTACTGTTGCACTTGCTGGAGTGGGAATAGTAATTTTTTCCCCTCCGCTATCCAACACTTTCCCTACTGTTGCACTAGCTGGAGTGGGAATCGTAAGTTTTACTCCTCTGCTATCTAACATATTCCCTACTGTTGCACTCGTTGAAGTGGGAATAGTAATTTTTACGCCTCCGCTACCCAACACTTTCTCTACTGTTGCTCTCGCAGGAGTGGGAATAGTAATTTTTCCCCTCCGCTATCCAACATTTTCCCTACTGTTGCACTCGCTGAAGTGGGAATAGTAATTTTAACCCCTACACTATCCAACACTTTCCCTACTGTTGCACTCGTTGGAGTGGAAATAGTAATTTTTACCCTTCCACTATCCAACACTTTCCCTACTGTTGCACTCACTGGAGTGGGAATAGTCATTTTTTCCCCTCAGCTATACAACACTTTCCCTAATGTTGCACTCGTTGGAGTGGGAATAGTACATTATTCCCCTCTGCTATCCAACACTTTCCCTACTGTTGCACTCACTGGAGTGGGAATAGTAATTTTTTCCCCTCCGCCATCCAACACTTTCCCTACTGTTGCACTCGCTGGAGTGGGAATAGTAATTTATACCCCTCCGCTATCCAACACTTTCCCTACTGTTGCACTCACTGGAGTGGGAATAGTAATTTTTTCCCCTCCGCCATCCAACACTTTCCCTACTGTTGCACTCGCTGGAGTGGGAATAGTAATTTTATCCCCTCCGCTATCCAACACTTTCCCTACTGTTGCACTAGCTGGTGTGGGAATAGTAAGTTTTACTCCTCCGTTATCCAACATATTCCCTACTGTTGCACTCATTAGAGTGGGAATAGTAATTTTTACCTCTCTGCTATCCAACACTTTCCCTACTGTTGCACTCGCTGGAGTTGGAATAGTAAATTTTAACCCTTCGCAATCCAACACTTTCCCTACTGTTCCACTCGCTGGAGTGGGAATAGTAATTTTTACCTATCCGCTATCCAACACTTTCCCTACTGTTGCATTTCCTGGAGTGGGAACAGTATTTTTTACCTATCCGCTATCTAACACTTTCACTACTGTTGCATTCGCTGGAGTGGGAATAGTAATTTTTACCTCTCCGCTATCCAACGCTTTCCCTACTGTTGCACTCGCTGTGGTGGGAATAGTAATTGTTACCCCTCCGCTCTCCAACACTTTCTCTACTGTTGCACTCAATGTAGTGCAAAATGTAGGTTTAAAAAATATTAAATATTTTAATATTTTAATTTATAATATAATTTTTGTATATTTATTTCTATGTTACAGGTGTATGTATATATATATATATTTCTTTTTAATTTGTAATATATTTATGGCATTTTAAAATTAATTTAAATTATTATTTATTAATTGTTTTTAAGTAAATATATATATATTACATTTTATATAATCCAGAGCGGGTCCTTCCGGGATCAGTCCCTTAGTCAGGTGGTGCGTGGTGCCGGCAAACCCAAACCGGACATCAATAATCCAAAGTAAGTTGAGTAATTACGCACTCTCAGAGGTCCAATTGCTGAAACCATAAGCTTTATTCTTAACCGCTACGCGTTTCGACACACAAAGGGGCCGATTCCGATTCAGGCCGGAAATCACTCCGACCGAGCCGGACCCGGAGAGATTTCCGACCAAATCGGACTCTGGCATTCCGACCGAACAAGTACGATGCGCACGCATGCAATCGGACTCGAGTCGGTCGGACTCCCATTGAAGTCAATGGGAGCCGGACGTACAACGCGTATGCGGGCTCCCATTGACTCAATGGGTGCGAGGCGAACAAGGGCACCCCCTACAGCGGGTACGCGTCGATGTGAATCGCGCCGTACATGCACAGGTAGGGGGGACCCATGGGTCCCCCCTGTGTGCGACTCGCACGGCTACACGTACAGGGGGGTTCGACACAGACCCCCAAAGTCCAGCTCCGACTGCTCTTTCGTGCCGGACGGCGTGAGTCGGTCGGACTGCTCGCGGCGCGCATCGTACTTGCCCGGCCGGGGAACGTCTCCATTGCGCGGTGCGAACAGTGTCCGTGCGAGTCGGTCGGAGCAGTTCAGACCCGCGTACGAGTCGGTTGGCGATTTCGCGTGCGCTCGCATAGTACTCGCTCGGCCGGACGCACGTACGAATCGGTCGGAACAGAGGGCTCCGAATCGGATCCGGTTAAGCCGAATCCGATTCGGTGCCCTACCGGCCGAGATCGGAATCGGCCACAAAGTGTCTTGATCACACGATAAGTCAGCTCCACAGAATCGTGCATATATAAACAATAAACATGGAAAAGGGACTCGTGGTACAAGTAGCACGCATTACATAGTCACTGTGGTGGCCATTTTGTAACATGTATAAACAATATTGCAAATCCATACTTTGTATTTCTCAATACATAATCCCATTAATAAACAATACATTAACCGGTATAATATGTCATATAATTGTGCTTTGATTTCTAGCTCATACCGTGAATATTTACAGATCGTGCTACCATATCACCGTGCAGGTAGACGTGATACTATAAGGTCTGCGGACTAGTGCCAAGGACGTAGTTAAAGTAGGTGCTCATATATCGAATTAATTCGTACACGATACATGCGCTAAGTAGATGCGTATCGCAACATAAGTTCCACATGTTTTCGTTCTACTTCCGTTAATGTCAGTAAACGCGGACTAGTGCCTAAGAGCTACTGAATTAGAACGTGATAGTTCACGTATTGACCACCTACAATTGCTATGGTAGACATAAGACGAACTAGTGCGAGGAATGTCCAGAACCAAGTGGCAATAGGTCAAATGAGTTCTCGCTTCTACCATGTATTTTTTAGAACAAAGTGAAAACAAAAACAAAACTACATAATAAAGAACCTAAAATGGTAAAGTGCAATTAAGAAGTCTCTTATCTTGTGCTTGGTGCAAAGACCGGTCCCGGCGAAGAAAAGGGTAGGGAACCCGTGACGTGACATGTAAGGTGATGGGTCCCTTCCTTTCCTCCAGTAAAAAAGAGCAAGACAAGAGAAATAATTCCATGAAATAGTTACTAAGGAACTCACCAAACAGAAACATAACAAAGCTATAAGGAATAATAGGAATTTTAATTTGTCAAGACAACAAAGGGAACTCATCCTATCACTGGCCCAGGACAAAAATGTTGTAATACGACCATCTGATAAAGGTGGAAATATTGTGTTGTGGGGTAGACAAATGTACATTGATGAAGCTCATAGACAACTGAAGGATGTCAATTTTTATTGTACATGTAACACCACTGTTTACAATATGAGTATCACCACAACATGGGACAAACTATCTGAGTGGCAGCAGTCAGGATTGATTACATGGCATGAATACTGCTTTTTAAAGAAAGACTATCCAAAACTTCCCATAATGTACCTTCTCACTAAAATTCATAAAGATCCCACAATGCCCCCGGGTAGGCCAATAGTATCATCAGTTGGTAATGTAAATGAGAACATATCCAAATATGTAGATCATTTTCTTAGGGAATATGTTGTCCATTTACCATCGCACATAAGAGACACTAAGGACTTTCTAAATAAAATAGAGGACATTAGATGGGAAGAATTTACTCTCATTACCCTGGATGTGAACTCATTGTATACCATCATTGATCACGTCCAGGGTATAGACGCCTGCATGCATTTCCTTAGTGAGAGAGACATATGTTATCTAGAACACACCCACATGCTAGCTGACATGATGAGAATGTGTCTCTCCAATAACATTTTTATGTTTGATGGTGACCTCTATAGGCAGGTGCGGGGCACGGCGATGGGTACGTGCTTCGCGCCGAGCTTTGCGAACCTCTTCCTGGGGAAATGGGAGGAGGAAATTCGTAAGGAGGGGGCTCTGCAGGCAGATTTTGAGAAGGTGTTAGTATGGATGAGGTACATCGATGACCTGTTTATTGTATGGATAGGGAGCGAAAGTGAAGCTATCAACTTCATTAACAAACTCAATAATAACACATACTATATTGTACTGACATACAACATTAACAAGGAGAGCATAGAATTTATGGACACACAAATTACAGTGAAGGAAGGATCCATAATTACAAGCCTACATCGCAAGGAATAGTCTCCTTCATGCCCTCAGTGCTCATCCTGATGCCCTTAAGTGGAGCATCCCGTATGGGGAGCTACTGAGGGCATGAAGGAATTGCAGCACAGATGACACATACATCAAGGAGCAAGAAATCATGCTTAAAAGATTCAGGGAGCGAGGGTATCGGAATGGGTACTCAAGCAAGCGATGAGTAAAATAAGTGAAACCAGCAGGCAAAAATCCTTAGCATATACTAAGAAAGAAGGCACAGGAGAAACGATCACTAGGGTGATTACTACAGTCAATCACCAATCCAAACAGGTCCATAAAATCCTAGCGGACAATTGGAAGATTCTCAAAACAGACAATGTCATAGGTCCCAGCATAAGCGATAGACCAATGGTGACCTACAGGAGAGGCAGAAGTCTTAAAGACATTCTAGTAAAAGGTGACATCAAGGAAACCCACAATGCTAACATACATAACCTTAAAGGGTTTTACCCTTGCGGGCATTGTAAAGCATGTAAATTCAGTCATATGATCAAGGAATTTGAGGTACCAGGATCCAAAAAGAATAGGATTATTACACAGTTCCTAATTTGCAGCACCAGTTATGTCATCTATGTCTTAGAATGCCCATGTAGACTTAGATACGTAGGCAGTACGACCTGCATGGTCAAGAAACGTATCCAAGAACATCTGAGGGCCATTAACAATGTTGATCTACACTACCCCATCGCCCGACACTTTCAAGAAAAACATCAATCTAAAAACTCTCTTCTACGATTTTTTGCCATTGAACAAGTTAATCTTGGTAGCAGGGGAGGCAACAGGGAACTAGCACTTAGGAAGAAAGAGTCCAAATGGATACTTGAACTAGAAACCCGATTCCCTGGGGGCCACAACCTTGATGAGGAGCTAGCAACACATTTGCATGAAGACTAAATGTTATAAACTTCCATGATATCAACTTTTGTAGTATACTTCTCATTGAGAACTTTCGTTAATAGCAGTAATGTATATTTGATTACCTGTTTGAGTTGTATAATGTTTTTAATTATTGCTCTTTTCTTGCTCTTTTTACAGGAGGAAAGGAAGGGACCCATCACCTTACACGTCACGTCACGGGTTCCCTACCCTTTTCTTCGCCGGGACCGGTCTTTGCACCAAGCACAAGATAAGAGACTTCTTAATTGCACTTTACCATTTTAGGTTCTTTATTATGTAGTTTTTTGTTTTTTTTCACTTTGTTCTAAAAAATACATGGTAGAAGCGAGAACTCATTTGACCTATTGCCACTTGGTTCTGGACATTCCTCGCACTAGTTCGTCTTATGTCTACCATAGCAATTGCAGGTGGCCAATACGTAAACTATCACGTTCTTTCAGTAGCTCATAGGCACTAGTCCGCCTTTATTGACATGAACGGAAGTATAACAGAAACTTATGTTGCGATACGCGTCTACTTAGCGCATGTATCATGCACGAATTAATCCGATATGTGAGCGCCTACTTTAACTACGTCCTATTGCTACTTGGTTTTGGACATTCCTCGCACTAGTTCGTCTTATGTCTACCATTGCAATTGTAGGTGGTCAACATGTGAACTATCACGTTCTAATTCAGTAGCTCTTAGGCACTATTCCGCCTTTACTGACATTAACGGAAGTAGAACGTAAACATGTGGAACTTATGTTGCGATACGCGTCTACTTAGCGCATGTATCGTGTACGAATTAATTCGATATATGAGCACCTACTTTAACTACGTCCTTGGCACTAGTCCGCAGACCTTATAGTATCACGTCTACCTGCACAGTGATATGGTAGCACGATCTGTAAATATTCACGGTATGAGCCAGAAATCAAAGCACAATTATATGACATATTATACCGGTTAATGTAAAGTTTATTAATGGGATTATGTATTGAGAAATACAAAGTATGGAGTTGCAATATTGTTTATACATGTTACAAAATGGCCACCACAGTGACTATGTAATGCGTGCTACTTGTACCACGAGTCCCTTTTCCATGTTTATTGTTTATATATGCACAATTCTGTGGAGCTGACTTATCGTGTGATCAAGACACTTTGGGGCCGATTCCGATCTCGGCCGGTAGGGCACCGAATTGGATTCGGCTTAACCGGATCCGATTCGGAGCCCTCTTTCCCGACCGATTCGTACGTGTGTCCGGGCGAGCGAGTACGATGCGAGCGCACGCGAAATCGCCGACCGACTCGTACGCGGGTCCGACCCTCTCCGACCGACTCGCACGGACACGACTCGCACCGCGCAATGGAGACGTTCCCCGGCCGGGCAAGTACGATGCGCGCCGAGAGCAGTCCGACCGACTCGCGCCGTCCGGCTCGAAAGAGCAGTCGGAGCCGGACTTGGGGGGTCCGTGTCGGACCCCCATGAACGCGTAGCCGCGCGAGTCGCACACAGGGGGGACCCATGGGTCCCCCCTACCTGTGCATGTACGGCGCGAGTCCCATCGACGCGTACCCGCTGTGGGGGGCGCCCTTGTTCGCCTCGCACCCATTGAGTCAATGGGAGCTCGCGTACGCGTTGTACGACAGGCTCCCATTGTCCTCATTGGGAGTCCGACCGAATCGAGTCCGATTGCATGCGTACGCATCGTACTCGTTCGGTCGGGCTGCTAGGGCCCGATTCTGTCGGAAATCTTTCCGGGTCCGGCTCGGTCGGAGTAATTTCCGGCCTGAATCAGAATCGGCCCCTTTGTGTGTCGAAACGTGTAGCATTTAAGAATAAAGCTTATGGTTTCAGCAATTGGACCTCTGAGAGTGCGTAATTACTCAAATTACTTTGGAATATTACATTTTATGTCGACCGGACGATAATAACAGGACTGTGTCCCCAGAGATACAACCATCAGGCACTTATCATGGTAGCCTTTAAAATTTAAATACTTGTGCGTCGACAGCAGGAATTTGAAATATCTCAGATCAAGGGCTCTTCATTGCCTCTGTGTTCCTGCGTCTTCTTCACATCACCATTTGCCCTGAAGAAGTTCATTTTATGTATGAACGAAACGCGTTGGCTGGAATTTGCACATTTTGATATTGAAAATAAAGGATTGATAAACCACTATACAAAATGAACATTTGGATTTATTGAAGAAAACTCTTTGGTAGTGCACCGCTCCACTATTTTCACAGTTTTCTCTCTGCTTGGCAGCTGGCATCCAACAACGGCAGGTGCAGGAGCTGTATGTGCACACCCAATCATACTATCCATTACAATTTCTTAAACAAGAAAAGGAATAAAGCAGGGAGG
Organism: Calotriton arnoldi; assembly: GCA_963921515.1. Lineage (NCBI taxonomy): Eukaryota > Metazoa > Chordata > Amphibia > Caudata > Salamandridae > Calotriton > Calotriton arnoldi. The sequence continues at coordinate 4,655,966 of CAWUFW010000351.1, read as the reverse complement.
TGCGGTTACTCAGATCCGCCGTTGCTCATTCATTCTCTATTTTATATATGTATGTTTAATTTTTTTTTAATTAAATTTATTACTTATAATTGTTAAAATTTACAAATGAATCTAAATAATTTTTTTTAGTTACATTTATTATTTAATTTATTTTACAATATTTTTCATACATATAAAAAAACGATATTTTGTACATTGATATTTTTGACAACAATATATTTTTTTCGATATTTTTGTACTTACAAGATAGGAGGTCGATATTTTTGAGAACGATATTTATGTCCCGATATTTGTGTAAGTCGATATTGTGGTGGTCGATATTCTGTCAGTGATCCCCGATTTTTGACTCCTAATTATCCTTAACACTCCTTGATTGACTATTCACCTAGTAGCAGTTCATTATACTTTTTAATTAGCTTCAGCACATTCAAATTCCCGAACAATAGGCTGATTGTTTGTTTAAGGATATTTCCTAATCCAAAAATATGTCTTGTATATGTTCTTGGTGGCATATTTAGCCATTCTTTGTTCAGCATCTACTCTTTCAATGCCCCTTGTTAAGAAACATATAAGAGTGGAAAGATAGTTAAGCACGCCCAGGTACATAAAGAGTACTGATCACTTTCCACCCTGTTTGCTTGTTACCCTGCGTTCAAGGCAGGCATCAACATTTTTCCAGTTAATTAAGCTAAAATCTATTGCTGTGCTATTTGCACCGGCAGACAAAGGAGGCTGTGCCAGAATTTCCTTGATTATTGATCATTTAAGCCCTTATTACTTTTTGGGTTATTTCACCCAGAGTGTTAACTCTGGGTGAAATAACCTATGTCACCACTATAGGTATGGCTCAGAATGTTTGGGTCCCGAAGCCAAGACCTCTTGATGGGATAATGCATGGCTGGAAGACAGTGGACATGTGTCTAATGCTGTACGGGTTGTGGCCATCAGCATTGCCTAACCCCTGCCTGTCACCTGCAGCAGTCCACTGAGAGCAGGCAGTGTTCCACCGAGCAAGCAGAAGCATTCCCTGGACAGCAGACCCCACATCGAACTACCCCACCACCCACCGACACTCTCGTTGACACTTTCAGCATTTTCAAAGATAGTAGAAAATGTCGGCAATGTGTTTCAGAAATGGTGAAAACTGCTCTGTAACTCTGGGTCCAAGCAGTTAATCCCTATTTTGAAGAAAACACTCATAGTGGACGGACATTGGTGAGGAGATACCGGCTGGAAGTTTTATTTCCGACCCCCAGATATCTACTCACCAAAGTCCAGCCAACTTGTAATGAGGATCTTAGGGTACTCTTCCAAAAGGCATACAAGTTAACTATCCCGTTTTTCTCCTCATGACCGTTAGTAACATAACAACGAACATTACCTGCCTGATTACAGCTCTCAAAAATTACAATATTCTCTGCTCCCCTTATACTTGCCATAAAAATCACCCGAGATGTTGGAGATGTGCACATCAGAGTGCATTCATTTATAATTACTAAATACAGAGACATCCTTTTGACGTTCAGCGTCATAATTTGTTTCTGATGGATAATACGGTTGCGAATATCAGAGTTCTACTTAAAATATAGATTTCAATTTTTAAGCACTGGTAAACAACTGACGAGCGTCTCTCAATCGAGTCATTATGAAATCTTAAGGCTAACCCTCCCCTCAACCTCCTCTATGTCTGCCCCTGTTGGATCTCTTGGCTTACATCGACTGGGTGCTAAATCCAGGAATCACCAGATCTTTACAGCAGAGGTGTCCTGTAAAAGTAACACATGTGTACTATTTAAAAAGTACAAAAAATCGGAGTTGTCAATCAGTCTATCAAACCTTGAAGTATGTCATCAGCTGATGCCCATTTCCTTGTTTGCCATTGGTTAAAGTGCTCCAATTTCGGCTTTTGGCAGAAGGGACCATGCAACAATAATGAAACTGAACTAGTTATTAACTTTATCGTGCCACTAATGCTAAATCTAAAGTTGAATGTATTTGCTTTTAATCATATTTTATTCAATTATTTTATTACTAACCCTGACACTATACAATACCCACCTAAAGTCGTTTTCTTGGTTCTTTGGGTGAACCAAATGTACATTTGTAAATGTAGACAAACTAAACACGCTGTCGAAGAAAATACGGGGAATTAAACATCAGACCAAGATCAATGGAAAAGTAAATCTATGAAGAATTGTACTGTATATACATATTCGCTATAAAGGTACGAATACAGGAGTTTTACATGTGCAAAGCACAAACATATTTGCGTTCCCTGGTTCCCACTTTACAGGATTGAATAGCCTCTACCTTTAATTCGCTGAATAATATCGTTATATTTTAAGTCTGAAAAAGAAGCAAGAAGTCTGTCGCTGTCTGAACGGTTATAATTACTATACAGGGGTAACCTCAACTTAATAAATGCCAAATTTAAACTAAAGATTTGCTGTAGGGCAGTGAGTAAGAACACTGTACTTCAGAGCATATCTTTGTGGTCGGAGCATCACTATGACACATCAGCACTTTATGTTGAAACAGTACATTTACTTTCTGAACGATACCTAACCACATCAAAAAATGAGCTTTATACCAATAAATACAGTATGTCTTCCCTTCAGCCACAAGCATTCCTTTCTTTGCGTGCAGAGAGCAGCCAACACTCACAGATCAAGTGAAGGTCACAGCAGTTTAAATAGAGGACTCCAAAGAATGTCAAAGAACTACAATACAAATGTGGATAGTTCTAACAGAAATGGAGAGTGTTTGGTACCTATCGTCCACACTACTTCTGTTACTTAATATCATAGTTTTGTTAACCATTTTATGTTAATTGAAAATTCAGTTAAATTCGCCTAACTCACAACGACTGGTGTTAGTATAGTACCGAAAGAGGACTGTGCCCCCACCATACCCAGTGGCAGCTGCCGCAAAGCTCAAGTGTGGGGGGGGGCGGCGGGGGGGGAGAGGGAGGGGAAGTATTAGGGAAATAATATTAATTTTTAAAAACGTACCTGTTCTGTCAACGATGCTGCCTGCTGCCTCAGTGCTCCTCTTCTCTGCTGATGGTGTCCCAGCAGACCCTGGGACACCAGCACAGGCTCCCCACCCAATCCTGGTGCTCTCTCAATAGCATGAGAGCAGTGCCAGGATTGGTCCGAGCAGCTCAGTTTGCAGTTCAGACAGTGCCTGCGAGTCTGTGCTGTTTCGCCAACACAGCTGGCTTGGAGGAACCTAAGTGTGCAAGACGGTTTGGCCGGCCTAAGATGGCCATCCAAACCGTCATGTGTACTTACAGTGTGCACTACTCCCCTGCTGTCATCATGGCCCGCCCCAACCAGACTTGGCTGCCTCTAGTGGGGAGAGAAAAATAAAATGATAATACATTTGTTTTATTATCATTTTCTTTTTCCCTTAGCTGGCTCTCAGCAGGGGTGGTGACGCTCCTCCACCATAGTGGGGGAGCCGCCTCTTACCTTACCATACCTCTTACCCTTTTGTAGGCAGACCTGGGCTGGCCATTTGGGCACTCTTGCATTTTATCTCTAAGCTGCAGGCTAAGGGGATGCTTTCAGAGCAGGGTGCATGAACCCACACATGCACCCATGGTCTCATTCTAGCCGCAGACTCCTGCAGTGCTGTGCTGGCTTGAACATTCTTGCCAGAGCTGATTTTGGTTTCCAGTCCCCATTTAACATAGACAGCAGATTCCCGAGATTTGTAACCCAAAAATGTTATCAATCTAACCACCTCCACATATTTAAAGCCCTTTTTTACAGCATCACAATGTATTGTTGCATGGCCTCAGTCCTGATGCAGTTATCTCACAGCTGTAAAACTGTTTGTCAGCAGGCCAGAGCAATGTTGTTCAGTCTCTACAATTAAAGTATGCAGTTCCTAATATTAACAGCAGGTGGTTATATTCAATCAAAGGCTCCACACAATGGTATAGAGCGAGACTTTTAGAGGAGAATCTCCTCCTGTTGGAAAAAGACCCTCACACACCCAGCCAGCTAGGTGTCTTGCTTTATCATCGGGTCTGCTCCTTATCGGGTTGGCGCTGCAATACCCGATCGGCGCCCGAGATGGGGCCTTCTTGGCGGAGATCTTTATTCCTTATGCCAAAGGGTGTAGTGTGTGTGAGGGCCCTAAAAGTAGTGTAGGTGCTAATGATAGGTGAATAAATGTAATCTAAAATAGGAAATGGTGGTCCACTCAAAATAATTTTAATGAGACGTGGCCATCACCCTAATTAAAAATGAAAATGCGTATCTTACTCTAAAAATGTGAGATTATACGCTTATAATATAGGTCAACATGTTTCTTGCCTTTATTCTTAATAGATGGCAATTCCTCAGGACCAAAAAATACTCGTACAGCACCCTCAAAAGTGATACCTGTAGATCTAAGAACCAACCCAAATTGGGTCAAGGATGCACGGACCGGCTGAGCAAGGGGTAGGAGCATTTCCGATCGGACTCATTTGGACGAGACACTACACTTTAGTGTCCTCGCCAGCCGGTTTTGATGCCGTGCATCCTTGACCCAATTTGGGTTGGTTCTTAGATCTACAGGTATCACTTTTGAGGGTGCTGTACGAGTGGTTATTACTTCACCTTTTGTAGTTTTTTACCACCACCGAAAAGTGTAGGTAGATCCTATTTTTTGGTCCTGAGGAATTGCCATCTATTAAGAATAAAGGCAAGAAACATGTTGACCTATATTATAAGCGTATAATCTCACATTTTTAGAGTAAGATACGCATTTTCATTTTTAATTAGGGTGATGGCCACGTCTCATTAAAATTATTTTGAGTGGACCACCATTTCCTATTTTAGATTACATTTATTCACCTATCATTAGCACCTACACTACTTTAGGGCCCTCACACACACTACACCCTTTGGCATAAGGAATAAAGATCTCCGCCAAGAAGGCCCCATCTCGGGCGCCGATCGGGTATTGCAGCGCCAACCCGATAAGGAGCAGACCCGATGATGAAGCAAGACACCTAGCTGGCTGGGTGTGTGAGGTCTTTTCCAACAGGAGGAGATTCTCCTCTAAAAGTCTCGCTCTATACCATTGTGTGGAGCCTTTGATTGAATATAACCACCTGCTGTTAATATTAGGAACTGCATACTTTAATTGTAGAGATATTATGTTGGGCATGTATGCTGGACCTAAGAAAATAACGCCCTTGATTTCCCTCTCCTTGTTTAAACTAAAAACAATGTTGTTCAGTGTCAGAGCTTTGGAACAGTGGCCTAGGACTCTACCCCACAGATGAAAGGCAGGTGAAGAGAGGTGAACCTGTCTGAGACCCCTACCCAGAGCACATGTCTATGACAAAAGCCAGTGAGCAGAGAGCTATTCTACAAATGTAGCAAACACAAGGAGATGATGGACGGAGCGCTGAAACTTTTCAGACACTCACCCCCAGTCACAGATCTGCAGCCCTCATCAGCCAGGCTAGCTTGAATCCAGTGGCAAAGTGAGCAAGGGACCCACGTCTGGGCACACCCTGCCAACTTAGGGCGAACAAAGCAAACACAAGGAGATGATGGACGGAGCGCTGAAACTTTTCAGACACTCACCCCCAGTCATAGATCTGGGTTGAATCCATTATCATTCTTTAGCTCACTTCGCCACCCCAGTTCAGACACAGCGATTTGCAAATCAGTCTTGACCCTGTGCCTCATGGGAACAGTACAGACCGAACTGCCAAGCCATGTCTTCCCTGGACCGGAAACAAGCATCCTGGGACCGGTTTCGGGCTAACAGCCCTCATCAGCCAGGCTAGCTTGAATCTAGTGGCAAAGTGAGCAAGGGACCCACATCTGGGCATACCCTGTCAACTTAGGGCGAACAAAGCAAACACAAGGAGATGATGGACGGAGCGCAGAAACTTTTCAGACACTGACCCCCAGTCACAGATCTGGGTTGAATCCATCATCATTCTTTAGCTCACTTCGCCACCGCAGTTCAGACACAGCAATATGCAAATCAGTCTTGACCCTGTGCCTCATGGGAACAGTCCAGACCAAACTGCCGGGCATGGTGAGCAAAAAAACGATGGATTTAGGCCCAGATCTCTGTACTGGGGTGAATGTATGACATTGTTCTGCATTCTGTCCATCAATTATTCTTTTTGCATTCTACAAATGTAGGCTGATCTTTCAAGTATACCTGCATTCTAACTAGACAAAACTGCATAAGGACGCATGGGGCATTACCCATTAGTCGATTTTTTTAAATATGCATGTTTTGTCAGTATGCCTTATAATAGGTTTAAAACAAACTACTGCATCAGCATGATAACTCATGACAGGTTTTTCATAAATTGATATCAGCAGCTAAATGTCCTAACCAAGATTTAAAAAAATCATTAGCAAAACCAATAGGTCTCTGTATTTTATAAGTAAAAATGCTTCTTCATTAATTGGTGAGTTTGTGTATGTAGTTGTGTGGGTGACTGAGTGGATGAATGTGAAACTGGGTCAACTGTTGGATGGATAGAGGAGTGCATGAGTGAGTGGCAGCTTGAAAATATAATGAGTGAGTGCATGGATGGATGAGTGGGTGCAAGCATGAGTGAGGACAATAATGAATGATGACTGAATATCTAGAACCTTTGTGACTCTGCATTTGAATTAATAGCGATGGTTGCTGCACTGATTTTGAGAATTGTGTCATTATCCCAGACAAAGAACTAGAGAAAGAGAACAGAGGCATTCTATACACCAGCAATGCAACTCCTACAAACATAGGTGTAGACTATGAAAGAGGCATAGCCACCAGCACTACAGCACTATCAAACATATTCAACAGTAACACAGTAGCTACTAACAAGCGCCACCAACAAAACTACACCTAGAATTTGTGACAACTGTGAAAGCGTGCAGAAATGACAAAGCAAAAAGTCATAGAACCTACAGATCCAGGTACCAAGACCACAGTGCTTAGAAGCAGAGGCATCATCAAGATATGTAAGTCAGGATTTGAGAACAGATAAGAGAGAAGTTTGGAAAAGAAAATAAGAGAAGTTAATTTCCCCATTAACTTGCATTGAAACCAATGAGACATTAGGAGTGACTATTAATGACTAACAGTTAAGGACGATTGTATTGAAGTAACACTCAAAAGCTATCTATCGATATGTGCAAAATCACTGAACTCTGTAGATTTTGCTGATGTCTATAAATGAGAGATACTTGATTGAAGGTGAGTGAGACCTCACAGATTTCTATGCATGTGGAAGACTCAGAGAAACTCCATTGACATCTGTGGGTAGGTCTGACTCCATTAATGTCTATGGGTGAGAGTAATTTCAGTAACACAAAAGGGTGAGCTAGTGAGACGTGTGAGCTTCAATTACTGTTCAAGTTAGTGAAACTGCTCTGAATTCTCAGGTGAGTGTCTATAGAAAAGTGAGATTCCACTGAAGTCCTTGGGTGAATGAGCATCCATTAAAGCTGTTTGGTGCAGTACCACAACAATGAAATGCATTTCTGAGCTGAGCTTCCATTGTGGTCTATGGATGAGTGAAATTCCTCTGCATTCCATGTGTGACTTGAAAGTAATTAGTTAGTTAGTCTCTGAAGTCTAGGTGTGAGCAAGATGAAAGCCTTCTGGAGCATTGACAGTTTAATTATTGAGACTCCAACAAGGCCTGCTGCAATTAAGGGGCTGCCAAAGTGCACTGATGGACACAGAGAGTTATGTTTATGCAACACATGCAGCACACACAGAATCCCTTATTTTGCATTTTAAATTGCCCAATCAGCATCATTGTCCATTAACAAATGCACAGTGAGGCTGTTCTTCACTCAAGTTCAGGCTGGTATTGGAAGGCACAGAAGGATCACAATGGGCTTGTGGCAAACAGAGAAGATTGTAGTCTTTCCAACTAAAAGCTGCTTCAGAGTAGATTTCTGTCACATACACAGAGTGGAATGCACTGTTGACTGGTACACACCTCTCTTCACATGATGTTCTATCATACACGGCATAAGCCATTTATATGAAACCTTTCCCTCACCTGTTCTATTTGAGATCCAGGCATGTAATGTAAAGGTCCCCATTTTTATTCATACATTCCTGCTTTACCTGTACATTTATAAAATAAATATAGCAGCAAGGAATAGCTGCAATACCACATTAAGTTGCCAGTATAGGTTTGTGCAAGAAGCCCGTTCCTGAGAACATATTGATGCTAAGCTGAATAAAGGAATGGAATATTTCTCAACTGAAAACATATTGCGTACATGCATGCTGTTTTTCCTCACAGAGGTTACTGTCCTTTTTTAGCTACTACTCAATGACAAGATGTCTTAAAAAGGTGAAGCAAAAGAAAAAAGTAATTGCAAAGCCAATAAGCAAACCCATGCATGAAGAAGCATGTGCATGAATAGCTGCAAACATTGAAATAGGTTGTCTATTAAAAAAACAAATATCCATAGATGACAATTGGTACTCATGCATGCATCATGAATGATGCACAAATGTGTCATGACGTGTGCATCATGATGCATTGCAGCCATTTTTAATTTACCATTCTAAGATGGGGTATAGATGTTGGAATGGTAAATAAAAAAATAAAAAAAGTGAAAAGGCTCATAGTACTTTGCAGCTGCTGGGTCCTTATAAAACAATGTAAAAAAAATAACAGGGAACAGGAAGCGGGAAGCAGGGGACAGTAGAAACAAATTAAATCATGAATTGAGGGCAAAAGAATGAGCAGAGAGAGGAAACACATACACTCCCATTGAGCGCTCACTAGAAAATAAAAAAAAGAGTGCTCTCAAGTCAGAAGTCTAAAGAGACAACTCAGAGTGGAAGGATACAACTCACCCAGTCAACATTGTGATACAAACATGCTCCTGTGTGAGACAACCATGTGAAGAGGGAGAAAATCCATTGGATAAAGAGCAGGCAACTGTGATAGACAACAAAGCCATCCAATCATAAGCAAGGGACTGTCTCAAAGCCTATTCCAAGCATATGTTATATAATGTAAACAAACAGTTTGCCTTGTGGGTAGTCGAGATCTAAAAATCAATATATTGTACATTGTGTGGACAGCCGTGTTGAACCTGGCAATACTGTTATACTGTTCCATCAGAAATAAACTGTCATGTAACCCTGCTGTATGAACCAGGTCTGAGACAATCTATAAGGGTTAACAAAACAATAATAATTAGTCAGAATAACGTGGGCTGGATTGAATTTAATAGTTTCGGTGCTGTGCCACCTGTAGCTTTTGTGCACTCAGAGCAAACACAAAATCCCACCTAAGTCAGGTGGTACCACATATGCAGCAAGAGCCCCACTGTTCTCTTTCTAGTTAATCAGAGAAGGATCTCAAAGGGAAAAGAAGAAACAAATAGAACTGGGGGAAACGAGGTGAGCAGGGAGAATGAGGAGGAGAGGCATAAAGTGGACATAGTGAAGAGAAAGGCGAGAGAAAAGGGCACAACAGGAGAGCAAACGGATATACAGAGAAGAGGCTCATTAAGAAGAGTGAAGAGGAGATATCTGTATTGCACCACTTCTGCTGAATTTCCCATGTGTATGGGAGCCATGGCAGGGTGATCTATTCCTGTGCCTTGTCACACCCTGCATCTGGTATTAGCTCTCCATTTGCTAAGAGATGTAAAGTGTCCCAAGCGTGGAGTTGTTCGCAAATCCGTTGTATGCCCTTCCTGTTGTGAGCCGATTCAAAACATAAATACAGTTGACATTATGGCCAATAGCATTTCATTGTTCTCAAATTAATCTATTTAGTACCATTGAGCTCTGTGAGAGGAGGGCCGGGTTTATGGCTCAAAAACAGCAAAGTCTGGCATTAAGAACAATAAGAATGAGGTCATTACAGCACAAAAAAACAATGAGAATATGACATAATAAACATGTTGCAAAGCCTTCCTTTGCCCTGGGCACCCCCCAACTTTTTGCTGACACGTACTGGCGGTAACTGACCCTGGGCTCTGCCTAACCAGGCCCAGGGCCAGTGCTATGCTGGAAGAGACACTTAGAATATAGTGAAAACACCTACATACACTAGGGTACACTATGAGTTGGGGTACCACTGTGATTGGCATGACCTACCCTATAAGGCCCTAGTACATAATAGGGCAGGGGGATTGAAACTACCTCTCAGTCCCTAGTATATAATAGTGCATGACAGTTTAGAGGCCAGCAGCACTTTCTTCACTTGCATGTATGCACTGCTGAGCCTGAGGTCAGTTTAAAAGTAGCCCTGTGTTGCAGGACTGCTTTTAAAAAGTAAATTGTGCCCAAACTCGGCTTTGGTGTTTGGGGAACTTAAAAATGGATAACCTACAATGTTTGGGCATATTAGGTACCCCCAGGGTCTCCCCTAGGTGTCCCAGGGGTGGGGGGGGTCAGGTATTTATAAGGAGGACCTTTATAAAATAAGTTGTATATGCCCTGGGTACAGTGAATTGCACATTTCACTTCCCATATTGTGATAAAGTGCTTCCCAAAATCGACTTTGGTGCTAGGAGCACTGTGGAGGGAGGATATGCAATATATCTACATATTCAGAACCCCTAAAGTCTCCCCTAGGTGTTCCAGGGGTTGGGGGTCCTGAAGGTGTAGGCAGAGTACTTATAAAATATGTTTTTATAGGACCTGTTGCTGAAAAAATGGCCCAAGTCATTCTTTCCATTGCAAATCCCGTGCCACATAGGTTAACATCGCGATACCAAAGGGAATGATGGACGGAGCGTTAGAGGAAATCAAACACTCACCCCCAGTCAACTGATCTGGGTTTAATCCATCATCATTCTTTAGCTCACTCCACCACCCCAGTTCAGACATGGCCATATGCAAATCAGTCTGACCCTGTGCCTCATGGGAACAGTCCAGCCCGAACTGCCAAGCCATGTCTTCCCTGGACTGGAAACAAGCATCCTGGGACCGGTTTCGGGTTCAAAAGCTTCATCAGCCAGGCTATCTTGAATCCAGTGGCAAAGTGAGCAAGGGACCCACGTCTGGGCATACCCTGCCAACTTAGGGCGAACAAAGCGATACCAAAGGGGATGATTGACGGAGCATTAGAGCAAATCAAACACTCACACCCAGTCAACTTATCTGGGTTTACTCCATCATCATTCTTTAGCTCACTCCACCACCCCAGTTCAGACATGGCCATATGCAAATCAGTCTGACCCTGTGCCTCATGGGAACAGTCCAGCCCGAACTGCCAAGCCATGTCTTCCCTGGACCGGAAACAAGCATCCTGGGACCGGTTTCGGGTTCAAAACCCTCATCAGCCAGGCTATCTTGAATCCAGTGGCAAAGTGAGCAAGGGACCCACGTCTGGGCATACCCTGCCAACTTAGGGCGAACAAAGCGATACCAAAGGGGATGATGGACGGAGCGTTAGAGCAAATCAAACACTCACCCCCAGTCAACTGATCTGGCATTAATCCATCATCATTCTTTAGCTCACTCCACCACCCCAGTTCAGACATGGCCATATGCAAATAAGTTTGACCCTGTGTCTCATGGGAACAGTCCAGCCCGAACTGCCAAGCCATGTCTTCCCTGGACCGGAAACAAGCATCCTGGGACCGGTTTCGGGTTCAAAACCCTCATCAGCCAGGCTATCTTGAATCTAGTGGCATAGTGAGCAAGGGACCCACGTCTGGGCATACCCTGCCAACTTAGGGCGAACAAAGCGATACCAAAGGGGATGATGGACGGAGCGTTAGAGCAAATCAAACACTCACCCCCAGTCAACTGATCTGGGTTTAATCCATCATCATTCTTTAGCTCACTCCACCAACCCAGTTCAGACATGGCCATATGCAAATCAGTCTGACCCTGTGCCTCATGGGAACAGTCCAGCCCGAACTGCCAAGCCATGTCTTTCCTGGACCGGAAACAAGCATCCTGGGACCGGTTTCGGGTACAAAACCCTCATCAGCCAGGCTATCTTGAATCCAGTGGCAAAGTGAGCAAGGGACCCACGTCTGGGCATACCCTGCCAACTTAGGGCGAACAAAGCGATACCAAAGGGTATGATGGACGGAGCGTTAGAGCAAATCAAACACTCACCCCCAGTCAACTGATCTGGGTTTAATCCATCATCATTCTTTAGCTCACTCCACCACCCCAGTTCAGACATGGCCATATGCAAATCAGTCTGACCCTGTGCCTCATGGGAACAGTCCAGCCCGAACTGCCAAGCCATGTCTTCCCTGGATCGGAAACAAGCATCCTGGGACCGGTTTCGGGTTCAAAATCCTCTTCAGCCAGGCTATCTTGAATCCAGTGGCAAAGTGAGCAAGGGACCCACGTCTGGGCATACCCTGCCAACTTAGGGCGAACAAAGCGATACCAAAGGGGATGATGGACGGAGTGTTAGAGCAAATCAAACACTCACCCCCAGTCAACTGATGTGGGTTTAATCCATCATCATTCTTTAGCTCACTCCACCACCCCAGTTCAGACATGGCCATATGCAAATCAGTCTGACCCTGTGCCTCATGGGAACAGTCCAGCCCGAACTGCCAAGCCATGTCTTCCCTGGATCGGAAACAAGCATCCTGGGACCGGGTTCGGGTTCAAAATCCTCTTCAGCCAGGCTATCTTGAATCCAGTGGCAAAGTGAGCAAGGGACCCACGTCTGGGCATACCCTGCCAACTTAGGGCGAACAAAGCGATACCAAAGGGGATGATGGACGGAGCGTTAGAGCAAATCAAACACTCACCCCCAGTCAACTGATCTGGGATTAATCCATCATCATTCTTTAGCTCACTCCACCACCCCAGTTCAGACATGGCCATATGCAAATCAGTCTGACCCTGTGCCTCATGGGAACAGTCCAGCCCGAACTGCCAAGCCATGTCTTCCCTGGACCGGAAACAAGCATCCTGGGACTGGTTTCGGGTTCAAATCCCTCATCAGCCAGGCTATCTTGAATCCAGTGGTAAAGTGAGCAAGGGACCCACGTCTGGGCATACCCTGCCAACTTAGGGCGAACAAAGCGATACCAAAGGGGATGATGGACGGAGCGTTAGAGCAAATCAAACACTCACCCCCAGTCAACTGATCTGGGTTTAATCCATCATCATTCTTTAGCTCACTCCACCACCCCAGTTCAGACATGGCCATATGCAAATCAGTCTGACCCTGTGCCTCATGGGAACAGTCCAGCCCGAACTGCCAAGCCATGTCTTCCCTGGACCGGAAACAAGCATCCTGGGACCGGTTTCGGGTTCAAATCCCTCATCGGCCAGGCTATCTTGAATCCAGTGGCAAAGTGAGCAAGGGACCCACGTCTGGGCATACCCTGCCAACTTAGGGCAAACAAAGCGATACCAAAGGGTATGATGGACGGAGCGTTAGAGCAAATCAAACACTCACCCCCAGTCAACTGATCTGGGTTTAATCCATCATCATTCTTTAGCTCACTCCACCACCCCAGTTCAGACATGGCCATATGCAAATCAGTCTGACCCTGTGCCTCATGGGATCAGTCCAGCCCGAACTGCCAAGCCATGTCTTCCCTGGACCGAAAACAAGCATCCTGGGACCGGTTTCGGGTTCAAAACCCTCATCAGCCAGGCTATCTTGAATCCAGTGGCAAAGTGAGCAAGGGACCCACGTCTGGGCATCCCCTGCCAACTTAGGGTGAACAAAGCGATACCAAAGGGTATGATGGACGGAGCGTTAGAGCAAATCAAACACTCACCCCCAGTCAACTGATCTGGGTTTAATCCATCATCATTCTTGAGCTCACTCCACCACCCCAGTTCAGACATGGCCATATGCAAATCAGTCTGACCCTGTGCCTCATGGGAACAGTTCAACCCGAACTGCCAAGCCATGTCTTCCCTGGACCGGAAACAAGCATCCTGGTACCGGTTTCGGGTTCAAAACTCTCCTCAGCCAGGCTATCTTGAATCCAGTGACAAAGTGAGCAAGGGACCCACGTCTGGGCATACCCTGCCAACTTAGGGCGAACAAAGCGATACCAAAGGGGATGATGGACGGAGCGTTAGAGCAAATCAAACACTCACCCCCAGTCAACTGATCTGGGTTTAATCCATCATCATTCTTTAGCTCACTCCACCACCCCAGTTCAGACATGGCCATATGCAAATCAGTCTGACCCTGTGCCTCATGGGAACAGTCCAGCCCAAACTGCCAAGCAATGTCTTCCTTGTACCGGAAACAAGCATCCTGGGACCGGTTTCTGGTTCAAAACCCTCATCAGCCAGGCTATCTTGAATCCAGTGACAAAGTGAGCAAGGGACCCACGTCTGGGCATACCCTGCCAACTTAGGGCGAACAAAGCGATACCAAAGGGGATGATGGACGGAGCGTTAGAGCAAATCAAACACTCACCCTCAGTCAACTGATCTGGGTTTAATCCATCATCATTCTTTAGCTCACTCCACCACCCCAGTTCAGACATGGCCATATGCAAATCAGTCTGACCCTGTGCCTCATGGGAACAGTCCAGCCCGAACTGCCAAGCCATGTCTTCCCTGGACCGGAATCAAGCATCCTGGGACCGGTTTCTGGTTCAAAACCCTCATCAGCCAGGCTATCTTGAATCCAGTGGCAAAGTGAGCAAGGGACCCACGTCTGGGCATACCCTGCCAACTTTCTCACTTTGCCACTGGATTCAAGATAGCCTGGCTGATGAGGCTTATGAACCCGAAACCGGTCCCAGGAGGCTTGTTTCCGGTCCAGGGAAGACATGGCTTGGCAGTTCGGGCTGGACTGTTCTCATGAGGCACAGGGTCAGACTGATTTGCATATGGCCATGTCTGAACTGGGGTGGTGGAGTGAGCTAAAGAATGATGATGGATTAAACGCAGATCAGTTGACTGGGGGTGAGTGTTTGATTTGCTCAAGCACTCCGTCCATCATCCCCTTTGGTATCGCTTTGTTCGCCCTAAGTTGGCAGGGTATGCCCAGACGTGGGTCCCTTGCTCACTTTGCCACTGGATTCAAGATAGCCTGGCTGATGAGGGTTATGAACCCGAAGCCGGTCCCAGGATGCTTGTTTCTGGTCCAGGGAAGACATGGCTTGGCAGTTCGGGCTGGACTGTTCCCATGAGGCACAGGGTCAGACTGATTTGCATTTGGCCATGTCTGAAATGCGGTGGTGGAGTGAGCTAAAGAATGATGATGGATTAAACCCAGATCAGTTGACTGGGGGTGAGTGTTTTATTTGCTCAAGCGCTCCGTCCATCATCCCCTTTGGTATCACATAGGTTAACATGGCAGGAAGTTACTAACTACTAACTCTTGATAGGAGAAGGCTAAAAATGCAATTCAATGACTTCCCAGAATGGTATTAATAAACTCAACAATATGATGTTGAATTTCTCCTAAAATGTGCAGACAAGAAGTTATATGACTTTCTTGTCTGTAAGCCCAGATTCTGCCTTCTAGTGGTCTATCCTGATTGGTCAGAGTTAACTGGATCAGCCAGGATTCTTTGAAGAGGTGATAAAGAGCCCCTGGGGTTGACCAGCTCTGCTGGGAGGGCAGTGTTCTGTTACACAGGAATGACAGAGCAGGGGGAGGAGTCGTAAACAATGGACTTCAAGGGAAGGTGAAGACACCAGTGTCATTTACAACTCTACTCGAATGAACCCAGCCAGATGCTAGGCTTAATGAAGGAAAGAGCAGATGCAAGGGGGAGAGACTATGGAGATTAGCCATCCCAGGGGTGTGTTTAGCCAGCTCTTCTCTCCCTGCTGGAAAATCAGCCATTATGAATTTGGAAGAATTGGGGCACTCTGGGACAAAATAATGCCACACTCTGCAGGAAGTGGTCATACCTTGGGGCGGTACCCTACACCCCATTGGACAGGAGTGACCTCCTGATTGACCCAGAGAACTTGGAATAAGTATCTGAGAGGGGCAGAGCCTCTCAGATCTGCTGCTTGAAACTTAAGAGAGTCAGAAGGGTCTACACTGAAGAGTTTGATGTGCATTCACCAGGCCCGCACTTTGAAGATTGCGCCTTTTGCACCATCTGCAACTACAGCCTGTGGATTACTTTGCTGTAAAATGACTAAAGAGTTGACTCCCTGCAAGCTACAGGTTAACAGAGCTCACCTGGACCATCACCACAAAGAATCCCCAGCCTGGAGTACTGCCAGGGGATTTGTAAGGGTTTTGTCCAAGTGGATTGTGGGAATTGAAGTCTCACACTTTCAAGGACCCTCTTAGAGATTCCAGAACCTTGGATTGTGTGTTGGACACTTTGGGACCTGCAAGAAGAACTTCAGGAAGGGGTTCTAACATGATCCAGCCTGCTGGAGGGGGCTGCACAAGACTGGTGAGAGATCCTCCAGAACAATTGCTAAATGTGACTGTGTCCCTGTCAGAGGCCACGAAATGACCAAAAGTGGCACTATTGGTTTCTAAGCACTAGAAAATGACTAATCTTTAAAAATTATAATCACTGGTTCCCTACAGTGGATGTTTTTAGTTTTGGTGTCATTTAAAAGATAAAAATATCTCAATTTTTATAAATTGGTGTTGGATTTTTATTGTGTGTTGTGTCCTAATTATATACAGAATTGGTATTTTTAAATGCTTTACATACCTGTCCTTGAAGTTAAGCCTGCCTGCTCGCAGCCAAGCTACCAAGGGTTGAGCATGGGAATAATTTTCTAAGACCTATTCTGAGCCTTATATCGTGTCTGTGGTATTATTGCCAGTGGTAAATGCATATCTGCCACTACTAATAATCCACTTTCCAACAAAACACATTCAACTGGAGGCTTTTTCATGCACCTAATAGTATTATGCACTGGAAGCATCAATAAACATTCAGACGTTGCAACCCCCTGTGTTCTTGTTTCTTCTAGCATCACCTACTACACTCTGCATGTTTTGAAAGAGCTTTTGCGACCTGGTGTTCAGAAACCACCAGTCATCACCTAGACCTCAGCCCCTCCCCCCCCAAACAAAAAAATACAGAAAATAAAATTGTACTTAACACTTGGTTCTACCAGTGAGAACAATAAGTGTGCTGGCAAAGAGAGGGCGATACATCAGCGGCAAAGGCCTGTTTCTCTAAATCAATCCTCTCCAATGAAAAGTACCTATTATTTTTAAAACAAATTTATGGACTACATGAATAGATTTCAAATACATGAAAAGTAACAAAATATGTTTTATTACTTGATATGGAACTATTTCACTTCCATTTAGGGTGATATTAACAGCCCATGCCAAAAAGAGTATCACAATTACACTGCATGTAAATGATGTGTTGGCCCTTTCGATCAAAGGGCAAGCATTACAACATGAGCATGTCTTCAAAATTTTGAAATTATAATAATATGATTGGAAACTGTTTACAAAGGAGCTGTTCACTCACAACATCGAATACACCCAAGTATGCGTTAACATATATATGCGATATTTATGTTTCTTCAGTAACCTAAAACGATATCTTTTTTTTGCCATAAAGAAATGTAAACAAACCTAACATAACCTACATCCGACACCGTTTGGTGAAATTCTGTCCGCCAGCAACATTTTTCAGTATCAATATCATTAAGAAAATAGAACAATTTAACCTCTCGGCAATTTCTCTGTAGGTAAAACATATTAATCTCTTTACAACAAAAAAAGCCTCAAATTAATGTTCACTTCCCCGTGATGAGGAAAAAAACCTCATCAAACGGCTGCTTCATCTCGTGCCTGACATCAGACATACCTGTGGGGGTTACCTCATTACCGCTAAGTGGACCTCACGCTTTGATGTCCTGTTAACTGTACAGTAAAGAAGAGCGCTTTAAACTTGTACTGCCTCAGGCATTTTTACATGAGCTAGGGCTAAGTTCACGATGCGTAATCAATTGATCTGTAACGTAATACTTAATGTTTTTATCTGGCTAAAGCATCTCCTAGCCGGAGGGTACATTGCAATTGTTATCATCTCTGCTGGAGGTATTTTTGTAAACTTCATACCAAGGTGAAACAAGCTGAGAGTGGCGCTCTCAATAGCCCATTCATTTAAAAAGAAAGCAGTCTGAAAATGGAGATGAAGCCTGTAAAAATCAAGAAAGAAATGCGAATTTTGTGCTTTTAGTGATATGTAAAACGTACCTTCATAAGCAACTGTCAGTGTAGCGCCATGCATAGCTCTAAACGGTCTGCCGTGTGCAAGACTCTCGTAAAACGTATCCTTCAACTTCTCTGACTTTTTATTGCGGAACACGTGTAGCCTTCATTTGATTTGATTTTGCAAAACTCGAAAATATCGTCTCATACTTTGCTGAAATTACTTGCATTTTCATTTTTTAAATTGTGACAATAAATATTTATCTGGAAAAAATTGCAAAGAGCATTTGAACATGCAGAAGAGTATTTTTATTGCTCAAGATTTGAGGGCTGTGCATGCTAAGTGTTTCAATTTTGCCATTTGGACAATAGAGCACTATTTGTGGGTGTATTGGGATTCTAAATGTATTAAATGAGACAATCCTAAACTGTCATTGTGCCCTTACATTTGGCAGGCCGTCTCATCAGGTGTTGCAATTGTTTCTTAGACAATAAATATTTATATTTATTATCAGTATAATGAAGTGTGAACAAAACCTAATTGGTTGCAGAGCGCTATACATAGGAACAGTTTGATGAGAACGCTAGATTCATATGATACACATAAACAGGGTGAATAGCACACTCTAAGATAACAGCATTATCATTTCAAAATTTGGAAGATGATGTATATGGTAGGATCTACGTATTTCAAAACACAAGGTGGGTTTAATATATAGCACTTTGCCTCTCACCCATACCTTGCCCTCATCTTTAAAAAAAAAACCCAGCTCCTCTCCATTGGAGAGTTGTAACACCACACCAAGTATCATTGGTCCTGGTATGAGGAGGATACCCAATGATGAAGCATGTCACCTTCGGATGGGTGAGGATCTATGTATTATCATTATCACCAACAAGGTAAACCGTGAAGGCTCACAGTGCAGGATTCAGGGTATTTACAAGTAGGACATGTATATTTAATCTTTTACATGCCCTGGCAGTGAAAAACCTCTAAATTCATTTTCCACTGTGGCAAGACTGTCCTCCCTTAGACTAACACTTGTTTAACTTATTACATTTAATAAGTGCTAACTTCATTTTGAGCACAGTTAGAAAATACTTCTTTCACTCATTTTAATTGTTATGTAATATCCTCTTTACTGGTAAACCTGTATTTTAACTATTATTTTGGAAATGCCACTTAGAAAATTGGCATTTCCCTCCCTAAAGTTTCTATAGTCTTTCTGTGGGTGGCCAGCTGCTCTTGAGCAGCTGATGGCTCCCCCAGACAGTGGACTAAGGCCCTGGGTGTAGAGTTCAGTGGGGCCTCCTGACAAAA
Source organism: Calotriton arnoldi (assembly GCA_963921515.1). Taxonomy (NCBI): domain Eukaryota; kingdom Metazoa; phylum Chordata; class Amphibia; order Caudata; family Salamandridae; genus Calotriton; species Calotriton arnoldi. Next base: position 4,636,575 of record CAWUFW010000351.1, on the reverse strand, counting down.
TGGCTGGGGAGGAGCTGTGCTCTGCCCTGATTTCACTTTAAAGCAATCTACCCTACTGCACACAAAGGAACCTGACACGAGGCCTGCCCCAGCCTTTTGTTTCACTAGCCAGGCTGGAGCCAAACCTAGAGAAGAACTGATCAGACCTAGTTTTGGGAATTTACAAAGGAATGCTCTCCATCCACAGACTGGTACTGTGTATAAGAGTGGCACCTCAGAATCTAAAATCAGAAAACTCCTGGACCTGAGGAGATTCAGAGGAAGACTGGACCTGCTTGCCTTGAACCCAGCACACCTGAAGTGACTACACATTTTGGTTGGCTGACCCCCTGTTTGAGCTGCTACAGGTACACAGCAAGCTTCCAGAGGCCTTTCATACTTTCTAGCTGACCAGGCCCAACTGGACCTCACCTGATCCCCTCTGCTGGTCTCTGTGGGAGTGAGTCCAGACCACTCAAGTGCTGTCCTCAAGGACCTGGGTGCAGAGCCTAACATCACAGCACTGTGCAGCGTCTGATCAGCATCGGATGAGACCTAGAGCGACTCAGAGCCTTGATTTGCAGCACTGATGCAGCTCCTGTTTGCCGGCTTCAACAGACCTGATGCAGTGCAATGCAGAGCCTCTCATCGCAGCACCACGCAGCCTCAGCACCAATGACAGAAGGTACATATCCCCATAGGCCGACCCTGGTCCCGTACCCAACTTGTGCTTCGTCAGAGTCTGCCTTTGCTTTTGACTTTGTCCGGGGTCTGGCGCGACCAGATACGTGCAATTGGTGGTTCACACCTTTTGGTCCTATTGTGACCTTACACTTTAAAAATTCTTAACTACAGTTTTACTGATTGGATTTTTATTGTTTTGGTGCCATTTTATTTATTAAAATATCTATTTTCTAAATTGGTTTGAGATCATTCTTGTGTTGTGTTTTAACGTTATTACTGGTTGAGTGCTGCATAAATACTTAACACATTGCCTCTAAGTTAAGACTGACTGCTTTTATTCCAAACTGCCAGTGGATTAGGCACAGGTTTATTTACTGACTTTTGAGGTTCACCCTGACAAGAATTATAATTATCACTTAAAGTGCGTTCCCACCGCATTCAACAAATAACAGAATTTCTTACACACACACACACACACACATTATACAATAAAAAGATGCAAAGATAAGGGGTGGAGCCTGGTGGATCCCAAGATGGCCGTATTCTCTGGTGCACCACCCAGCTCTAACTTTGTGGTTGCCGTGAACATTTGCGACCTGAGTGGGGCCCATTGCAGAGCAGAAAGGGGCATGTGGAATGAGAGTATACCACATGTGCCCTCCTGAAGCCATAGGGTGCTTGTTACTATCCGAGATAACGGTGCTTGATCAACAATATGGCATTTGGGGTGTGATGGCCTCCCTCACTGTCACCTCCAAAACAGGCAGTAAAATAGGCAGTGTACCCTTGAAGCTATGCCAGAGACCCTCTTGAAGCATCAGAAGCCAGTGCATGTCCAAAGAAGCCCTGATGGTGTGACCAAAGATATATTTGAAGAAGTGGCCAATGACTGGGAACAGTGGAGACTCCATAATGAAGTGGGGTAGTACACTGTAGTTTATGACTGATTTGAGCCTTGCTGTGTGGGTTCAGTCCTGGGGGGCTGAAATACCCCGAATATGAGTTAGGATGCTTTTATTCTGAGATCCCATTCAAGAAGTGTGCTACAAGGGAAGACCATGAGGGTCAGGAGAGTTATTGTGTGTCTCTCTCCCAGTGAGAGTACTTGATTATGTTTGCTCTACAAGGCTTATGGAAGACCACTGGACACATTGATAAAAGAAGGAATGGAATGAAAATGTTATGGCAGACATAAAAGGACATAAGAAACTGTTTCACCATGATGGAAAGCGAGCTTCTGCCCCTGGATCATCAAAATGGAACTGGAAGTCTAGAGGGAAGTGGTACATATATGTGACAGCTTTGACAATTATGCGTTAGCACCTATAGAAAATCTAGAGTCTGAAGTGGAAAGGCAAGAGAATGAGACCAAATCAAATATTACTTTTGGGGTTCCCAGTCATTGAGAAAGAGGAGGTGAACCTGCATCTGACATTTACCAATTTCTGTACTGTCTTTCTGGAGGATGAAGCAGTGGCCACAGTGGCAGTCCTCAGAGCCTCCTGCCTACCTACTAGAGGTAGCAGAGGTTGTAAATGGCCAGGAACTGTACTGGTTGAACTTTCTAATGCTGACAAGTGAGACAACATGACCAGAGACAGAGTGGTAGCAAACGTTGAGGCCTTATTGGAGAACAGCAGCTGGCTACACATATTTTGAAAGCTTAACCATGTCACAATAAAGTGAAGGCAAGCCCTCTTGGAGATGAAAAATAAATGTAAAGCCAGTGGGCTGGGACCTGTGCTGTGGTTCTCGGTGTACCGTCAGGTGAGAAACAGCAATAAAACATTTATGTTTCTGAACCCTGAAGCAGCATAAGAGATATGGGAATCTGGGTAGGATAGTGCCATTATTCTGGAGTGAGATAGACAAGCTGGGCTAGAGGGTTGCTGGGTGGTAAATGTTATTTTACCAATTTCCTGTAATTTTAATGATACTTGGGTCATAAAGGGGATGAGAAAAATCACCCTATTATATACACATTGACTCATATTGTTCCTTTCCCTCCTCCTCAACCCACCGAGGTAACTGGGCAGGTGTGAATTTCAAAAGAGTCATTTGGAAAGAAATAGTAACTATATGTAAATGTCACCTTCACCAGTGTATGTGTAATGTGGAGCCTAACTCTCTAATTCTGTGCTGAAGAGTTGTTTGAAGTGGTTTAACCTGTTGTAGACCCCTATTCTTTTCTGAGTACCTTTAATGAATTGTTAAAAAAAATATTTAAACATAAAGTGCAGAAATGTTGAGATGGGGATCTCCAAGACAATTTTGTGGTTGTTCTATATCCCGGACATCTGTTATTTGTTTTGCCTGTTTTTCCAGGAACTTGACATACTCCTTTGCATGCTTCAACTTGAAATGTTGTGTCATATTTGACGATCTAAAGGCATACAGACAGCTCTGCCCTCTGCTTAATTTTTGGTTCTACAGCTTGCATGTGACCCTCCAAGATTGAGTGACAGATTGAATGATTATGGATTTAAAGAGAGCACTGTTATCCAAGACAGGAGTCCTAGTGAATAATCAATCAATCAATCAATCAATCATATCATTTGTAAAGCGCACTACTCACCCGTGAGGGTCTCAAGGCGCTGGGGTGGGGAATGCTGCTACTGCTCGAAAAGCCAGGTCTTGAGGAGTTTTCTGAAGGTCAGCAGGTCTTGGGTCTGCCGTAGGTGGATGGGGAGGGTGTTCCAGGTCTTGGCGGCGAGGTGGGAGAACGATCTGCCACCGGAGGTCGCTCTTCGGAAGCGGGGGACAGTGGCGAGGGCGAGGTCGGCGGAGCGGAGCTGGCGGGTGGGGGTGTAGAAGCTGAGTTGTCTGTTGAGGTACGTTGGTCCGGTGTTGTGGAGTGCCTTGTGTGCGTGGGTGAGGAGTTTGAAGGTTATCCTCTTGTTGAGCGGGAGCCAGTGCAGGTCTCTCAGGTGGGGTGTGATGTGGCTGCGGCGAGGGATGTCGAGGATCAGGCGTGCAGAGGCGTTCTGGATGCGTTGGAGCCGTCTCAGGAGTTTGGCCGAGGCTCCTGCGTAGAGGGCGTTTCCGTAGTCCAACCTGCTGCTGACGAGGGCCTGGGTGATCGTTCTTCTCGTTTCAGTGGGGATCCACTTGTAGATCCTGCAGAGCATGCGGAGGGTGTTGAAGCAGGCGGAGGAGACGGCGTTGACCTGTTTAGTCATGGAGAGGGTGGAGTCGAGGATGACCCCTAGGTTGCGTGCGTGGTCGGTGAGTGTTGGGGCGGTTCCCAGTGCGGTCGGCCACCAGGAGTCATCCCAGGCCGAAGGGGTGGATCCGAGGATGAGGACCTCCGTCTTGTCCGAGTTCAGCTTCAGTCGGCTGTTCCTCATCCATTCAGCAACGGCCTTCATTCCTTCGTGAAGGTTGGTTTTGGCGGTGTGGGTGTCCTTGGTGAGGGAGAGGATCAGCTGGGTGTCATCGGCGTAGGAGATGATATTGAGGTCGTGCCGACGGGCGACGTGGGCGAGCGGTGCCATGTAGATGTTAAACAGAGTTGGGCTGAGGGAAGAGCCCTGGGGTACGCCGCAGATGATCTCGGTGGCTTCGGAGCGGAAGGAGGGAAGGCGGACGATCTGTGTTCTGCCGGAGAGGAAGGAGGTGGTCCAGTCCAGGGCCTTCTCTTGGATCCCGGCGTTATGGAGGCGTGTTCGTAGTGTGTGGTGGCAGACCGTGTCAAAGGCGGCTGACAGGTCCAGGAGGATGAGGGCCGCCGTTTCTCCGTTGTCCAGCAGGGACTTGATGTCATCGGTGGCGGCGATGAGGGCAGTCTCGGTGCTGTGGTTGCTGCGGAACCCGGATTGGGAAGGGTCCAGGATGTTGTTCTCCTCGAGGTAGCGGGTCAGTTGTTTGTTGACGTATTTGACATAACAGAATCAATACGAAAGTAAGGTAGAGGGGCTATTCTTAGTTGGTGCCTTTTCAATGTAATTAAGGCCAAAAATGAAGTTTCTTTGCACAGATGAGGAAGAAATGCATTCCAAAGCTTGAGTCCTAGGGAGAAGAAGGCTTGCAATACTAGTCTCAACTTGCATATCTTTGGGAGAATCTGCATGTTAAGTTTATGTTGATCATGGGTAAAGATTGATGACAAAAGCATAAGACCTTAAAGATAATATGCTTGTTGACAGTACCAAGGAAGCTAAACTAGAAAAAAATAACCTCAGGAATAACAAGCTGTCACATTCTGGACTATATGAAATTGTTTAATAAAGTAAAAAGGGTTTTTGCTGCATTCATATCTTGTCTCACCAGGGTTATGGGAAAGGAATCATGGCCGCTGGGCTCAATCTGTTTGGATTATCTGTGTTTTGAGGTGCGATTAAGCCAAACACAGGTCTAACCAACACAATGCATTTTAAGAGGACTAGGTATAAGACCCTAGGGGTTTATCACCAAACTTGGTCCTTTCTACAATATTATTTCCCAGTATCACCCCCTATAATCAATACACATTGCTAGGTTATAATCCAAACTTCTCATTGTCTAGTCATAATAGTTTTTGAGGATGCTGGAGAGAGCTGGGATTGTACACATTAGGACAACTACTGGAGGGCACTACATTAGTATCTTATGAATCTCTTCAGCGTTGGTTTTGGTAGTCCACAACAGGGTTTCTTCAGATACCTCCAATTATGTAACTTTCTACAAAATCTGACAGTCAAGGATGTAAACTTATTGCATAATGACATTCTTTATTAACTAATGAAGGTGACTAGCAAGGGCCATATAAGCACTGCTTATAAAATGATCCTCTAGGGAGACATTGTGGGAAAGTTAGAGATTGTTCAACTTAGAGAAGACAAGTGGAATAGGTATCTGTCCGAAATCAAGAACAGTAACACCCTTGCACAATCTGTCTTGAACATTTCCCGCCTCAAAATTCATCATTTTACATTTTTGAATGATTTTTATTATATCCCTTATCGCCTATGTAAAATGAAGGTAAGGCAAGATGAGAAATGCTTTCGATGCAGGATTGGCGGGGCAGGTAGTGTGCATATTTTTGCTTCTTGTCCAGGTATACGTGGGTACTGGAATTTTATCTTTTGGAAATTGAATAGGATCTCTCACACGGAAGTCATTTGGGATAATAAGATGATTATACTTGGACATTCACCACTGATTCCATCTAGTGTAACTGGGATCCATTTTTTTGCTATCTCTCTGGCTAGGCTAATTTTGGATCGATATTGGCTGTTGAGTGAATTACGGCACCCATGGGTATGGTGACAGGAGTTCATGAATATCTGCACTCTGGAAAATGACATGTATCGATCTAGATTGAGCTTTATCTGGGACCCTATCAGAGTCTGGATGTCAGATTGTTTTCCTATCCTGGACCCATTATTATTACAATGTATTGTATGATACAGACCTCTCTCCTGCCTGTAATATGCATGCATTTTTTTATCTGGCGCACAGTACACTTTTTCACCATTATACTTAAATGTGATGATATCAATAGCAATGTAATTTAATGAATTGTTTTTCTTTTCCTCCTTTCTGGTCATGAACTGTACAGTTGTGATTTTTTTCTCTGATCAATAAACAAATAACAGTAAAGAGGGAGGCCAAGCACAGAGAATTCCCATAGACAAGGCATGAAAGAATGAGGAGCTGGACCACGGGTTTCTGACAATCAAATTGAAAAAAGATAGAAATCTTCTGAAGAATGCATCATTAGCAAAAGCAGTTAGAGTCTACCCATTGCACCTTAAAAGTCAAGGACAGAGGGAAGTCAAAATAGATGCCAAGATGTTTGATCGAATCACGAGAAAATCGTACAGAGTCCAAGTCAGAGGACCATTTTGATGGTGGACTTCCCAAGACCAACACATCAATATTTTCAGAACCCCTTCAGACAAACAACATGGTTATCTGGATCCAGCTGGAGTAATGCTAGTATCCAAATTTCCCTGCATTCACTGGCGACCATGCAAAGGATATTTTTGCTGATCAGCGGGGGAATGGGGTATAGGACAAGAAAGAGGGAAACAGAGACACTAGATGATCTTAAACGTGTCAAACAGTATGTGGACTTAACATGTTTTAAAAAGTTTAAGTTCACTAGGAGCATAACTCATAAAATAAATTCTGACCTCAGCCCACACCGAAAACAATAATTTAATCAGGACATAAGGCATTTTTTTAGTTGTTATAAAGTGTTCAAGTGTGTATGATTTCCTAAAGAGCCTGTGTCTAGCATCTATGGACTTTAAATTGTTCCCACAGATTCACAGTGGTGTGAAACATTTCTATTGTAGCCAGTCAATCAGAGCCTTGGGCATTTGAAGATAAGTCCTAGTTTGTAGGCCCAAAAAGGACAAAAAGCAAAAAAGCTTCTTTGCCCAATGATGTTTCTACATTTTCTTAATTTGTGTCTGCAAACTGGCCTCAAACCTGGGTTCTAGGAAAGTTCACAACATCTGGTCAAGGTAAGATTTGAAGCCCACCAACACATTTTTGTGACACTAATTTTAGAACAGTGTGAACAGATTTAGACCAAACTCAGCAAAACCGGATTTACTAATTTTGGGGAACTGTTCTTAGCAATGTCAACAGTTACAAATATCAGAAGCACGTTTTAAGCAAAACAAAATACCAGTTTCTCCATGGAAACATTTCATACTCTAGGCTATGAACTTGATTTTGATGGTGATGACTGTGTAATCGGTCAGAAGTCTCCTTTCTTTTTTTCACTGATATTCACCAGTTATAATTAACTCAAGTAACAATAATTTGCACCCTCACCATGCACTGCTTATGGCCTCACATATTACAACACTCATGACATGCTCCGTGACATCATAGATAACATCACTGATGACAACTGAAATGACATCATTGATGACATCACTCGGCATGGTGAGGGCAAAAGGTATTGTTACTTAAGTTAATTATAACTGGTGAATTTCAGGGGTATTTGAGTTTAAAATATTACTTTTAATTAACATTTTCACTTAACTATGACATCACTTTAACCTTTGTTTTTTTCCAGTGAATATATATGTGTGTGTGGGTAGTATATATATATATATATTTTTTTTTTTTATACAACAAAGGACACGGCACTCCAAAGCTGAAAATTATGCACAATTTATTCTTGGCAACTTCTCAACCAACGCGTTTCAGCCCTCCCACGGCTTTTCTCACGGTTAGTGAGTCCTTTCTTTATTACACTTATTTATACCCACGTTAGCCTTAATGGGGCATTGTGGGATTTGTAGTGTATATCATATACAAAAAAACTTTATTGATATTTTATAAAAAAAGAACATACATTTTGTGTCAGGTTCAACTTTTAGCATTAGGGCACTTTGATATCACGCGCAGCTTATATTAATAACTTTTGCGCCTCCTATATCATTATTTACATAATCTGCAACATATCTCGATATAGTATCGATATATAATTAATATATATTTGTTGTCATTATATTCAATCATTTTGGTTGCTGGGAGCAATGGTTGTTATAGGTATAAGGTGGGTAACTTTTAGACACTATGGACATGAGTAGGTACAATATATGAATCGAAACCAATGATTATGGGTAAAGAAGACTATATCTAGAACATAAAGGGTATGAGGTAACTGGTACTATACCGATCATTATGCTTTTGAATCATGATGTGTGCCCTAAGCCAAAGGATACTGTATCTAATATTATAAGGGAAAACATGAAGAAGTATTGTGTACTATACAAGTTACCCACCTCATACCTATAACAGCTACTAAAATGATTGAACATAATTGTGTACTATACAAGTTACTCACCTTATACCTATAACAACTAACCGTGAGAAAAGCCGTGGGAGGGCTGAAACGCGTTGGTTGAGTAGTTGCCAAGAATAAATTGTGCATAATTTTCAGCTTTGAAGTGCAGCGTCCTTTGTTGTATAAAATTGAATTTAGGGCCAGGATCCGGCCCCTATGCAGAGCACCAGCTGGTGAGCGCACCGAAGTGTGAAGGATCACATTGGAGGCAATATATATATATATATATATATATATATATATATATATATATATATATATATATATATATATATATATATATATATATATATATATATATATATATGCATATAAAAAAAATATATATATATATATACGCATATAAAAATATATATATGCATATAAAAAAAATATATATATATATGTGCGTATAAAAATATATATATATATGCATATAAAAAAAATATATATATATATATATATTACTGCTCCAAAGTGCCCACAGGACGAGGAGCACTCATGCGCCAGCATGCTTCAATGAGCTTTAATAGGTATGATCGTCGTCCGGCATGCCGATCAGATAAACAGCTGTCCCATCATCAATGCCTTACGCGTTTCGAAGTTTTCCTTCTTCCTCAGAGGCTTAGATAGTAAAGTGACGTGCCTGTTCCGGTCACTCCCACTGCTTAAATGCTCAATCACACGCCCCTGATGGGCTGTCCAAATGAATTCTGTGTGGTGCAATGTGGGCATTATAGTGCCAGAAATTGTTCCTTCCTTGAATAGGTGCACAAATTGACTCTGTTTGGTAATTCAAAAGCCCGCAAATGGGCCTCAGCATGTCGGGCTCGCTCTTAATCCTCTGCCGATGCCCCGCAAAGCGGCCCGGTAAATACCGAACCACGCGGCCCCCTAGGTTCACGGGGTGGTGCTCCTCATTAGCGGGTGGGCTGCCGGCTATAGATTACTGCTCCAAAGTGCCCACAGGACGAGGAACACTCATGCGCCAGCATGCTTCAATGAGCTTTAATAGGTATGATCGCCGTCCGGCATGCCGATCAGATAAACAGCTGTCCCATCATCAATGCCTTACGCGTTTCGAAGTTTTCCTTCTTCCTCAGAGGCTTAGATAGTAAAGTGACGTGCCTGTTCCGGTCACTCCCACTGCTTAAGTGCTCAATCACACGCCCATGATGGGCTGTCCAAATGAATTCTGTGTGGTGCAATGTGGGCATTATAGTGCCAGAAATTGTTCCTTCCTTGAATAGGTGCACAAATTGACTCTGTTTGGTAATTCAAAAGCCCGCAAATGGGCTTCAGCATGTCGGGCTCGCTCTTAATCCTCTGTCGATGCCCCGCAAAGCGGCCCGGTAAATACCGAACCACGCGGCCCCCTAGGTTCATGGGGTGGTGCTCCTCATTAGCGGGTGGGCTGCCGGCTATAGATTACTGCTCCAAAGTGCCCACAGGACGAGGAGCACTCATGCGCCAGCATGCTTCAATGAGCTTTAATAGGTATGATCGCCATCCGGCATGCCGATCAGATAAACAGCTGCCCCATCATCAATGCCTTACGCGTTTCGAAGTTTTCCTTCTTCCTCAGAGTCTTAAATGGTAAAGTGACGTGCCTGTTCCGGTCACTACCACTGCTTAAATGCTCAATCACACGCCCCTGATGGGCTGTCCAAATGAATTCTGTGTGGTGCATTGTGGGCATTATAGTGCGAGAAATTGTTCCTTTCTTGAATAGGTGCACAAATTGACTCTGTTTGGTAATTTAAAAGCCTGCAAATGGGCCTCAGCATGTCGGGCTTGCTCTTAATCCTCTGCCGATGGCCCGCAAAGAGGGCCGGTAAATACCGAACCACGTGGCCACCTAGGTTCATGGGGTGGTGCTCCTCATTAGTGGCTGGGCTGCCGCCTATAGATTAGTGCTCCAAAGTGCCCACTAGACGAGGAGCACTCATGCGCCAGCACGCTTCAATGAGCTTTAATAGGTATGATCGCCATCCGGCATGCCGATCAGATAAACAGCTGTCCCATCATCAATGACTTACGCGTTTTGAAGTTTTCCTTCTTCCTCAGAGGCTTAGATGGTAAAGTGACGTGCCTGTTCCAGTCACTCCCACTGCTTAAATGCTCAATCACACGCCCCTGATGGTAGCTTTAATAAACTACGCGGCTGGCCCAGCCGTGGAAGATGCACCACCGCGAGGATTGTAAGCGGGTCGGCGAGCTGGAAATCTTGTCCAGTTCCTTACGAGGGGAGCAGTGCTGTGATTAGAGACTGTGCTCTTCACGGGGCCCATTGGAGAGCTATGAATCAGGGACCTATGGTGACACGGCACCCATTGGGGTGAAATCTGCCGCACTACGAATACCACAATTCTGTGGGGGACTGCTACAATGTGCTCATCAGAGTTAGCCTATCAGAGGGCTGCAGATTTAAATAAAAGGTGTGGTGAAAAACGCTGTGTATCATACGGAACCGAGCCTATGATTAAGAATTTATTTCAAAACGCATCAGGCTGCATCCTGTGTTTTACAGAGTCGAGTGGAGAATTGCTGCTGCCAGAGTGCGTCTTCGCCAGTGGGTAAAAAAAGGAGCTTTAATATATATATATATTTACACATATATTACCAACTGGTGATCACCAGTAGATAGTTATAGTTAGGACCTAGTTTCCATAAGAAAAGCATTTTTCATTTTGCCAATAACTTTCGCGCAGTTTGACGAATCTTCACAACATTTTCAAAATTAGTATGACACTAGGTTCTGCTGCTTTGTTGAAACTTTCAGCATTATTCATGAAGTGGGGACTGAGAAAAAGGGTGGGTACCAAAACACTGTTTTCCCCATAGGGATTTTAGACATGGCTTCAGCCCGAACCGCTGGACAGAATGAGGAATACCATGACCCGCTAACGCTGGTGCTGAGGTCCACCAGGGACCATGCCAGGGAAAAAAAAAAAATTGTAAATAATGTTGCTGTGAAATAGCGGGAGGAACTGCAAATCTGTGGCAAAAAAACCAAGCGCAGTCTCCCATGCTTGATTAAAGATTAGCCCACGGATGGGCCATGTCCAGGGGGCATTGCGTGATAATGAACTTGAGAGGAGGGACACATAGTCCCTTCCTCAGGCTCTTTTGAGCCCTCGGGGACCACCACCTCCTCGTGGATTTATGTAAATAATGGAGGGGGGGCACGTGAACTCCTCTCCTCGTGCTTCTAAGAGCCCTGGGGACCACCACCTCCCCAGGGCATTATTAGAAAGTTCGAGGGGGCTGCATGTTTCTCATCTCCCTAGGGCTTTAAAATTAAACAAAAAATGTATCTTTAACATACCAGGTAGTTAGTTTTACTCCACCCTCACTACCGTCACGCACTCCCTCCACTCCCGGCTCATCTGAAAGTTTTAGTATACCTCCTAACTATCTCAATAAAAACACCCCTGAGCTCCTCCCTCACAGTGAGGGGGTTGTAGTCACACTGCGACTAGGTTCGCAGTGCTAGGAGGTTCCTGATGTTGAAGCATGCCACCTACGGTTGGGTGAGGGAATTCGTCCTATAAAAGGAACTACCCCACACACGGTCATTGTAATTCTGACCCAGGGTGGCTTGTTTGTGTTGCCATATTTGATACAAGGAGAGTCGTCCCCTGCCGGTCTTTAAATCTCCTCAGGCCTCTTTTGTGTACATCATCACCGACAGTATAGTTTAACAGTGCTTGGTCTGGAGAACCACAAACTCAGAATTTCAAATGTAACTCTTTGGTTGGGGGTTCTTTTTACTAATCAGAATTGATTTCTATCCAAATGAACCCTTTTTCCAACATTAGGATAATAAAAGACTGGGGAAAAATCATAATGCTCTAATCTATACCTCGTAGTCTGCATGCAGCTATTTGATGACGAATAATAGCTTACTGTTCTATGTCAGGATTTTAACTTATAAACTGCAAGTAACAAAAGGATCTCTCAGACAAAAGCAGTAACCCACTGACCTATTTATATTACATGCACTTTGTGATCTGCATGGTACACATTCTTTGCAGCAGGCATATTAAACTACTGTGCAAGCTTACCATGAGTCAAAACTTTCACTATGCAGACCTCCGTTCTCTCTCGAGGAAGAACATTAATCACCTGAGTTATCTTGACATTTTTAATGTTTCCTGAAAATTGCTGGAGGCTAGGAACGCGGCAGTAAGTGCTTTTCAAACCATAATATACTTGCAAACACGACGCGCTCACCCGAAGTGAGTGCCCTGTGTGGTCGCACCAGTCGCACCACCCTAGAGCCGGCCCTGGTTGAAGTGTTGTCAGCCAATCAAAGCTCTTCAGATCTCTGCACAAGCTTGTTAATATTTGCGGAGGCTTCATGATTGTAGATATACAAGTTTGGATTTACTTTAATATCTAGAAAACTACTTAACGGATTTACACCAAATAACAAAAAGCACAATCTGCGGACAAAAAGCTAGCTTTCTGCCAAATTTGGTGCAGTTCGGGCTACAGTCGTGTCTAAAGAGTCTCTTGGAATTAACATGGAAAACACACTTTTTTTTACACCTTCCTCCCACTTGACAGAAGCAACAATAATATAGGCAAGTCAAAAAACACTTTTCCCATGGAAACATGGTCCTAAATATAACTATCTACTAACGACCGCCAACTGCAAAATTTCTATGATTTTTCATGTGTGAAATCTGAGCCTAACTATAACGTCCCTGCTGCTGCGGGTAAACAGCCGCTGGGACCTTTGTTTGGGCAGCCTTGAGGGTATCTTCCTGCTTCCTGACTTCTCCCTGGTGGGACCATAGTCCCAGGGAACACCACCATCTTGCTGTCCCTTCCACCGGTAAACGCGCTCCACCCTGGTGGGACCACAAGTCCCAGGGTGCATCTGGCCTTTTTCCCGCTGCTGCCACTAACGAGGGGGAGGTGCCACCATCGTGCTTATAGCGCTGCCTCGCACCCCGCAGTGCGGGATGCGCGTGGGCAGCGCCCGGGCCAAGTGCGGGCCTGTCCTTGCCCGTCCGTGCCAGGAGGAGACAGGGCAGGGCCACCCTTCTGACATATTGGTTTCCAGCTGACTCCTGCTACTAAAAAGGTACTTTGTCTGCTTGGTTTGGACACTGAGACATTGGGACAGTAACCATTGCTGGGAGACATTTTGTATTGTGCTAAGCAGCTGCCATTTAATTGAAAGGAGTTGTAAGCACGCTAGCTACTGATACCTGAAATTGCCATACTGATTTGGTTGTCCCTTCTTTATCCTTGGTTAATTGCCTTTCACCACTGTGGTTGTATTATTAATATTGGTATTTTGTTTTAAGTTATATGGGGAAAAGGAAGGCTGCAGACTGCCTAGGGGGGGATCCGCTGGGTAAGGGGAAGAAAGCAAAGAAGATGCCCAAACAGTCAATTAAAAAAAAAAAAAAGACCTGTGTCATGAGTTGCATCGATAATTTAGTAAGCGAATGTCACGAGATGTTAACCACCCCTGTGGGCCCGGGTAGTTGCTCTATAGCTGAGTGTCATCCTTCCCATTCTATCTCCCCAAGTGGACCTCCACTAATACCAGATATGTTTAAAAGATCGCTCTCAAAAGGGCACTTAGTACCCTCACAAGTAGGTACTCTAATTGCTAATCCCACAACTCCACGTTCCAATACAGTTGATGAAAGCCAATCAGACCATGTAATTGAATGCATCAATCGATTTCTCCCTTTAGCGGAATTGAATGAGGAACCTTGTACCTCTCAGGGTAATGAGGAAAAAGAAGGTGGTGCTACAATTATTGTTCCTACTTGTCCCTGCAAGTCCTTGTGCACTGACCATTCTATTAGTGAGCTAGTAGGGCTGAAAGTTCAGGTCAAGAATCTCTCACAAGAGGTTAGTATACTCAAGGGCATAATTGAATTGTTATCAACCTCATTGTAGTTTCATACTTGCCCTACACATATACCCATATATATCCAGCCGAAGGACCATCACTGTAACTCCAGCGATACAAACAAGGTTACTACAGCCATTTCTAGTAGTGTCAGTGACTGCACAGCACAACATTCCCATCTCGTGAAGCAACTACACCCTGGTCAGATAAATTCACAACCCCTTACCACTAACACTATGGTTGCACACAGAGGCTCATGCTCGAAAAACATTGGATTAAGAAGAGAACAACGCACTATGCCCCGATCTGGTCACTTGTTTGGAACTTCTTTAACCGATAGATTCGCTAGCTCAGAGAGTCCTTCTACTAGTCTTGTCAAACGTAAAATCTTTCTGTCTAATGTTCCCAAAATCTCTTCTAGCTTAATAAGGGAAGATGAACAATCTCTAATTAATAAGTGCACGCAATGGATAAGGCACGTACGTAATTGTAGATCCATAATCAGAGAAGACATCTCCTCTGCTAAAAGGTTTTCACCTTTGGGCCATGATACCGATTATATTTGTCTAACACTAACATCTATGGAGATGGTTGACAATCTAATAGCTTTTGAATTGAGAACATCGCATTTGACCACAACAAATATTAGGATGAAACTCAACCACCCCGCTATACTCATTAACCAAACAACTAGTAAACTAGTCACAACTAGTGATGAGGCCTCCTCCCTAAACAACATAGATTGATGCCAAAGGAACCACCTTCCATCAGTGGGAACATTGGGATCAGTGGAAATGGTACATTTTGGGGTGGTGGATGGGAGTTGTTTCACCCAGCCTGTCACCAGTAGAATTAGTGGGTCTGCTGAAACTGATGGGGCCTTGGGGTCTAAATTGTGTACACAGGTTGATCCTCAGTGCCCTCTACTAAACCTAAAGTCTGTGCAGTTACTCGAATGCACCCAGATCGACCCCTGTAGTACCCCCACAAACCAGGACTCTACGCACTTGGTATTAGCTTCATGGAATATAGTGGGCTTGCCATCTAAAACAACCTCTCTTGATTGGATAGCCTTTATAGAGGCCCAGGATATTCTGTTTTTCAGGAAACTTGGGCACTCAACCCAGTTTATCATCCTGGTTATCTTAATTTTTCTAAACCAGCATCTGGTGGCCGGAAAGGCAGACCCTCAGGTGGGCTTACCATTTGGATTAGACAATGTTCTTGTTTTAAAATTGAGGAGATCCAGATCGACCATACTGATATTCTGGCAATTCTTCTAAAATTTAAATATCCACCTCATTTAATGGTGATCAATGTGTATGCAAGAGGAAACGTGGGAGGTAGAATGTCTACGACAATCTCCCTACTTGATAGCTTCCTAGATAAAAACAGAGGATCTAACAACTTGGTTATAGCAGGAGATTTCAACACCACGTTTGAGCCCCTTGATTATGCTGATAGCAACCTCGGTGTTGAAGAAGATGAACAATGGGGTATCCCCCCACTAGAGTTATCTCCAGTAAGGAAATGGACAGAGGCTGCTCTTCAGCTCAAAGCACTTAGTTTGGAGAAAGGAGTTAGGGCTGCAAATGGTAGAACAGCCTCAGATCAACAGGGCTCCCCCACTTATTGCAAAGGACCAAGAAGTAGTCGTATTGACTACATTTTCATAAATCTCAAAAATTGGTCATCTCTTATAAATATGGAGGTATGCCCCAGAAACTAAAGTGACCACAACCCTCTCTTGCTAAAGATGTTAGTTAAAGGCTATGTGGAAACACATCCTCAAAACCCTGAAATAGCGGCCACTGAAGTCATTATGTGTAATGACATGAGGAGGGTTAAATGGACAAGAGTCGTAGAAAACGAGGGCTCCCTTGCTCAGCTAAAGGTCTTGATAGAGAGTACATTAGCCGATCTCCCAAGGTGTCCTACACAGGCTGAATTGAATGCTAGTATTACCACAGTACATGAGGACATGTTCTGTAAATTGAAGAGCTTCTTTACTAAATCCTTCAAAACTAACAACAGGCCCCCCTCAAAGCACGAGCATTGGTATAATAAGGCTTGCAGAGATGCGTATAAGCAGTTGTCCCAAGCTATTAGATCCAAGGATCCAGGAAATATCAAAATTAAACGGAAGCTGTACAAAAATACACAGGTTTTAGCAAAGAAGACCTGGGATGAGACAAGATGGTTAGAACTGCTTGGGGCTAGCAAAGATATAAATATGCAAAAATTCTGGCAACTAGTAAAATGGGGGAGAGGAGGAAAGGGTCATGTACCTCAAAACCA
This sequence comes from Calotriton arnoldi, assembly GCA_963921515.1. Classification (NCBI taxonomy): domain Eukaryota; kingdom Metazoa; phylum Chordata; class Amphibia; order Caudata; family Salamandridae; genus Calotriton; species Calotriton arnoldi. The sequence continues at coordinate 4,619,962 of CAWUFW010000351.1, read as the reverse complement.
TGTTGCCCCAGATAAGTGGGTTTCCTTCTTCGAGGAGCAGTTTGCTGCTGGGGTCAATGACCCTGGTGATGAATTGTTTCAACTACCCAATCTTGATTCTTTTTTATTTTTCACAATGAGTGAGGTGGAAACTGCCCTGTGTGCTGCACCAAGGGGGAGGGCCCCCGGCCCGGATGGCATCCCGGTTGATTTGTTCATCCATGATAAAGAAAATTGGCTACAGTATATTCAGTTATTTGCAAATGCGATAGCCAGTGGAGCAAACATACCTGACTCCTGGCGAGGAGGTGAAATCCTACCCGTGTATAAAAAGGGGGACCGCTCCAGCCCAAATAATTATAGACCAATCAGTCTAATTGATTCCACTCAAAAAATTATGGCCAGGTTACTGCTCAACAGAATTCAGTCATGGATTCTAGATAATAACATATTATCCCCCTTACAGGCAGGCTTTAGGGCACATGTCACTATCGATCAGGTCTTTCGTTTTATTTTAATTTACTGGCGTGTCATAATTCTAGCAGGAGGCACTATTTATGCCGCCTTCATTGATTTAAAATCAGCATTCGACACGGTTCTACGTACAAAGATATGGTCCGTTTTGAAAGACTTAGGTATGCCCTTGGAGCTCTTATCACTTGTAGTTAAACTACATGAGCACAATTTTGCACAAGTTCGATGGGGAACTCAGGACAATGTCACTCCCAGGTTTTCTGTTTTAAAAGGGATACGTCAAGGATGTGTATTGGCTCCCACTTTATTTTCTTTGTTCATAAACGGGGTTGTTAATTATTTTCTATCTAACCCAACAAATGCTCCTTCTTTAGCTGGTTCAAAGGTCCCTATTCTTATGTTTGCCGATGATACCCTAATTTTATCCAAAACTCAAGTAGGGCTGCAGCAAGCGCTTTGTCGCTTTGAAGTATTCTGCAGAGATCATGAACTGGTGGTGAACGTGGACAAAACCAAATTCATGGTTCTGCACAAGCACAAAGCGGTCAAGGGCAGGGTTTTTATGAATGGGGTGCAACTGGAACAAACAGCTGTATTTACCTATCTGGGGATCACTTTGGGAAGAAAATTAAATTGGAAGCCCCAAATAGATGTAATGGCACTCAAGCACTCTCAATTGGCAGGAGCATTACTAATTGAGCATAGGCTTTCCATCACTAAGCCGGTAGGCCCAGTCCTTAAGATCTATAATACAAAGGTTCTGGCCTCCACCCTCTATGGAGCAGAACTCTGGGGGTTTGCGAACATTTTTCCATTGACCATAGATCAGAATAAATTTGTGAGAGGTCTTACTGGCCTTCCACAGAATACACCTCTTACACCTCTATACTCGGACCTGGGATGCAATACACTGGCTGAGGCTGCAAGATTTAGACCTCTTGCATTTTGGCGAAGACTTTGGTCAACCCGGGAGATTCTACACTACGCAAATGTGCTCAAAGATGTCAGAGACGCTGATACGTCTCATAAGATCACCTGGTTCGAAAAGATAAAATGCTACCTGGTGAATATGGGTATGACCCACTTATGGGAAGATCCGGCTGGTAACACGTTTCCCTCCAAAAAAGCATTCAAAGAGGCTTACTGGACTATGTCTAGAGAAAAAACTTTGTTGTCCACCAGTAATCATATATTCACCAGCACTTTTTTGTAACACAAGCCTGATCCTATGTTTGAAAACTTTTGGGACTATGTCACTAGGCCTAGTGATAGGAAACTCTTTTATCAGTTCCGAGTGGGCACCCTGCCAATTAACTCCCTTACTGCTAAATGGAAGCAGACCCTAGATAGCAAATGTGCATTCTGTTCAGATCAGGATGAGACGCTACCCCATATTTTATTTGTATGTCCGGCATATACCTCTCCACGAAGCAGATGGCTAAAACCAATATGTTGTAACTTGGGTACTAGGTCATATGCAACTGCTCTAAGAATATTGAAGACCAGTAACCAAGAGTCCACTGTGGTAGCTTTAGCAAAATTTTTAAGCTGGATATGGAGAATAAGGTCAAAATCATCAAAAGTAATAATTGCTACCGATCAGCTTTGACCTATTGCTTGATGTTTAGCTATTTATCTGCATGCAACAGTTTTTATTGGGTTCTCTATAAGTATGAGGCATGAAAGCAATGAATTTTGAAAATTAACACTAATGTTAGCCTAGCATTATTAAAAAATATATTCTTTGTAATGGATTATGCCTTTTTTAATTGATTGTTTTTAGCATGTTTTTATCTATTTGCTACTTTCAACCACTACGATGTGTTTTAATTGTTCATTTTAGAGATCTTGTTCTTTTTATACAGAGATCATTTATGTATTACTGTAAATATTGTGTGTGTCTTTTATGATCAGTACGATTGAAATAAAGACTGATTGATTGAATTTCGAAGGTATTTCAAATCCTATTTCCTAACTATAACATCCCTGTAACCTTTGGCTTTTTCAGTGTCTATATATAGTAGGTAGTTATAGTTTGGACCTAGTTTCCATAGGAAAAGCATTTTTGACTTGGCTATAACTTTGGCGTCGTTTGACCAAGGAAAAGAAGTTAAAATTCCATTGCAAAATTCTGCTTCGCTTTATGGAAGCGAGAGAAGAAAACCTGCTCTCGCTTCCATGAAGCGCAGCAGAATTGCTTTTGGGGAAGGGGCGCTGCATGTTTGCAGCTCCCCTTGTCCAAAAGTAATGCTGGCTCCTGCAGGATGCGGGGAGCCAGCTGGGACCGCGGGGGCATTGGGGCTCCCCCTGTGGTCCCCAACAGTGAGGCCAGACCCCGGGGGATTTGGTCCCCGGGGCCAAAAGTGGCCCGGGCGGGGGGCCACTCAGACCCCTCCCTTTTCATTTTTTTTTTAAATGGAAGACCTGCCCAGGAGGATGTGGTCCCCGGGGCCATAATTGGCCTCAGGAAGGGGGCCACACGGCCCCCTCCAAAATTTAAAAAATAAATAAAGGCAGGCCAGGCCCCGGGGGATGGGGTCCCCAGGGCCAGGAGAGGCCCAGGGAAGGGGGCCACACATCCAAACATACATTTTTGCTGGGCCCTGGGGGACGGGGTCCCCGGGGCCGAAATCGGCCTGGGGAGGGGGCCCCACAGCCCCCCTCCCCATTAGAAAATAAAAAAAGGAAAGTTCTAGCCCCGGGGATGGGGTCCCCAGGACAGTAATAGCCTCAGGAGGGGGGCCTCGTGCCCCCCTCCTTTTCAATAAAAAAAAATGGAACAGGTCCTGGGGGATGGGGTCCCCAGGGCCCAAAAGGCTCAAGAAAAGGGGGGCCTTACAGCCCCCTTCTTAAAATATATACTTTTTTTAAAACAGCATCTCGCCGGAGGCCACGCCCCCTCCCTGCACGACTCTGCAAACGCGCCTCCTGGCGCACTCTGCGTTGGGGGATTAAGTCCCCATCACTACTGAGGGTCCCTGGGGGCCAACTAAGCTACCAGGTGCCTCCAGTAAGCCCCACACAGTGGGATTGGTGAGAGGTGGTCCGAGGCCACGCCCCTTTTTACACCACTCTGCAAACACGCCTCTAGGTGCATCGCTGGTGAGACGATGAGGTCCTCTTGTGTCCTGAGGACCACAGGACTAAAGTAGACTGTATCCCCCATGCAGCAGTGCGCAAGGAGGCGCGTTTGCAGAGTGGTGTAAAAAGGGGGCGTGGCCTCGGACCACTCTCAGCAATCCAGCTGTGTGGGGCTTACTAGAGATAACAGGAGGGCTTGTTGGCCCCCAGGGACCCTCAAGAGGCAAGGGACTTCATCCCCCAACCAAGAGCACACCAGGAGGCACATTTGCAGAGTGGTGGAGAAAAGGGCGTGGCTTGTGTCCACCTCTCAGCAATCCCACTATCTGGGGCTTACTGGAGGTGTCAGGTAGGCTAGTCAGCCCCTAACGACCCCCAGCAGCGAAGGGGACTTTAATTCCCATCCAAGAGTGCGCCAGGGAGCGTGTTTGCAGACTGGTGGGTAAAGGGGGCGTGGCCTGCTTTGAGAACTTACCAATGCTGCTGTGTGGGACTTACTGGAGGTAATAGGAGGGGTAGTTGGCCCCCAATGTTGCCCTTGGGGGCCAACTACCCCTCCTGTTGCCTCCAGTAAGTCCCACACAGTGGTATTGCTAAGAGGTCTTCGGAGGCCATGCCCCCCTTTCTCCACCACTCTGCAAACGCGCCTCATGGCACACTATGGGTTGGGGGATGAAGTCCACTTTACTCCTGAGGGACTTTGGGGGCGAAGAAGCCCTCCTGGTACCTCCTGTAAGTCCTATGCAGCAGAATTCCTGAGCGCTGGTCAGAGGCCCAGCCCCCTTTCTGCACCACTCTGCAAACGTGACTACTATGTTGTAGTTAGAAATTAGCATTTAAAAAACCTTAGAAATTCACTGAAATAACCACAGGTTTCAGGGGCGTTATAGCTAGGAATTAGCATTTAAAAAATGTTTGAAATTCACTGAAAAAACAGAGGTTTCAGGGACGTTATAGTTAGAAATTAGCCTTTAAAAAACCTTTGAAATTCACTAAAAAACCACAGGTTTCAGGGACGTTATAGTTAGTTGGACATTTCACTCATACAAAACCAGGGAAATTCAGCTGTTATAGTTATTTGAGCTAACTATAACTCGCGCCCCCTAAATGCACTGCTGATGACGTCACATATTACATCACTCATGACATGGTCAGTTACATCACTGATGACATCTCAAATAACATCACTGATGACATCATCCACTTAATATCTGATGCACCTCCTCACACCCTAATATAATCTTTCATACACCCACTCTAAGATACAAACTACCATTCTTGAAACCATAGACACAAAAATACCAGTTAGTACATACCCACTCACTGATTCATAGTTCTACACACACATCTACTCACTCACCCATACAGTTACTCCTACACACAGTCACTCATCAATACAGCCTCTGATATATGCACTCATACACCCATACAGACACTCACATACTGCCACTCATCCACAGAGATACTCACATACCTAGTCAGTCACCCAAAGACTCAATCACACTGCCATTTACTCACATATACAGTTATACACACACAGCTCACTTATTGATACAGATACTAACACATTCTTACTCTCTTATACAATCACTGACACAAGCACACACTTATCCATACAGCCACTCTCACAATCACTCACTCTCACATATAGTCACTTATATACTCCAACACTCACATATACTGCCTTTCACATATGTAGTTACTCACACCTCTCGGCATCCAGACCCCATGCGGACCCAATGACGAAATTCAGCAGCACAAGCTGATGCAGCAGTGTTTCTCTTAAGAAGGATTATCCTCCTCTGTGCAGAATGCAGCTTTAGAAATTGGGTATACAGCTCGTTGCCTCCTACTAAAATCGTTTATCCAGGACCAGGTCGCATATAGGAATCTTTTTACAAAATCTCACCATTTCACGATTTAGGAGCATCATTCTAGTTCCACGGACTATAATGCTTTGGATCCCACTTTTATCACATAACGGGACCAGCGCTTGACGTGACAGCCCGCCATTGAGGACATTCTTTATCCACCTCAGGCGACTAATTACCACTTGAGAAATATTTGGGAAGTGGCATTCCTGAAGAAGGCAGGCTACTGCCGAAACGCGCGTAGATGAATTACTGCCACATCTCTTTTTGGTGCATTCCTCGACTGAATATATAAATTGTGATTAACATTGGGATACTGTATCATCTCCCATTTACAATCTTTACAAATCAAATGTATAGAATGTTTAAAAGAACTCAATCATGTGCGTGATCTGTATGTATGGGTATATGAATGAGTGCAGTATGTATGCAGAATGATATAGTGATTTCTCTGTTACAATAAGTTAAAAATTGTATATTTGATGTAGAGAATATTTAATAAAACATACTTTTGTATTTTTTGTACATTGAGTGACGGTCTCCTCTCTTGAAACCATTTTCATGAAGAATTTTTAATCATATATTGCAGTTGCCCTAGGAACTTTACAGTATGTATTTCCCTGCCTAGGTGAACTTCATATTAGTAGCAGGGGGCCTCTAATCTTTGCAATTGTTACTCACACATATGCCACTGAGACATTCATTCACTCACCAACACAGCCATACGCACACTCACTCATCCATACAGCCCCTCGCAGATGTACTCATGAGCCCATACACCCAGTGAATCACCCACTCAATCATCCATGAAGGGAGTCACACAACTCCCCACCCACCAACACAGGCACTCTGGCACCCATACAGGTACTCAGACAACCAATCATTAACCCATATAGACACTCATGTAGCTACACACCAACCCATGCAGCCACTTACACACCAACTGACAGACTGATATAGACATTCACAGAGATTAGTCATTCACCCATGCATTCACTAAGACACGTGTAATCACTCACTTACACAGTCAGTCACACACCCAGTAAATCATCCATTCAGACACTCATAAACCCACTCATTCTTCGAAACACCTTTGCGTGTATATATATATATATAACATTCTTAAACTTTTAAAAAGCACTCAGTCACTGGATGATGTCATCAGTGAAGTCATTTTAGATGTCATCAGTGATGTCACTGACCATGTCATGAGTGATGTAATATGTGATGTAATCAGCAGTATATTGCGGGGCACGAGTTATAGTTAGCTCAAATAACTATAGCAGCTGGTCTTTCAGTGAATATATATATATATATATATATATATATATATATATATATATATATATATATATATATATATCATTAGATGCTGTCAGCATGAAAGTAAATAAAATTAGGTAGTGTGTTTGATGGCTGAGGAAGAAGTCTTATTATCGGCTGTTGTTTAAAAAAAGAAATGTAATACAGACATTGATATGCTTTTGAATCTGTGGAGTAAACCACACCTGCTGTATCTCATTTGGAAGTGGCATGTTCTTTCTAGAATGTGCTGTGAACTTGTGACCTACTGGTTCCACTGGGTTGCTAGGTACACTGAGCTAAGACTGTACTGGGGGGAAGGGTGTTAAAGAGACAGATTTTTTTTTTGAAAAGTTCTGGAGCGATGAAACAATGTAAGTAATGGCATGTTTTAATTTCCAACTCAGGACTATGTAATAAACTGTTGTGTAGTATTTAAATTTCAGAAAAATGAAGCTAGATATCGGTTTGCTCTCCCATTTGTTTTCACGATTATTCTGCGATGATCGCGAAAACATAGCGAAAATGCGCCGACAGGAACCTCGTTTTGAAAGAGAGGGAAAGGGTTAACAGATGCTAACCATTCACAAATGAAAGACATGATTTCATTTGCTGCCTTTCTCATGGTGATAGAGTGGAAAGTTGAAGAGGTTGCCATTTTAGAGTTGATTTTAGATTTAGAGGTTGTCATTTTAGACTTGATTTAGAGGTTGCCTTTTAAGACTTGATTTTAGATTTAGAGAGTGGTGTACCATTCTTGTGCTTAGTTTTTTCAAGTCTTAACATTGTCCAAACTGTTCAGAAAGATCTAAAACAACAATATAATCTACAAACAGAATTCAGTGGTATGTATGTAACATTGTAATTATTTTAAAAATGAAAATTAGAAGTGAAGATGTATACAGGTGGTTGATGAGAAAAAATATATGAGTTGAACTGTATCTATAAGAGGGTATGTGTTTAAGGGGTTAGTGGTGAATGTTTTGGGAAGTAAGAGAAAAATAAATGAGTGCCTGTTTATTAAATTGTGTATTTTATTGAAAAATAACAGTATAGTTTTGTGGAAAGTTGCAATGAGGAACTAAGAATGTTTTAAATGTCTAAACATCATGTGCAGAATAGGTACATCTGTCATTTGCATTCTGGGAGTTGTAGTACTTTTAGTAACATTATTAAACAGTAATAGTGTAGTGAGAAATAAAAAATGAGAACATGTTGTCTGCATGTTTGTGAATTAGAAAGAATTAATACTTGTTAGGTATATATTGGGAAGTGTTTGTCAATGTGGTTTTTAACTTATATGACCACTTTGCATATGCTTAGATGGTGAGATATAGCTTTTGTGCTTGCACATAGCTATATATAAGATGGGACTTTTGAGTTTGCTTAAAGATGCAGAGAGGTATACATTTTGGGAAAGATGGCTTGAAGGTGTACAACTATTAAGAAATTCCATGTATGTTTACATGGTGATCTGTGTTCAGTAAGGCTGATGAAAATGTCATGTATATGGTGAGGGTTGTTTTTTTCTTTAAACATGATTTGTTTAAAATTGAGAAGGAATAATATTGAGGAATGCCTCCAGAGTTCTTGTGCTAGCTTCATTGCGAGTGTAACTTTTGTTTGAGATATGCTTAATATATGTTTTACAAGCAGAAGAAGTATTTGAGAAATGATGTAGGTATGCCATTCACAAAAAGTTTTGTGCTTTGAAAAATTTCAAAATGTTTTATTCCATTTTAGAAATGTACTGATGCATGTGCACGCTCAGTAGCAAAGCAATGTATGTTTCTAGAGGCCCATGTATGTAATTATATATCAAGTTTGATACCCAGATTTCACTCACACATAGCTCAGAAGAAAAGCTTGTATACAGTAAAGCAGGTAGTTTGATACTGACAGAAGGATATAACCAATGATTCAGAGATATAGTGACAATTGTTATGTCTCTAACAGGAATGAAGGTACCTTCTCAGTCACTCAGGCAGTATTCAAGCACTCGTGGAATCACCCAGCCACTGCTCAGGCAGTCATCAAATCAGTGATTCACTATCCATGGAGTTATTCAATTATCCAGAAACTATACATGTACTCTTGCAATCAGGCTGGCAGAAATTATGTAGTTATTGATGTATGCAGGCACTACGTATACATTCATCCAATCACCTAGGTACTATTTTCTTATGCAATTAACAAGGCTGTAAATATGCAATCATTATAACATTTGCACAGAACCTATGCAGCCATCTAAACACCCACTTACAACCCATGCAGTCATTGTAATACTGAGGCACACACATACACTAATGAAACACTCAGGGGTCGATTCCGATGTCGGCCGGAAGCGCACCTAACAGTATTCGTCCGGAAAAAATACCAGCCGAACGCGTGTTTTCCGACCGACTCGAACACTCTACTGAACGAACAAGTACGATGCGCATAACAGCCCAGATTCCGAGCGAGCCGTACTTACCCAATCCAGCTCCTGTTCCCCGCCCGAGCCGGATCCGTAAACGCCGAATCGAGTCCCACGGAACCAAATACACAGCACCTTCCAGCCGGACTAGTACGATGCGTCTTCCGTACGCGCCGAACTCGTCGCTACGTCCGGCACGTATGAGCATCCGGGAGAGCTGCACATAAGCTCCGATTCGCGCCACAAGACGATCCACGGCGACGAGACGAACAAGCCATCGACGAGTACGAGTCGAAGCCACGAGAAACCCGAACGAGACGACCCAACCATGAATCCCATCGCGCAGGTCCTACCAATACTCTACATCTATTACCGGGACCGGTACGGACGCGTACGGCGCAGACGGTAAGTCAAACACCCACAACACAAACAAACGACACGTACCCAAAATATGTCACACACACATAGGGATGCACAAATGACGTACACTAGCAACAGTAGAACCATAGGGGCGGGATGGCCATCACCAATGCCATACACACCCATAGGGGGATGGATGCCTGCCACTACTACCATCCCCACCCATAGGGGGATGGATGCCTACCACTACTACCATCCCCACTCATGGGGGGCTGGATGCCTACCACTACTACCATCCCCACCCATAGGGGGCTGGATGCCTACCACTAACACCACCCCTACTCAGGGTGGGCTGGATGCCTGTCACTACTGCCATCCCCACCCATAGGGGGATGGATGGCTGTCACTACTACCATCCCCACCCATAGGGGCTGGATGCCTGTCACTACTGCCATCCCCACCCATAGGGGGCTGGATGCCTACCACTAACACCACCCCTACTCAGGGTGGGCTGGATGCCTGTCACTACTGCCATCCCCACCCATAGGGGGATGGATGGCTGTCACTACTACCATCCCCACTCATGGGGGTCTGGATGCCTACCACTACTACCATCCCCACTCATGGGGGGCTGGATGCCTACCACTACTACCATCCCCACTCATGGGGGGCTGGATGCCTACCACTACTACCAACCCCACTCATGGGGGGCTGGATGCCTACCACTACTACCATCCCCACTCATGGGGGGCTGGATGCCTGCCACTACTGCCATCCCCACACATAGGGGGATGGATGCCTACCACTAACACCACCCCCACTCAGGGTGGGCTGGATGCCTACCACTACTACCATCCCCACTCATGGGGGTCTGGATGCCTACCACTACTACCATCCCCACTCATGGGGGTCTGGATGCCTACCACTACTACCATCCCCACCATGGGGGCTGGATGCCTACCACTACTACCATCCCCACTCATGGGGGGCTGGATGCCTGCCACTACTGCCATCCCCACCCATAGGGGGATGGATGCCTACGACTAACACCACCCCCACTCAGGGTGGGCTGGATGCCTACCACTACTACCATCCCCACTCATGGGGGGCTGGATGCCTACCACTAACACCACCCCTACTCAGGGTGGGCTGGATGCCTGTCACTACTGCCATCCCCACCCATAGGGGCTGGATGGCTGTCACTACTACCATCCCCACTCAGGGTGGGCTGGATGCCTGTCACTACTGCCATCCCCACCCATAGGGGGCTGGATGCCTACCACTAACACCACCCCTACTCAGGGTGGGCTGGATGCCTGTCACTACTGCCATCCCCACCCATAGGGGGATGGATGCCTACCACTAACACCACCCCCACTCAGGGTAGGCTGGATGCCTACCACTACTACCATCCCCATGTGGGGGGCTGGATGCCTACCACTAACACCACCCCTACTCAGGGTGGGCTGGATGCCTGACACTACTGCCATCCCCACCCATAGGGGGAAGGATGGCTGTCACTACTACCATCCCCACTCATGGGGGTCTGGATGCCTACCACTACTACAATCCCCACTCATGGGGGGCTGGATGCCTACCACTACTACCATCCCCACTCATGGGGTCTGGATGCCTACCACTACTACCATCCCCACTCATGGGGGGCAGGATGCCTACCACTAACACCACCCCCACTCAGGGTGGGCTGAATGCCTACCACTACTACCATCCCCACTCATGGGGGGCTGGATGCCTACCACTACTACCATCCCCACTCATGGGGGGCTGGATGCCTGCCACTACTGCCATCCCCACCCATAGGGGGATGGATGCCTGCCACTACTGCCATCCCCACCCATAGGGGGATGGATACCTACCACTAACACCACCCCCACTCAGGGTGGGCTGGATGCCTACCACTACTACCATCCCCACTCATGGGGGCTGGATGCCTACCACTACTACAATCCCCACTCATGGGGGCTGGATGCCTGCCACTACTGCCATCCCCACCCATAGGGGGATGGATACCTACCACTAACACCACCCCCACTCAGGGTGGGCTGGATGCCTACCACTACTACCATCCCCACTCATGGGGGCTGGATGCCTGCCACTACTGCCATCCCCACCCATAGGGGGATGGATACCTACCACTAACACCACCCCCACTCAGGGTGGGCTGGATGCCTACCACTACTACCATCCCCACTCATGGGGGGCTGGATGCCTACCACTACTACCATCCCCACTCATGGGGGGCTGGATGCCTGCCACTACTGCCATCCCCACCCATAGGGGGATGGATACCTACCACTAACACCACCCCCACTCAGGGTGGGCTGGATGCCTACCACTACTACCATCCCCACTCATGGGGGCTGGATGCCTACCACTACTACCATCCCCACTCATGGGGGGCTGGATGCCTGCCACTACTGCCATCCCCACCCATAGGGGGATGGATACCTACCACTAACACCACCCCCACTCAGGGTGGGCTGGATGCCTACCACTACTACCATCCCCACTCATGGGGGGCTGGATGCCTACCACTACTACCATCCCCACTCATGGGGGGCTGGATGCCTACCACTACTACCATCCCCACTCATGGGGGGCTGGATGCCTACCACTACTACCATCCCCACTCATGGGGGGCTGGATGCCTGCCACTACTGCCATCCCCACACATAGGGGGATGGATGCCTACCACTAACACCACCCCCACTCATGGGGGTCTGGATGCCTACCACTACTACCTTCCCCACTCATGGGGGGCTGGATGCCTGCCACTACTGCCATCCCCACACATAGGGGGCTGGATGCCTACCACTACTACCATCCCCACTCATGGGGGTCTGGATGCCTACCACTACTACCATCCCCACTCATGGGGGTCTGGATGCCTACCACTACTACCATCCCCACCATGGGGGCTGGATGCCTACCACTACTACCATCCCCACTCATGGGGGGCTGGATGCCTGCCACTACTGCCATCCCCACCCATAGGGGGATGGATGCCTACGACTAACACCACCCCCACTCAGGGTGGGCTGGATGCCTACCACTACTACCATCCCCACTCATGGGGGGCTGGATACCTACCACTAACACCACCCCTACTCAGGGTGGGCTGGATGCCTGTCACTACTGCCATCCCCACCCATAGGGGGCTGGATGGCTGTCACTACTACCATCCCCACTCAGGGTGGGCTGGATGCCTGTCACTACTGCCATCCCCACCCATAGGGGGCTGGATGCCTACCACTAACACCACCCCTACTCAGGGTGGGCTGGATGCCTGTCACTACTGCCATCCCCACCCATAGGGGGATGGATGCCTACCACTAACACCACCCCCACTCAGGGTAGGCTGGATGCCTACCACTACTACCATCCCCATGTGGGGGCTGGATGCCTACCACTAACACCACCCCTATTCAGGGTGGGCTGGATGCCTGACACTACTGCCATCCCCACCCATAGGGGGAAGGATGGCTGTCACTACTACCATCCCCACTCATGGGGGTCTGGATGCCTACCACTACTACCATCCCCACTCATGGGGGGCTGGATGCCTACCACTACTACCATCCCCACTCATGGGGTCTGGATGCCTACCACTACTACCATCCCCACTCATGGGGGGCAGGATGCCTACCACTAACACCACCCCCACTCAGGGTGGGCTGAATGCCTACCACTACTACCATCCCCACTCATGGGGGGCTGGATGCCTGCCACTACTGCCATCCCCACCCATAGGGGGATGGATGCCTGCCACTACTGCCATCCCCACCCATAGGGGGATGGATACCTACCACTAACACCACCCCCACTCAGGGTGGGCTGGATGCCTACCACTACTACCATCCCCACTCATGGGGGGCTGGATGCCTACCACTACTACAATCCCCACTCATGGGGGGCTGGATGCCTGCCACTACTGCCATCCCCACCCATAGGGGGATGGATACCTACCACTAACACCACCCCCACTCAGGGTGGGCTGGATGCCTACCACTACTACCATCCCCACTCATGGGGGGCTGGATGCCTGCCACTACTGCCATCCCCACCCATAGGGGGATGGATACCTACCACTAACACCACCCCCACTCAGGGTGGGCTGGATGCCTACCACTACTACCATCCCCACTCATGGGGGGCTGGATGCCTACCACTACTACCATCCCCACTCATGGGGGCTGGATGCCTGCCACTACTGCCATCCCTACCCATAGGGGGATGGATACCTACCACTAACACCACCCCCACTCAGGGTGGGCTGGATGCCTACCACTACTACCATCCCCACTCATGGGGGCTGGATGCCTACCACTACTACCATCCCCACTCATGGGGGCTGGATGCCTGCCACTACTGCCATCCCCACCCATAGGGGGATGGATACCTACCACTAACACCACCCCCACTCAGGGTGGGCTGGATGCCTACCACTACTACCATCCCCACTCATGGGGGGCTGGATGCCTGCCACTACTGCCATCCCCACACATAGGGGGATGGATGCCTACCACTAACACCACCCCCACTCATGGGGGTCTGGATGCCTACCACTACTACCTTCCCCACTCATGGGGGCTGGATGCCTGCCACTACTGCCATCCCCACACATAGGGGGCTGGATGCCTACCACTACTACCATCCCCACTCATGGGGGTCTGGATGCCTACCACTACTACCATCCCCACTCATGGGGGTCTGGATGCCTACCACTACTACCATCCCCACCATGGGGGCTGGATGCCTACCACTACTACCATCCCCACTCATGGGGGCTGGATGCCTGCCACTACTGCCATCCCCACCCATAGGGGGATGGATGCCTACGACTAACACCACCCCCACTCAGGGTGGGCTGGATGCCTACCACTACTACCATCCCCACTCATGGGGGGCTGGATACCTACCACTAACACCACCCCTACTCAGGGTGGGCTGGATGCCTGTCACTACTGCCATCCCCACCCATAGGGGGCTGGATGGCTGTCACTACTACCATCCCCACTCAGGGTGGGCTGGATGCCTGTCACTACTGCCATCCCCACCCATAGGGGGCTGGATGCCTACCACTAACACCACCCCTACTCAGGGTGGGCTGGATGCCTGTCACTACTGCCATCCCCACCCATAGGGGGATGGATGCCTACCACTAACACCACCCCCACTCAGGGTAGGCTGGATGCCTACCACTACTACCATCCCCATGTGGGGGGCTGGATGCCTACCACTAACACCACCCCTATTCAGGGTGGGCTGGATGCCTGACACTACTGCCATCCCCACCCATAGGGGGAAGGATGGCTGTCACTACTACCATCCCCACTCATGGGGGTCTGGATGCCTACCACTACTACCATCCCCACTCATGGGGGGCTGGATGCCTACCACTACTACCATCCCCACTCATGGGGTCTGGATGCCTACCACTACTACCATCCCCACTCATGGGGGGCAGGATGCCTACCACTAACACCACCCCCACTCAGGGTGGGCTGAATGCCTACCACTACTACCATCCCCACTCATGGGGGCTGGATGCCTGCCACTACTGCCATCCCCACCCATAGGGGGATGGATGCCTGCCACTACTGCCATCCCCACCCATAGGGGGATGGATACCTACCACTAACACCACCCCCACTCAGGGTGGGCTGGATGCCTACCACTACTACCATCCCCACTCATGGGGGGCTGGATGCCTACCACTACTACAATCCCCACTCATGGGGGGCTGGATGCCTGCCACTACTGCCATCCCCACCCATAGGGGGATGGATACCTACCACTAACACCACCCCCACTCAGGGTGGGCTGGATGCCTACCACTACTACCATCCCCACTCATGGGGGCTGGATGCCTGCCACTACTGCCATCCCCACCCATAGGGGGATGGATACCTACCACTAACACCACCCCCACTCAGGGTGGGCTGGATGCCTACCACTACTACCATCCCCACTCATGGGGGGCTGGATGCCTACCACTACTACCATCCCCACTCATGGGGGGCTGGATGCCTGCCACTACTGCCATCCCTACCCATAGGGGGATGGATACCTACCACTAACACCACCCCCACTCAGGGTGGGCTGGATGCCTACCACTACTACCATCCCCACTCATGGGGGCTGGATGCCTACCACTACTACCATCCCCACTCATGGGGGGCTGGATGCCTGCCACTACTGCCATCCCCACCCATAGGGGGATGGATACCTACCACTAACACCACCCCCACTCAGGGTGGGCTGGATGCCTACCACTACTACCATCCCCACTCATGGGGGGCTGGATGCCTACCACTACTACCATCCCCACTCATGGGGGCTGGATGCCTGCCACTACTGCCATCCCCACCCATAGGGGGATGGATACCTACCACTAACACCACCCCCACTCAGGGTGGGCTGGATGCCTACCACTACTACCATCCCCACTCATGGGGGGCTGGATGCCTACCACTACTACCATCCCCACTCATGGGGGGCTGGATGCCTGCCACTACTGCCATCCCCACCCATAGGGGGATGGATGCCTACCACTAACACCACCCCCACTCAGGGTGGGCTGGATGCCTACCACTACTACCATCCCCACTCATGGGGGGCTGGATGCCTACCACTAACACCACCCCTACTCAGGGTGGGCTGGATGCCTGTCACTACTGCCATCCCCACCCATAGGGGGATGGATGGCTGTCACTACTACCATCCCCACTCATGGGGGTCTGGATGCCTACCACTACTACCATCCCCACTCATGGGGGGCTGGATGCCTACCACTACTACCATCCCCACTCATGGGGGGCTGGATGCCTGTCACTACAACCACCCCTACTCATAGGACGGGTAATGCATGACACAACTAGCATACTCCCACATAAGGACTGTCTGTAAATTACATCCCACCCCCAACACCATGACAAGCGTGTGTGGTCTGTGTCAAATGCATACAGCACTGAACATGACATTGAACATACAATGTGACCCCCTAACACATGTGTCGCACATAATTGTGTGTGTGGCCTACACAATGCAAGCAGACCATGACCACTGTGGCAATGTGGCCCAAGGCCCCATCACCACAGTGCCCAAAAGGTAAGTGTGTGCTCCATAGCTGTAGCACATTTTGAACAGTGTGGCAATGGGGCCCAAAGCCCCATCACCACAGTGCACAAAAGGTAAGTGTGTGCTCCATAGCTGAAGCACATATTGAACAGTGTGGCAATGGGGCCCAAAGCCCCATCACCACAGTGCCCAAAAGGTAAGTGTGTGCTCCATAGCTGAAGCACATTTTGAACAGTGTTGCAATGGGGCCCAAATCCCCATCACCACAGTGCCCAAAAGGTAAGTGTAGTCCTGGTAAAAGCTGCAAAAACAAAACTGCAGGGATTATTCCTGGCCACACAACCCCAAACACTACAGTGGCATTGAAGTGCTTGTGTCCCATAGCAACATAGATTGTGTGAGGCAAGCAGTGCAGTGCCAATGACACATCGTTCTGGCCATGTGCACACAAACATCAGCCATGGGGGCCCACATTGTCTACATTCACAAATAACACAATGACAGAAGTGAGCATCATAATGCAGACCCACATATCTGCACTAATGGACACACAAATGTAGATATCCTGTGAAGACTGTAGATGTCAGGTGAACAAATACCATACCATGGCAGCAATGGGACATACTAACCATGATCAATGTGCTGACTGATGACCTAGCAGTCCCAGGGCCAGCAGGGGAAAGCCAACAAACAACATACAGCCAATGGCAAACTAAAGATATGCCAATGCAGTGGTGCAAATGACACAAACAGGCAGACTCACACTGCATATCATACACAACAGGTGAGGGGGTTGTGTGCCAGTGTCCCCAGGCAAACACACAACACATGAGGAGGCCAGATTCACTAATACACAGATGTCAACACAGTCACATACAAAAGTAACTCATGGATTGGATTCCCCTAAGTGGGCAAACAGGCGTTGTGAGATGAGAGGGAGCCCAAATTACACATGTCACACAAGCTTGTAGGAACAGCAACAAACACAGCAAGAGACAGAACCA
The DNA here is from genome assembly GCA_963921515.1 of Calotriton arnoldi. NCBI lineage: Eukaryota > Metazoa > Chordata > Amphibia > Caudata > Salamandridae > Calotriton > Calotriton arnoldi. The sequence continues at coordinate 4,602,374 of CAWUFW010000351.1, read as the reverse complement.
CCACAGCACTCCCCCAGGGACCCCACATTGTGGTGACACTAGCCTGCATGACAATCACACTGTGATGACAAAGGTAGATGTCATCCACACTGTGAACCACAGCCATGTGTCCTGAGCAACAAACTACCATCACACCTATACAAGCACAAAGCACTCAGCATGACCTGCCAGCCAAGGACAATATGGAGGTAGTGCCCCAGCCGTGCAACAACTCACATTTGCACACACTCAACGCCACACACCTTAAACTCCAACAATGTGCAGCAGTGAAGCTCACATGGATTGCTGACATTGCACATGCACCCATGACAATCCCAGGGGTGGTGGGGGGAAATAAGGTACAGAAACCCATCACACATGGCCAGTCAACAATACTTGTGAATGTCTGACACACTGCACAGTATGCCGTACATGGGCATGACGTGAAATCCACCCCAAACAATGGGATCCTGGCCATAGTCACACACCAATGAAGAAGCCAAGCTGACCCAGAAAGGACACACATAGACAACTTCCAACATTGCAGCTCTGACCCTGAGGAGTGGCAGCAGTCACACACACAACGTGTCACAAACACTGAAAGCATACACAAACAGAAAAGCACATTACTCGTGTAACCAACAAGTGCCAAGAGAAATCCTGACTGTGTCCCATCTGCGTTTGCCCACATCCCCAGCCCTGACAACAAAGACAACTAGGGATGACAACCTCATGAACATTAGTTTGCCATGCACCCACATCCCGGAGAAACAAGGTCCAAGATGCTGGATGAACACAGAACAACTCAGCCAGCATCACAAACAGGAACATCCGTAGGGACACAGCCTGTGTAGGAAAAGGAGAAGAGAACACGCACAGACATGCCTACACAACACACAACACGGGCACAGCCTATATCACGGAATCACGCACTGCCATGAGGGCACTCCACTCCTGTGGAAGGTCAGCTGTGCCAAACCTTGTCTGTGCACGACTCAAACATGTCAGCAGAACACTCGGTCAGTGAGTCAACAACTACAACACACTGAAGGCTCTGCTCATATCAGCCTGGGCACGGGAGTGTCACGTCAGTCATCTGCATACACCCAAGACACGTGTCAAGCAACTTGCACTGTGTACACAGATGAGTCCTCCAAATTTGATGTGCTAAACTGCATGTCCATTGGAGACGGGCACACAGTCAGGGTACTAGGAACATTGGACAGTGGTAAGCCCACCAGATGTGCATCAGTGTAGGGCAAAGATGGTAATCTACAAATGCTAAACGTACATCCCTGTGTCAAATGCTGAACATTACACCCTCACACTGCAGCAAAGGATGCCATAGATCCAGACTAGATTAGGACACATATCCCATGGACCACATGGAGCCCATCACATCAAAACTTCATTTACCTGATCTGAACACTATTACAACAGCAAATGCATGATTCTACACATCTACATCATGTACCTCAAAAGATTAACCACAAGTAAACAAAAAGAGGCTTTATTCAGCAAGTGTGCAACTCAAATCAAAAGTCCAAAATAAACTAAGGCCAATGGCCAGTCCAATTATACAGTCCCAACAGGGTGATGTGTGACAACTTGTCAACAATTGCTTGCCTGCACAGGTACTGACAGGGGACATCCCCCTTGGAGGGGCATACGAGGGGCAGTCCAGGCACCACAGGGACAGGATCAGGGGATGCCAGAAGGAGGCAGTGAAGGGGAGGTGGGTGCAGGAGTGTCACTGGCAACTGCAGTGGACGTGTCTGACTCAGGGGGGCCGGCACCACTGTGGTACACAAGTCAGTTGGTGTGGGTGCTGCAACCACTGCAGTGGGCTGGACTGATGTAGTGGACTGGGTACCCACTGCAGTGCCCGAGTCAGACGTGGTGGTTGTGGACTCCACTGCAGTGCATGACTCCAAGGGAGTGGAAGGGTGGGCAGATGAGGTGGGCAGGACAGAGGAGGGGGACCCAGTCTCCACAACAGTGCCACTAACAGGCAGAGCGTCTGGGTTGGGGGTGGAAGAGCAAGTGGCAGGGGGGGAGGGCCTAAGCAGTCTGGGGATGCGGTATCAGCGTGTGGGGGAACCTGGGGCAGGGTGTGGCGGGGGAACCTGTGCAGTGGTGGACTGGGGGATGGGGGAGAGAGACTGGGCGGTGAAGCTGCGTGGTGGTGGTGGTGGGGTCTTGCTGTTCCTGGTCCGGGGGACTTCCTAATGCGGTCCTGTGTCTGCCTGCGCCTGGGGGAGGGTGTCCGGGGGTGAGGGGCACTCCCCTCTGTGTGGGTGGACGTCCTCTTCCCCCGGTATGCTGGATCAGCAGGATTGGAGGGGAAGAGGCCGAGGTCACACAGGAAGATCTGCTGTGTAGGTGTGGTAGCAGGCGAGGCAAGGGAAGGGGTCTTGGAGGGAGAGGATTTGGAGGACTGCAGAGTTAATGTGGATGCCTGTGTGTGTGTGTGTGTTCCCCGTCCCCTGTGTCTGTGGTATCAGTCCCCTGAGGATGCTTGTGTGCACGTCTTGCCTTTCTCTTGGGTGTGTCTGTGCTGCTTGTGTCTGTGTGTTTGGGTGACTGTGCAGGTGTGCATGTGCTTTGGACAGGTAGGGGGGCAGGAAGTGTGGATGGGGCAGAGGTGGGAGGGGTGAGGGACTGTTGGAGGAGGGACACTGCTGCCGTCAGGGAGGAGTCCATGGACTTATTGCTCCTCTGTAGGGCAGACATACCCGTCGAGATGCACTCCATGAACGACACCAGCTGTGTCAACAGAGTGGTGTGTGCATGGAGGACACTCAGCATTGCTGTCTGCCCTACATGGAGCTGCCGAAGGAGGTACACAGACTCCTCACTCAGGGCAGCAGGGGACACAGGGGCAGGGGGTGCGGTGCCTGTCACGAAGGAGACACGCTCCCGAGTACGGGAGCCTCCACGGACCTCAGGAATGGGAGCCAATGGGAGGGCGGTGGTGGTGGTGGTGGTGGCGGGGCCAGACAGACTAGCTGGCCTTTGGTGTCTGCTGAGACCCGCCTCCACAAGGGAGTCATCCTCCGAGCTGCTGTGGTCCTCAGCTGAGGTGGATGGTGCTGAGGACTCCTCGGTGTGGCTCCCCTCGCCCTCCGTGCCACTGGGTCCCTCTGACCACTCGTCCGATGCTGACCCAGTCTGGCTCCACTGCTCCTCCTGGTCCGTGGAGCTGTTCCCTCCTGTGGCCGTGGATGTATCTGCAAACAATTAGGGAAACAGACAAACATCAGTCACCTGCACTGACCGCACACACCACAGTAAGTACAGCACATTACAGAGCAAGCCCTGGCATCCTTAGTTGAACATTGCCTAAAGTCCTCACACAGATTCGGGGAAGCCAATTGTCAGTCTGATGGTCAACCATGGGACTCACACCCCTCCTGCCCTTGCACCCATCTGTCTGGTGCCTGTCTGATGGTAAGACCCCAGTGTGGACACATGCACCACCTACACAGTTGTTGAACATTGCAGGGAACACGGTGAAGTATGTGAACATGCACACATCACATCTCTTGCCACTGAGTCAGTGCAGGTGTCCGGATAAAGGGATGGCCAGAGTCTAAATAGAAATGCATGTGATGCATACCAGCACCAGACACCATGATGCACCCATGTCCGGATAGTCAATGCCACAATGGGTGCATGTTGCACATGTCACTCCCCTGCAGGATCAGTCTCAGGAAGTTTAATGCCATGACACAGGAATGCGTGCAAAGTCATATATTACTGTCTCAAGTCACATGGCCATGGCAGCCAGCCAACAACAGTCTGCACTGTGTCACAATCCGAGGGCATGGGGAATGCAAGTTATGTGACTGACAAGTGCACATGTCCATCCCCCGAAAACCACATCATCTGTACTACTATTTGTCCACGTCATACCAACTGGACATATGGGGACATGAAACACAACTCTCTGAACATGAGCACCTCACAGTGTGCTGTGAATGAAAATACAGCTGCCTGACAGTCACAGTCGCAAACACCTGTGTGCACAGTCAAGTGATCAGACACCTATAAGTCACAGAAGTATCGTCTATCATGGTCACATCTCAGATGGCATGCTGAGCCCTAACCGATAAACATACCAGTAGTCCTGACAACGAAGACACAGCACAATGAGACAGAGGCAGACACCTGAGGGTACATTTCACTGATCACAACATGCCAGATGATACACAGGAGTGGGAGTACAGAGTGTATTGCATGCCCTGGAGTAGGCATGACTGTCCAGCTCCACCTGTAAGAGGGATGAGTCCTGGACAGTAGGCAGGTGGCTAAACATGTGTGACACACTGGATACACATACTCCTGAGGACCAAACATTGTTCCCACCAGCAGCATGGGTGTGTGCCAAATTCCCCAGGGACATGTGGTGAGTCAGAGCAGCAAGCGGACCACATATCAAAGTTACACCCAGATTACATGTCAGAACTTAGGCATTGTGTAAGCAATTGACCCACCCATGAATCGCACAACATAGTCACAGGAACAAATGCTGTCCCCCACCTTGAGCAAAGCTAAATGCAATGACACAGTCCCCAAATGACACAATTTCCTGACTATAAGGGCCACACATATGCGTATCAGAGGAGAAGTGGGCATGTCACAAATGAGGGACATGGGTCCTGGACCACATGACTGATGTACTGTGGAAGTTTAACCAGGCCAGAGGAGGGCACATAGCATGTCAGACAAAGTGCACAGTGCAGTCATGGACTCACCCCCTCCTTGCTGCTGTCTGTCCTTCAGCTGCCCATCCAGGTCAGGTAAGACCACCGCCAGGATCCGGAGCATGTGGGGGGTCAGGGTCCAGTGTCCGCCCCTCCTGCGAGGAGGCGACAGCTTCAGCTGGACCCTTGCGATCCTCTGGGTCCAGCCACGAAGGTCCTGCCACCTCTTCTGGCAGTTGCGGATCCTGCGCCTGTAGACCCCCACGGATCTTACTTTCCGGGCGATGGTCAGCCAGATTTCCTGCTTCTGGTGGGCATCAACCTGTGAGGATGACAAAGTGAAAAGGCCATTACTACACATGCAACATATACGTGCATCACACAGTTGGATTTACATGTCTCAATCACAGGGGCATATGATGTACACAGGCAGTGCAACAATGGCTATGAACAGTTTGCCAGCAGTCACTACATGGTATCATTGCATGGGAAGTAAATCTAGTTGGAATGCACTGTTACTGCACTGTACCAGTTCAGTGCATGTAACTACACACTTTGGGGTGTGACAACTACTCAGTGGGCAGGCTAGCCAGTGGTGTGCACACTGAAAGTCCTGCTAGTCAGACAACATGCACAATTAGTGAGGCAGTGGACAGCACACTCACCTGCTCCCCTGGTTTCCCATACAGCTTGCTGTACTGTTGTAGGAGGCTGTCCAGCAGGGCCTGGTTCTTCTCAAGGCTGAAGGCTGGGGCTCTCTCCACAGTACGTGCCATTGCAGGAGCCAGAGGATGCATAAACAGCAGCAGTGTTGGTGGCAGATGTCGTCCTGGAGCATGTAGTGCAGGCAAGTGAGCTCTCAGGGGAACAGCCAGCATTATATGTGTGCTGCAGAGGCAGATACTGTCCCATGTGTCCAAAGTGATTGGTCCAAGTCGTTTGCATCTTCTGAATCTGACCAATCCATGGAATAGCAGCACTAATACACGCCCACAGCATCCTTCAAATCTTCAACTTCATGACACCCATGATTTTGCAACATTGTTGTGGCTGGCCAACTGAATTCACTGCATCAGACTCGTTGGAGCCTCGAAAACGCGTCCGTTGCCATGCCAGGCCCCAGCCAATGTGTGCGCACCGATCGGTCCATTGCTGTACAACGCGTATATCGGGATACAACGCATACCCGCACACATACAATGCAATGGGCCGTGCGGGCACACCGATCGGTCCATTGCTCTACAACGCGTACCCGCTCACATACAATGCAATGGGTCGTGCGGGTACACCGATCGGTCCATTGCTGTACAACGTGTACCCGGGATACAACGCATACCCGCTCACATACAATGCAATGGGCCGTGCGGGCACACCGATCGGTCCATTGCTCTACTACGCGTACCCGCTCACATACAATGCAATGGGCCGGCCGGGCACACCGATCGGTCCAGTGTTGTACAACGCGTATTTCGGGATACAACAGATGCAATGGGCCGGCCGGGCACACCGATCGGTCCATTGCTGTACAACGCGTACCCGGGATACAACGCGTACCCGCTCACATCCAATGCAATGGGCCGTGCGGGCACACCGATCGGTCCATTGCTCTACAACGCGTCCCTGGACAGGTCACACGCATATGTCACCATGCTGGTCACTGGTGAACCTATGCCAGCCACATATACTTTCCAGGGACTCAGGGGCACACCTACAACACCACACCCAGTCCACACTGTATCTAAGGCATGTGTGGCAGCATAACCTTATCTGTGTATGGGGGTGAACATGTGGTTTTTGGGGTGGCATTTGGGGGCAGACACACCCAGGCTGTGCACGTGTTCATGGGGACAGGGTCCTTTGTGTGTTGTGCATCTGACCACTGTGGTGTGCAACTTTTCATTTTGGAGCATGTGTCATGGCCACATTTCCAGGTTGTGTATGTGTATGACATGTCACATACCCCCAGGCTCACATGTGGGAAGGCATGTACGTCACAGAGTGGCCCATTGCCACAATAGTGATGTCCCTCCGCAGTCTGTGTGCATGTTGTGTTTCACATTTCTCTCTGACTCCATGTGCACAATGGGAGACAGTCTCCACATCCACGTGGTTTGTGCATGAACTTTGATGTTGTGTGTGTGTGTGTCACAGACGTCCATGTCTGTCCTGCAGAGGCTACAGGGGCCACTACCTGTGGGTGTCATGTTAGTTTTTCTGACGTGTACATGATACGCAATGTCATGCCAGTGTCCATGTGGCAAGACAGGGTCCCTGGGAATCTACCTGTCAATGAGCTGTGATGCCTGTGGAGCATCTGTCCAGACATGTCACTGTGGTATGTGTGTGGAATGTGAGAGCAGTAAATGGGTACTGTGACACAGCCTAATGGTTTCCCATAGCACACCCTGGAACCTGTTGTCAACACTTGTTGAACAGAGATGTTAGATGATGTCCATGTAGGTGCCATATATGTCCAAACAGAATGACACACACATCAAGTACTTGTGTTTGTTAATGATGTATCATGTGAAATTGAGTATGGTGAACGGCACATAGTTGGGGTGACTGACAATCTTGCTTTCTTCACCTATGCACTGCAGGGCTCCTGCTGTCCATCGACCATTCCCAGACCTGGCAACGATGGTGGAACGTGACAGCATCCGACGGTACCGCTTCACCAGGCAGCTGATTGAGGATTTGGCAGTGCGGTTGGACCCACATTTGCAGCCTGGCCGTCCGTATCCTACAGCGCTGACCCCCAAGGTGAAGGTGATGGCAGCCCTACACTTCTTTGCCACCGGTACCTTTCAACACACTGTGGCGACTGCCGGTGGGATGTCACAGACTATGTTCAGCTGTGTGCTACGCGATGTTTTGGGTGCAATGTTGAGATACCTGAACCAGTTCATCTATTTCCCAACACGTCAACGACTCACTGACGTCAAGAGTGACTTCTATGCCCTGGGGAGGATGCCACATGTAATTGGCTCCATTGATGGGACACATGTGGCTTTGATACCACAACAGGCACATGAGCAGGCATACCGGAACCGTAAACATTACCATTCGATCAATGCTCTGGTGGTATGTCTTGCAGATATGACCATCACACATGTGTGTGCCCGTTTCCCCGGTTCGGCACACGATGCCTACATGATGAGGAGTAGTTGCATGCCGAGGATGATGTCACAGATGCCGAACCAGTGTGCCTGGCTTGTTGGTGTGTACTGACTTTGTACCATTGTGTGTGTTCTGCTATGTTGTTTTCCGCACACATTTTCAAATCGGCTAATGTGCAATTGTCTGTCTGTAGGTGACTCGGGATACCCCAACATGCCGTGGTTGCTGACACCCCTCAGGAACCCTGTGACACCAGCCCAGATGCGCTACAATGAGGCACATGGTCGGACGAGGAGGGTGATTGAGCGGACCTTTGGTCTCCTGAAGAGCCGCTTCCGCTGCCTGGACAAGACAGGAGGGGCCCTCCCATATGCCCCAGCAAAGGTGTGCAAGATTGTCATCGTCTGCTGCATGCTACACAACCTGGCAGTGCGGAAGGAGTTGCCTCTCATCCTGGATGACGATGACCAACGTCCGCCACCTGTGGAAGATCCTGGCCTGGGTCACGATGCCAGTGAAGATGATGATGATGGTGATGTCCGCACACAGCTCATCACCAACTTCTTCAGCTGAATGTGAGTCTCCAGAGGGTTGTAATGTCAATGATTTGAGTTTGCATGATATGTGTGTGTGGTGCTCTGGTGCTCTTTGAGTGTGGCCATGTACTACTTGACTGGATGCATGCAGCGATGTGTCCTTGCAGGTGGTCTGTACTGCCCAACAGTGTTGACATGCTAACTTGGTTTTGTGTAGTTATCTCGTGACATGTATTATACATGAGTATTGCCGTTCTGTGCTGTTCTTCAGTGGTTTTGACTGTGTGTCATGTCTGTCCTTCACAGGGTGCTGCCGGAGTTGTTTGATCAACTTGGATCCCACGAATCCATGATTCAACTTCCAAGGTGGAAGCAGTCGTTTCCCTACAAGTGATGTGCCACACACCCCTGGACTTTCTATCTTCTGCACTTTTTGACTTTGTGGCCACAGCCAGGTTGGATTAGCTAGCATTTGTAGTGGAAACAACATGTTGCAAATGCGTTGTCTGTAGTCACACATCTGCCTGACATTTGCTTACTGCACCTATAGTCTAGTTGACACAGACTGTGAATAGGTGGCGTGTCTGTGCATTCCACTGTATTTAGTTGCAACATCAGTATAGGTGATGAGTCTGATGGCCCTGGTGTGTATGTGTTGTGTGGCCCTAGTGGTGTGTCTCCCTCATATGTGTCACGTCGCCATGACTGACATGACGGTGTTGGACTTGCTGTAGCAGTTAGCATGCACAGTGTCATTTTTCTGATCACCATCTCCATGACAGACAGCACGTTGGAATCACAACAGAGGCAGATATGGTGTATTGGTGAGTTTATTTACATACAGGTGTGAGGATGGTGCACAGGATGGTGGGTGCTGTACCTAGAAATTGGAATCCAAAGTTCCCATGTGATTCGGAAGTCTTGGTAGCTGAAATGTCCAGAGTAAAGTCCACAGTCATCTGATAAATTTGGCCAACTATAGATCCCCCATGTCATGTGGGAGAGTTGGGTTGGCTTCGACAGGGGGTGCAGTTTGCACACAGAGGAAAAGTTCCAGAACAGGTGTTGGCTTCCTGGGGGATGTAGATGGCCATCGGCCTCTCAGTTTGGCCTCCTCGGACGGCCCCTCTTCTTGGGGGGGGGGACCCTCAGGTGCAGGCTGCGGCGGTGCAGGGGACTCTCTGCCAGAGTCCTCCTCCCTCCCTGTGGCATTTGCAGTTGTTTCAGCAGCAGATGTTGTGGGCACACAGGGAGGTGAGGCCATGTTGGTGCTGATCTGGCGGAGGCATGTCAGTATGTCCCTATGCACCGCTGTCAGTTGTTCCAATGTGTCCCACTTGGACTCCATGCCAGACATGTGTGTCTCGACATGTGACATGTGTGTCTCGACATGTGACATGTGTATCTCGACACGGGACATGTGGGAGTCCAAGCGGGCATGATGGGCAGCCTGCTGCTGTTGTATGTCCTTGAGGATCTCCACTACCTGGCTGACCTCTACGGTGCTAGTCTGGTACGCATCCGCGATGCGTGCCAGTTGTGGGTCATCATGCAGTCCAGACCCCTCTGCAAAGAGCGACCTATGTCTACCACCCCTCCCACCACCCCTGGCGACACGTGCAGGACCTGCGGTGGCACGCACAGGTGACCGTGGGCCCACTTGGGTGTTGTTCCTGGGCTCGTTGTCACCAGCTCCAGTTTGGGTCTGGGTCCCTGCGTTGTTGTCATCTGTGGTCCTTGGTCTGTCCGTGTTGGCAGGGGTGGCCTGTGTGTTGGCAGTTGTTGGAGGGGTGGGTGCAGGGGGTGCAGATGTTGGTCCTGCTGGTGCTGCATGATGACTCACACCGGAGGGTCCAGCTGGTTCTTCGCCATCCGAGGAGTGCAGAGGCTGATCCACACCAGTGAGCTCAGTGTTCACCGGAGCCTGGGACAGGGACTCCTCCTCGTCTGCTGCTGTGTCCCCATCATCACCTGTTTTGGGGAGAGACACAGATTGTATGTTATGTTTCTACTGGCATCAATTGTTCAAACACCTGACAGTTGTGACTGTACCTCTGGATGTGGGCCTGGACATTGCATTCTCCTAAATTGTGACAGTCAGAGAGTGATATTGGTGTAGCACATTGTCCTGCCAACCTGTGGCATGTCAATGTGAATGTTGAGGTGTGTGCATGACCAGCATTGGTGGTATTTGCTTGCCATCCGGGCCTCCTTCTCCCCCAGCCCAGTTATCCCACCATGAAGCATGCTTCCATTGCAGGGAGTGCAAGTTGTCTTTCAGGATGTCAGTCAGTGGTGTCCTGCTGTTGGTTGTTGCACAGTTCCCAGCAGGGCCTTGTGCTCCCCCAGCAGTGCCCAGTGTCAGCCATCTTGTGAGTCCTTTTCCACTCCCTGTGATGTGAGCATGGTTCAGGGTGGTGTTGATGGGCCAATTGTGAGGCTGACCAATATCTGTGACTACCACTCCCATCATGCTATTGCCTCCACCCCCCTTCCCAGCATGCCCATCCTTCCTTCCTTTTGACTCTGCTTCCCTGTGGGGTGGGGTGCCTGTGCTGTCAGGATGGCTGGGAGTGTTGTCCTGGCAGTTGTTTGGCTACAAGTCCCAAGAGTGTCCCTGTGCTTCACACAGCATAACCCAGGGTGGTGGTTCTTTGTGGGATCTTCAGTTAGGATGTGAGGCATTGCATTCTCCCAGGTGGGTTATGTGGAGTTAGTGTTAAGGGGGTGTGTGAGGGGAGGTGCTTGTGACTATGGTCTGTGCTGTGAGTCCTCCTTCCCACCCATCCGGATATCCCACCATGGAACGTGCTTCCATTGCAGGGAGTGCAAGTTGTCTTTCAGGATGTCAGTCAGTGGTGTCCTGCTGTTGGTTGTTGCACAGTTCCCAGCAGGGCCTTGTGCTCCCCCCAGCAGTACCCAGTGTCCGCCATCTTGTGAGTCCTTTTCCACTCCCTGTGATGTGAGCATGGTTCAGGGTGGTGTTGATGGGCCAATTGTGAGGCTGACCAATATCTGTGACTACCACTCCCATCATGCTATTGCCTCCACCCCCCTTCCCAGCATGCCCATCCTTCCTTCCTTTTGACTCTGCTTCTCTGTGGGGTGGGGTGCCTGTGCTGACAGGATGGCTGGGAGTGTTGTCCTGGCAGTTGTTTGGCTACAAGTCCCAAGAGTGTCCCTGTGCTTCACACAGCATAACCCAGGGTGGTGGTTCTTTGTGGGATCTTCAGTTAGGATGTGAGGCATTGCATTCTCCCAGGTGGGTTATGTGGAGTTAGTGTTGAGGGGTGTGTGAGGGGAGGTGCTTGTAACTATGGTCTGTGCTGTGAGTCCTCCTTCCCACCCAGCCAGATATCCCACCATGGAACGTGCTTCCATTGCAGGGAGTGCAAGTTGTCTTTCAGGATGTCAGTCAGTGGTGTCCTGCTGTTGGTTGTGGCACAGTTCCCAGCAGGGCCTTGTGCTCCACCCAGCAGTACCCAGTGTCAGCCATCTTGTGAGTCCTTTTCCACTCCCTGTGATGTGAGCATGGTTCAGGGTGGTGTTGATGGGCCAATTGTGAGGCTGACCAATATCTGTGACTACCACTCCCATCATGCTATTGCCTCCACCCTCCTTCCCAGCATGCCCATCCTTCCTTCCTTTTGACTCTGCTTCCCTGTGGGGTGGGGTGCCTGTGCTGACAGGATGGCTGGGAGTGTTGTCCTGGCAGTTGTTTGGCTACAAGTCCCAAGAGTGTCCCTGTGCTTCACACAGCATAACCCAGGGTGGTGGTTCTTTGTGGGATCTTCAGTTAGGATGTGAGGCATTGCATTCTCCCAGGTGGGTTATGTGGAGTTAGTGTTAAGGGGGTGTGTGAGGGGAGGTGCTTGTGACTATGGTCAGTGCTGTGAGTCCTCTTTCCCACCCAGCCAGATATCCCACCATGGAACGTGCTTCCATTGCAGGGATTGCAAGTTGTCTTTCAGGATGTCAGTCAGTGGTGTCCTGCTGTTGGTTGTTGCACAGTTCCCAGAAGGGCCTTGTGCTCCCCCCAGCAGTACCCAGTGTCAGCCATCTTGTGAGTCCTTTTCCACTCCCTGTGATGTGAGCATGGTTCAGGGTGGTCTTGATGGGCCAATTGTGAGGCTGACCAATATCTGTGACTACCACTCCCATCATGCTATTGCCTCCACCCCCTTCCCAGCATGCCCATCCTTCCTTCCTTTTGACTCTGCTTCCCTGTGGGGTGGGGTGCCTGTGCTGACAGGATGGCTGGGAGTGTTGTCCTGGCAGTTGTTTGGCTACAAGTCCCAAGAGTGTCCCTGTGCTTCACACAGCATAACCCAGGGTGGTGGTTCTTTGTGGGATCTTCAGTTAGGATGTGAGGCATTGCATTCTCCCAGGTGGGTTATGTGGAGTTAGTGTTAAGGGGGTGTGTGAGGGGAGGTGCTTGTGACTATGGTCAGTGCTGTGAGTCCTCCTTCCCACCCAGCCAGATATCCCACCATGGAACGTGCTTCCATTGCAGGGAGTGCAAGTTGTCTTTCAGGATGTCAGTCAGTGGTGTCCTGCTGTTGGTTGTTGCACAGTTCCCAGAAGGGCCTTGTGCTCCCCCAGCAGTACCCAGTGTCAGCCATCTTGTGAGTCCTTTTCCACTCCCTGTGATGTGAGCATGGTTCAGGGTGGTCTTGATGGGCCAATTGTGAGGCTGACCAATATCTGTGACTACCACTCCCATCATGCTATTGCCTCCACCCCCTTCCCAGCATGCCCATCCTTCCCTTCCTTTTGACTCTGCTTCCCTGTGGGGTGGGGTGCCTGTGCTGACAGGATGGCTGGGAGTGTTGTCCTGGCAGTTGTTTGGCTACAAGTCCCAAGAGTGTCCCTGTGCTTCACACAGCATAACCCAGGGTGGTGGTTCTTTGTGGGATCTTCAGTTAGGATGTGAGGCATTGCATTCTCCCAGGTGGGTTATGTGGAGTTAGTGTTAAGGGGGTGTGTGAGGGGAGGTGCTTGTGACTATGGTCAGTGCTGTGAGTCCTCCTTCCCACCCAGCCAGATATCCCACCATGGAACGTGCTTCCATTGCAGGGAGTGCAAGTTGTCTTTCAGGATGTCAGTCAGTGGTGTCCTGCTGTTGGTTGTTGCACAGTTCCCAGCAGGGCCTTGTGCTCCCCCCAGCAGTACCCAGTGTCAGCCATCTTGTCAGTTGCTTTCCACTCCCTGTGATGTGAGCATGGTTCAGAGTGGTGTTGATGGGCCAATTGTGAGGCTGACCAATATCTGTGCCTACAACTCCCATCATGCTATTGCCTACACCCCCTTCCCAGCATGCCCATACTTCCTTCCTTTTGAGTGGACTTCACTGTGTGTGAGTGTGACAGCAATGGCAAGATGGCTGACAGTGTGGTCCTGTTGTTTGTTGGTGCCCAGTTCCCATCAGGGCCTTGTGCTCCCCCAGCAGTACCCAGTGTCAGCCATCTTGTCAGTTGTTTTCCACTCCCTGTGATGTGAGCATGGTTCAGAGTGGTGTTGATGGGCCAATTGTGAGGCTGACCAATATCTGTGCCTACAACTCCCATCAAGCTATTGCCTACACCCCCCTTCCCAGCATGCCCATACTTCCTTCCTTTTGTGTGGACTTCACTGTGTGTGAGTGTGACAGCAATGGCAAGATGGCTGACAGTGTGGTCCTGTTGTTTGTTGGTGCCCAGTTCCCATCAGGGCCTTGTGCTCCCCACAGCAGTACCCAGTGTCAGCCATCTTGTCAGTTGTTTTCCACTCCCTGTGATGTGAGCATGGTTCAGAGTGGTGTTGATGGGCCAATTGTGGGTGTGACCAATATCTGTGACTACCACTCCCATCATGCTATTGGCTACACTGACTTCACCAGCATACACAGAATTCCTTCCTTTCAGTGAGCTTCCCTGTGAGGTGGTGTTCTACTGGTGGGTAAATATCTGGGAGTGTTTGTTGGTTCTATTTGTGCCACTGCCTTGCTGTATTTGTTGTTAGGTTTGTACATGTCATGACACAGTTACATATCAATTTGAGATGGCAGGTATTGTGTTTGTCTGACTAGCATTCACATCTTGGGATGAATATCTTTTGGTTGCTGTGTATTTGCTAAGGGTGCATGGTTTGCCTATCCCCTTGACTGTGATGTGTGTGTGTTGTCACACCATATTGTGTATGTTAGTTGTGTACTCACCAGGCTCTGGGATGTCTGTTAGTCCGTATACGCTCACTGGTGGTAGGATGGCCCGCACCTTCTCCTCCCAGGGCCTGAGGTATACTGGTTTTGCAGGAGGGCCATTGCTGGTGTGCTGGCTGAGGAGGAAGTCCTTTTTGAGTAGGTCCCGGACCCTCCTGCGCACATCATACCACTTGCTCTGGATGTCTTCCTTTGTGCACAAACATGGTGATTGTGCGTTCACCCTGTCGAAAATACTCGCCCACATCTTGGTTTTCTGCGACATGGGGGTCTGTTGTACCAATGTACCAAACAACTGTGGCTCTACCCTGAGGATCTCATCTACCATGACTTCCAATTCACTGTCTAGGAACTTATGATTCTTCTTTGGGGGCATGGTGATGGGTGGTGGTGGTGATTGATGTGTGTGTGTGTGCAAGTGGGGGGTGTGAGTGTAGGTTTAGCTGGGTGTGTGTGAGGCTGCTATTTGTAGGTGTGGTAATGGTGTGTGGCTTGTGTGATGTATGAGCTGTGAGTGTGTCTGTGGTTGCTGTGTGATGGTGTTCTGTGCTGCCAGGTCAGTGCAATTTGCAAAGGATCATTGTTGGGATTTGTGGCCTTTATGTAGGTGGAGTTGGAGGTGTGTCCTTGTTCCATTTTTTTTTCCTCCCTGTATTTATTGGCTTTGTGGTTGCTTGTTTGGCCCTTTTTTTAAAAAAAAATTCCTTGGTGTTTTTGGTGCATGTAGGAGTCGTTCTTGTGTCCGAGTAGGACGCTGCAGTTGTCTGGTGCGATCTTGTCCGACTCGTTCCCGCTGTGTGTCAGCTAGGTTTCATAAGCGGCGTACGAGTCGGTCGCAGAGTATTGGGTTGCTTCGGCTGGGTTTTGTATGCGTGTCGGTCGTACGGCTTGTGCTCCGGACGAGTCGGTCGTGTTTTGCACGCACAGCATCGTACTAAGCGGGTCGGAGTTCGCAGGTACGTTTCGTTCGGGTTCAATCCGGGTGCGTGTCGGTCGGTTCGTTTCGCGTGATTTCCCGGCCGGATGGCTTGTTTCCATCCGGCTCGGTCGGTCGTTTTGTATTCCGTCCGAGTCTGTCGGATTTCACATGCATTTCATCGTACTACCCGGGTCGTACGGCGCCGGTCCGAGTCGGTCGGACTAAATTCCTGTACCGAGTCGGTCGGTATGTTTTCCGGCCCGAATCGGAATCGGCCCCTCAGACTCTACTAATGCACTCATGTAATTTTACGTAGCAAGTACTATTTACTAAACCAATCACCCATCCAGTACCTTTGCAGTCATTTAATTACTGAGCCAATAGTCTTGCACTAATACAATCACCCCAGCAGTATACTTACTTCCATCCACTCTCTCAAGCTTTAACACTGGAATTATGCAGTCACTCAGACACTCGCCATGCACTCATCTAATTAGGAAGGCACTACTGATGCACTTATTCAATTCTGCGGGCACTACCCATGTAGTTATGTACGCATCCAGGCACTACCTGCTCAGTCAACCAAAAAGACATGGGCTGCATCCAATCGCTGAAACACTATTCCTCCACTCATCCAATAGGCTAGGTGCTATGCATGGGCTTAAACAATCATGTATGCACTATCCATGCACTGCATAAATAACCTATATACTATGTATGCACTCTTGCAATCATCCAGGCACTAGAGTTGCACTCATTTAATCATCCTACCAGTATCTATGCATGTATTGAATTATTGAAGCATTAGTCACGCACATGTCGAATCATTCAGGCTCGACTCATGTACTCATCCAAACACCTATATACTAAAGGTATACTCATGCAAACACAAAGGCAGTAAGTATGCAGATATGGAATGACCTATGGAGTTATGACTTAGTCAGGGAATCATGTAGGCACTACTTGTATCCTCAGGGAATCACCTAGGCACTATCTATGCACTCATGCAATCATCCAGGGAGTAATGATGCATTTAACCACAAACCCATGTATTTACTAGTTTTACTGAGGAATATGTAGTCTTTAGACAATATGGGTGACAGGTTGACTACGTTACTCTCTACAAAATTACATGAGTGCATGGTTAGAGCCTGAGTGTTTCATTAGTGCACGCGTGTGCTTCAGCATTTCAATGACTGCATGGGCTGTAAGTGGGTGTTTAGATGGCTGCATAGGTTCTGCGCACATATTATAATGATTGCATAGTTACAGCCTTGTAAATTTAGTTTTAAATTTAAAAAAGTATAGAAGAAGGAGAGATACAGTGAAACAGAAAGAACGAGTTGAGGGAGTAGTTGATAAGGCCTTTGCTTTGAAGAGGAAGCTTTTCATTTTGATTCTAAATAGAATGAAGACTCTTGACAAAATAGTGTTTTGCATGAGGAGACAAAACCAGAAGAAAAGATTAGTGAATAGAAGTAACTGTTGTACAGTTTTTAGTGGACAAGAAATACATACTTCTTGTACAGAGGCTTTCTTTAATGAAGAAAGCAATCTCCAGGATAACAAATTAGTTCATGCTATTTCTGAAAGAGGACAATGTTATGAAATGAAGAATGGTAGTCCTATAGCAAAAGAGGTGATGGTACTTAGACATGGAGAATAAGTTATTGCTGAAGAGGGTGCAAGGAAGGTGTAGTCAGGCTACTGTATACAAATGGAATTGTAGTAGTGTTTCTAGTGTTCCTACATATCTTTCCAAGGTGAAGTTTAAAACACAAAATAAGTTATACCCACTCAACAATGCCAACTTTAGGTAGGAGGCTGTATTATGTGAAAACTCATGCTTTATGTTTCGGAGAAATAAGTAGAGCACTTTTGCATGGTAGTGTGGCACATGTAGAAAAGGTTTGTGGTGATGTTCATTTTCGTTTCTTTGGTCCTGAGCAGGATTCTAGGGAAAAGGAAGAGTTGCAGAACAAGACACATTCTTATAGTTGATAGTTTTAAAAAGAGATTACAAAATAACACAGTGTTCTGTAAAAAACCAGAGTATTTTGTATATGTCATTGATGCATTTACTAGAAGATTTAAACACAGACTGTTGACTTATATTTAAAAAGTGAAAAAGTAAATCATGATAACCGGCAAAGGGTACCTGCGTATTTATTTGTAGAGTGATGGTTTGACTTGTCAATACAGCAAGTTATATGTAAGGGTGTACAGACATAATATCGAGGTTTTTTTTTCGGAGTACAAAAATATCGAGGTGGAAATATCAAAGAGACTGAATATCGACTGCAAGAATATCGGTGACCAGAATATCGACATGAAGGTAAGAAATATTGTTTTTGTTAATATCGAAGTCAGTAATATCGTTTGTAAAACTATCGTTGTTAACAGGGCCGGACTGGCTACCGGGCGTTTTGGCATGCTGCCGAGCTGGGGGCTGATGTCACTGCGGTGGGGACTAATTTCTTTGATGGAGACCTGCGTGTGCTTCGAAATAAACAAAGCAAAACGCAATTTCATTCAGCACACGCAGGTCCCCATCAACGAAATCAGCCCCCAGCTCGGCAGCATGTCAAAACGCCCGGTAGCCAGTCCGGCCCTGGTTGTTAATAATATCGATGTTTATATTAGTGTTATGTATTTTAGTATGTATTTTAAATGTATGTGTTCTATATTTTTTGTTAAGTATTGTATTTGTTTTTAATATATGTATTACATTTTTAGAAGTTATTAATGTTTTTAAAAGTAAATTTTGCGTTTTAGTTCCGTAGCGGGTTGTGGGTTTATAGGGGTATAGGGTGGGAAGTAATTTAATTATAGTAAATTTAATAATAATTTTTAGAAATTATTAAATAACTTTAATTAAATTTTAGCATTTTAGTTCTGTAGCGGGTCTGTGGGTTTATAGGGGAATAGGGTGGGAAGTAATTTAATTATAGTAAATTTACTAATAATTTTTAGAAAATATTAATTATTTTTAATAAAATTTTGTGTTTTTATTCCGTAGCGGGTTGTGGGTTTATAGGGGAATAGGGTGGGTAGTAATTTAACTATAATAAAGTCATTATTAAATTTTATGTATTGGATATTGGTAATTAATTTATTGTTAATTAATTATTAATTGGTAATTAATTTATATTAATTGATTAATTGATAATTATATTAATTGTGTTAATTTTTTTAGGAGTGGGTTGTGGGTTTATAGGGGAATAGGGTGGGAAGTAATTTAATTTTAATAAAGTAATTATTACATTTTTATTTATTGGTATTGATAATTAATTTATTGTTAATTAATTATTAATTGGTAATTAATTTTTATTAATTGATTAATTGATAATTATATTAGTGTGTAATTTTTTTTAGGAGCGGGTTTTAGGTTTATAGGGAAATAGAGTGGGAAGTAATTTAATTAGAATGAAGTAATTATTAATTTTGTTTGGTTATTATTTATAAATAAATTATTATAAATTAATTATTAATTGGTTATTTAATTAAAAAAATTATTTAATTGATAAGTATGTTAATTTTAACCCTCTGCTATCCAACACTTTCCCTACAGTTACACTCTCTGGAGTGGGAATAGTAATTGTTACCACTACGCTATCCAACACTTTCCCTACTGTTGCACTCTCTGGAGTGGGAATAGTAATTTTAACCCCTACGCTATCCAACACTTTCCCTACTGTTGCACTCTCTGGAGTGGGAATAGTAATTTTTACCCCTACGCTATCCAACACTGTCCCTACTGTTGCACTCACTGGAGTGGGAATAGTAATTTTTACCCCTTCGCTAACCAACACTTTCCCTACTGTTGCACTCTCTGGAGTGGGAATAGTAATTTTTACCCCTACGCTATCCAACACTTTCCCTACTGTTGCACTCTCTGGAGTGGGAATAGTAATTTTTACCCCTACGCTATCCAACAGTTTCCCTACTGTTGCACTCTCTGGAGTGGGAATAGTAATTTTTACCCCTTCACTATCCAACACTTTCCCTACTGTTGCACTCTCTGGAGTGGGAATAGTAATTTTTACCCCTACGCTAACCAACACTTTCCCTACTGTTGCACTCTCTGGAGTGGGAATAGTAATTTTTACCCCTACACTATCCAACACTTTCCCTACTGTTGCACTCTCTGGAGGGGAATACTAATTTTTACCCCTACGCTATCCAACACTTTCTCTACTGTTGCACCTACTGGAGTGGGAATAGTAATTTTTACCCCTACGCTATCCAACACTTTCCCTACTGTTGCACTCACTGAAGTGGGAATAGTAATTTTTACCCCTACACTATCCAACACTTTCCCTACTGTTGCACTCACTGGAGTGGGAATAGTAAGTTTTACCCCTACGCTATCCAACACTTTCTCTACTGTTGCACCCTCTGGAGTAGGAATAGTAATTTTATCCTCTCCGCTATCCAATATTTTCTCTACTGTTTTAGTTAATGTAGTGTATAATGTATTTTAAAAAGATTACAAATATTCTAATATTTTTAATTTGTTATACATATTTTTATATTTTTATTTATATTATTGGTGTTTGTGTATATATATATGTATTTATAATTTTTAATATGTTTTTTAACAATTTATAAGTTAATAAAATAATTAATTATAAATATTATTAAGTAAGTAAATATATTATATTTTATATATATATATATATATATGTTTAATTTATTTTTACATTATATGTATTAGTTATAATTTTAAACATTTTAAAATAATTTTAACTATGTTTCTTTTAATTATATGTATTATTTACTTTATTTTACATTATTTTTTAAACCTTAAAAAAACCGATATTTTTAACAACGATATTTTTGACAACGATATTTTTTTCCGATATTTTTGTACTTACCATTATGTAGATAGGACTTCGATATTCTTGACATCGATATTTTTGTGTCGATATTTTTGTACCTCGATATTCTGACTGTCGATATTCTGTCAGTGATCCATATGTAAGTACTGTTACAAAAAAGTGGAAGATAATAAAATGAACAACACATAGATATTAGATACCCATTTTGTAAGATAATACAATGCCTGCTAATGTACAAAAAGTATGAAGGGCAAAAATAAAAAAATATGAACATTTATTCTTTCCATCATTGAAAAGGGCCATTGTGGACTGCTCTCCAGCACTAACTACAACTCCACAATCCATGCAGTATGATGCCATCCGGCAAAACTGTGGAGCCAAATTTTGAAGTTGAGATTGGACTTTTGAATGGACTCTCTGCTTTGCTGCTGTTGTGCTGCTAATGAAGTTGAGGGTCCTTCAGCTTTGCATTTCCTTCTTGATGCTCACTATGAATTCCTCTTATGAAATGTGCATAAAATACAAAAGGGGGAAAAAATACCATGTTTGATTTTTAGCAGCCTTGTGAATAGTTGTAATGCACTGCTCACCAGTTGTTATAACAACAATACAGTCCATACAATACGTGGCCATTCTTTAAAACTGTGGAGCCATAACGTTTGTAGTAGTCTGTACCTCTAAAGGGAATTTCAGGCCGGGTATTGTTGCTGCTGCCACTGATGTAGATTGTCCTCCAGCTTCCCTCTTGCAGATTGCCAGTTGGAGACATTTTCTACGATAGGTTTTAGGATGAAATGAGATGGACAGTAGCGGCCCGTGGAGGGAGTTCCGTGGGGCGGTGAGGTGGGGCGGTGGAGGGGCAGGGTGGGGGGTAGTAAACACCGGAATATGGATGAACGGAGGTAAGTAAACAATTAAATAAATAAAACGAATTTGCAGAATGCGATGCAGCGTGCGCAACAAAATTTGTTTTATTTATTTAATTGTTTACTTACCTCCGTTCATCCATATTCCGGTGTTTACTACCCCCCACCCTGCCCCTCCCCCGCCTCGCCTCACCGCCCCACAGAACTCCCTCCACGGGCCGCTACTGGAGATGGATGTCATCCCACATTAATATTTTTTGTTCATCCCTCTACAGAGGGTCATGTCACACATTCTGGATTGCACTAGTTTTGCAGCGGTTTTTGATTCCCCATGAATTTGGATAACAATTGATAGTTTGATGTTTGTTTGATAGTTATGTTGTGTTCATGAGTTCAGTTGTTGAAAGCCATTTTTTGAAACTGTTGTTTTTTTTTTTACAAACATGTTGTTAAAATAAAGTTAAACCAATATGTTACTGAAACAGCTAGACTGAAAATTTGAGTAAAATATGTCTATATATCTGTTTTACACTTTTTCATTTGTATTTGTGACTACTGATGTCATTGCGACCTCCAGTGTTGCTATGAAGAAGGAAAATGCATTTTTGATGTAGTTATTTTGACAAATGAATACAAACGGGAAAGTTCAATTAGTATCTTACTAAATAGCTACACTGAAACCTTATGTAAAGTATGTCTATATATGTGTTTTACACTTTGTTAAAAACACCTGGCATTCTCAGTCTGTCTTTGGAATGACAGTCATAGAGTCATACAGGCACTACTTGTGCAATCATCAAGGACATCCTTTCTCCATCACTCTGTAAACGTGCCTCCTGGCATAGTACTAGTTGGGGGATGAAGCCTCCTTGGCTATTGAGGGTATTTAGGGGCCAGGTATTCCTCTTGTTACCTCCAGCAAGTTCCACACAGTCAGTTTGCTAAGAGGTCTTCGGAGGCCACACACCCTTTCTGCACCACTCTGCCAACATGTCTCCTGGTATACTACTGGTTGGGGAATAAGGTTTTCTTGGATGCTAAAGGACCTTGGGGACCAAGAAGCCCTCCTAGTACTTTCTCTAAGTCCTACTCAGCTGGATTTATGACAGTTGATCAGAGGTCCTGCCCACTTTCCACACCATTCTGCAAAGAACATTGTTATATAAAACAAACCACGGAAATTCACTGAAAAAATGAAAAGTTACAGGTAAGTTATAGTTATGAATAAGCATTTTAAAAACCTTAGAAATTCACTGAAAAAGCCAAACGTTACAGGCATGTTATAGTTAGGCTGGCATTTCAGGCGTATAAAACCAGAGAAATTCAGCAGTTATAATTAGCTGAGCTAAATACAACTCGTGCCCCCGCAATGCACTGCTTATAACATCACATATTACATCACTCATGACATGGTCAGTGACATCACATATAGATTTGTAGGAACTACATGACAATATAACATCCCTGTAACCTATGTTTTTTTCTGTGAGTTTCTAACGTGTTTTAAAATTAGTTTTCATAACTGTAACTTGTAACCTTTGATAGTGGCTGTGTGAGTACCTGTGTGGGTCTGTGAATGGGTGCATGAGTGTCTGTGTGGGTCTGTGAGTGGAAGTGTGAGTGTGTCAGGGGATGTGTGAGGGGGTCTATTAGTGGGTGAGTGGATGTGTGAGTACCTGTGTGGATCTGAGTGGTTGTTTCAGTGGCTGTGTGTGTCTCTGAGTGGCTTTGTGAGTGCTGCTATGGGTGTGTGGGTGTGTGGGTGTGTGAGTGGCTGTATGGGTCTGTGAGTGGATGTGTGAGTGGTGGTATGGGTTTTGGGCATTTGCATACTTAGGGTGTTTAAAAGGGAGAACCATGCACTCTGCTCTTACATGGAGACGTCAATAAAGAAACCACTCGTCACAGTCACCTAAATTCAGATTGCGCTGCTATATATTAATGATGCATTCACTTCTATTAAAGATTTCAGATAATTTTTTAATGTAGAATATTAAAGGAAGTGTATTTTCGTTGCATTCACCATTCACCATTAGGATTGTTTACAGTTTATTCATGTGGAGCTTCACCTGCGGCACATACTATATTGATATATGTAAGTGATTCCCATTGAGGTTTAATTGATCTGAAATGAGCATCAGGGCCATAAAGGACCCTCATTTTTCAAAGAGGCTACAGTTTTGCCAAAAACATGTATACTCAACTGCAGTACTTTTCATTGGCAAATTAGTAAATGCTTTCCAATTGTGTAAATGCTTACTGCAGATTGTACACTACAGCTGCGTAATGGAATACCTATTAATGTATTTCTCTGTGCTGTCCTTGCCATTTATTTCAGTAGGTTACTTGTGTATTTTTTTTGTAAATGTTTTATTCATCGCAAAATAACGTGACATGATTGTCCAGTTTCATGTTAAGTCATGAAGATAGCGTGTTTTGGAAAAAATGTAAAACACATATGTACACATATTGTAATTAATGTTTGAGAACAGTAGTTTACTAATACAGTGTTTAAACTTGTATTTCTGTAATACATTTTGTTGTACAGCACTTTTTAATTGCATTTGATGTCTTTGCAACAACCCCAGTATTCAAAATGACATCAGCATTTGCGAAGATCATGTGACTATGTAGCAAAGAGATTTTATTGGAGAAGAGAGTTTTCATTAACCTTTAGAGAAAGTTCCCACCCATTTTTTCTTCTTCAATCTTCCAATTGATATTTGGATCATTCTTTTGAGCTGCCCTGTACTACTTGTACAGGACTTGGTTTTAGGCTTTTTTTGTCATTTAAAAAAAAATCTAAAATGGCAATAGCAGGAAAAGAGTAGCAGGAGCTGCCACAACAATCAGAAGGGCCACAGGCACAGCAACATCGCCAAGACTCCTTTGATGAAGAACCAGTCTCAAAAAGTCAAAGTATTTCCTGGGATTTTTTCACTATCCTATCTGACAATTCAAAAACAGTGGCCAAATTTGTAAAGTGCACCTTGTACAACAAAACACTTTCAAGGGGCACTGCCCAAAAATATTCTTTTGGTACAACAAGTATGTTGTACCATCTAAAAACATACCACAAGAATGATGTGAAGAGCTCGAGAGGGGCTAGCAACCTCTAGGGCTACATCACCTGCTCCTGGAGAGAGAGTACCTGAGGCATAGGAGAGGCGGCTGCCACAAATATATCCTGAATTAAGGAGGATTGGTACTTTCTGTTTTGGTGGCAACAACACCCTCACAGCCAGCGAGCAGTCTGTTGGAAACAGTGAGAAAACATAGCTGTTATTTATTTTTATATACACCAGATTTTACACTTGTTTTGTGTTGGTGGATAGAATGTTTTTTTCCTCGTTGCCAAAAATGTAAAAAAAAAAAGAAAACTTCCACAAAAAAAGAAGAAAAAAACGTTCTTGTCAAAACCTCCTTTCATGATTAAAAAAAGATAAAGTGTATGTCTGTGTATATAAAAAAAGGATTGGTTAGTGGTTGTATGGGTGAGTGAAAGGCTGTGTATGTGCCTGCAAAATTGAGTGAGTGTTTGTCTTAGTGGCTGTATAGGTAAGTGACTGTGTATGTTAGTGCATGAATGACTGACTGACTGGGTGGATGCGTGTCTGTATAAGTGAGTGACTGGGTATGTGAATGACTGTGTGAGTGAGTGACTGGGGGGGTGAGTGCCTAAATTAATGTGAGAGTTACTGTATGAGTGAGTGAGTGGGATTATTAGTGAATGAGTGGGTGTATGAGCTACTGTATGAGTGAGGTAGTGGGTATGTAAGTGACAGTATGAGTGAGTGAATGACTGTGAGTGTTTGAGTGAGAGGATGTATGAGTGAGTAAATCAATTCAGAAGTACCTCTATGGCTGAGTGAGTGACTATCTGAGTGGCTGCATGGGTGAGAGAGTAGGTGTGTAAGTGGCTGTATAGGAGAGTGAACGGGTGTCTGAGTGCTTGCATGAGTGAGTGATTAGGTGGGTGAGTGTTTGTATAAATGAGTGACTGCATGTGTGAATGACAGTGAGTGAGTGACTGGGTTCGGTGAGTGAATGTATTAGTATGAGAGTGACAGTATGGGTGAGTGAGTGGGATTGTGAGTGAGCAAGTGGGTGTATGAGCTGCTGTGTGAGTGAGATGGTGGGTATGTAAGTGACAGTATGAGTGAGCGAGTGTCTGTGAGTGAGAGGGTACGTGAGAGGATGAGTGAGTGAGTAAATCAATACAAGAGTGCCTCTATGGCTGAGTGAGTGACTATGTGAGTAGCTATATGGATGAGAGAGTGAGTGTGTAAGTGGCTGTATTTGGGAGTAAGCGGGTGTCTGAGTACTTGCATGAGTGAGTGATTAGGTGGGTCAGTGTCTGTATAAGTGAGTGACTAGGTATGTTTGTGGCTGTAGGGATAAGTGACTGGGCGTGAGTTGCTTTTTGAGTGAGTGGCTGCATGAGTGAGTGACTGTCTCTATCATTTGCTGTTCCAACAAGTGGGGATGGTACTCACTGTAAGAGTGAAATGTTGGGTATATTAGTGAGTGAGCCTCTATGTGAGCAGCTGTATGGGTAAGTGACTGGGTGTGTGAGTGCCTGCTTATTTGAGTGACTGCATGTGTGACTGTTGATATGAGTGAGAGAGTGGGTGTGTCACTGGTTGTGTAATAGAGTGGTTGTTTGAGTGGCAATAGAGGTGAGTGGCTGTGTGACTGGCTGTTTGAGTAAATGATTGGATGTGTGAGTGCCAGCATGACTGAGTAACTGTGTGTAAGTGTCTCTATGGGAGATTGAGTGCCTGTATGAGCAGGTGACTTGCTGTGTGAGTGCCTGTATGGATGAGTGACTGCATGTGTGAGTGACTGTATGAATGAGTGAGTCGTTGTGTGACTGACTACATAGGTGAGACACTGTGTGTGTTAGTGCCTGTATGAGTTAGTGATTGCGTGGGTGAGTGTGTGTATAAGTGTGTCACTGGATGTTAGTGGCTGTAGAGATGAGTGTATGAGTAGGTAAGTGTATGTATAAGTCAGTCACTGGGTATGTAATTAGTGGTATATCTGATCGACTGAAGGTGTAAGAGACTGTATAAGTCTGTAACTGGCAGTTTGAGAAGTTGTGTGGGGAATAACTAACTGTAAGAGCACTTATATTTTTGAGTGAATGTGTATGTAAGTACTTCTATGACTAAGTCAGTGGTTGTGTCAGTGTTTCTATCAGTGTAAGACTGGGTGTATCAGTGGCAGTATTGTTGTGTGTGTGGGTCTAAAAACATTCAACACCATCTCCCAACACACTCTCATCAACCAACTGCACCAGATGGGAATAAAAAATGATGGTCTTAGATGGATGGCAGCTTTCCTTTCAGGATGCACCCAGAGAATCCATCCCCCACCCTTCACCTCACAGCCCAGGAGCACAATTTGCAGCATCCTGCAAGGTTCATCTCTCAGTCCCACCCTCTTCAACATCTAAATGATGCCAGTAGCAGACATCATCAGAACCCACGACATTACCATAATTTCCTATGCCGAAGATACCCAGCTTGTCTTCTCACTCTCAGAGAACCCCACCAAAATGAAAACCAACCTCCACAACTGCACAAAGAATTTCTCAGCTTGGACTAAAGACAACTGCCTGAAGCTTAACATGAATAAGACCCAAGTGCTGATTTTTGGCAGCCACACCTCCCTCTGGACGACTCCTGTTGGCCAGCGGAACTCTGACCTACCCCCATTCTGAAAGACCACACACATAATTTCGTCATCATCCTGGACAGCGAACTCTCCATGAAACGGCAAGTCAATGCCATCTCCTCAGCTTGCTTCCACATTATCCGCAGAATCTTCAAATTACTTCCCATCCCCACCAGGAGTACAGTGACGCAGGCCCTCATCACCAGCCGCCTTGACTAAGGCAATGGACTCTATGCAGGCACCATTAACGAACTCTTGAGAAGACTCCAGATGAATCAGAATGCAGCAGCCAGACTGATACTCAACCTCCCCAAAAGGA
The DNA here is from genome assembly GCA_963921515.1 of Calotriton arnoldi. Taxonomy (NCBI): domain Eukaryota; kingdom Metazoa; phylum Chordata; class Amphibia; order Caudata; family Salamandridae; genus Calotriton; species Calotriton arnoldi. Next base: position 4,575,210 of record CAWUFW010000351.1, on the reverse strand, counting down.
CCAACATCACCCAGCACCTGAGAGACCTCTACTTGCTCCCCATCCAGAAAAGGTACCAATTCAAGCTTCTGACCTATGCCTACAAATCCCTCCACGAACAAGGACCGGCATACACGAACCACCATCTGAACTTCCACCAACCATTTAGAAACCACCATTCTGCTGACCTCACCCTTGCACAGACACCACGCATCTGCTGTACCAGAGGACGATCCTCCTCCCACCTTACCGCCAAATCCTGGAACTCCCTTCTCCTCCACCTTCAAACATCACCCTCATTGACAGACCTCAGGAAGGGACTCACGACCTAGCTCTTCGACCCAGTGTGTGGGTGGATGTATTAGTGTATCAATGAGTATGTGCCTGAATGTGTCAGCCTATGCATGAGAGTGTGTTAGTGTCTGTATCAATGTGTGCCTGAGTGTGGTAGTGTATACAACACTGTGTGACTGTGTGTGTCACAGTCTGTATCTGTGTGTAAATGGGGATGTGGGTATCTATATAGATGAGTACGTGGCTGCATGAGTGTGTGTATCAATGACTAATAACTGCATGAGTGCATGTATAGGTGACAAACTGACGTAGTCGGTGGCTGTATATAATATTGAATATGTATGGCACTAGCTGTATAAGTAACTGACTGGCTATGTTAGTAGCTGTTTAGATAAGGAAGTAAGTATATGCATCACTGTTTACAGGAGAGAGTGGATGTCATCCTAGCTGTATGGGTGAGTGATTGGTTATATTAGTAGTTACATGGGAAAGCGACTGAGTATGTTATTGATTGTATGCATGGCTAACTGGTTGTTCAAGGTACTGTGAAGGTGACTGAGTGCATCAAAAACTCTTTATTTCGGTAAAATACCATAAAAGAAACAAAGATTCAAAAGGCTTCATGCATATAAGTATAGAATCAGACAATGCATGTAATTAGTTTGAACAGCACAATTAAAATGGTGATTTGTTAAAAATATAAAAACAAGCAGTAAAAAGGTTCAAAGCTGCAGGTACTGTGCAAGTCATGGTTTACATCGCAAGTTCTAACCAACAAGAAGAATTAATGTGCAAATTTGGCAAAGTCCCGTTTCTATAGTGCGAATGCATGTTTTAGTACATGTATTAGGAAGTAAATAAATGTATGAATATCTGTATGAGTAAGCGAAATCATATAGTAGTAGATGTACTTGTAAGTGAGACAGTGTGTTTTTACCTGTGACAGTGAGTTAGTGGGTGAGTAAGTGGTTGAATGGATGAGTGACTGGGTATATGAGTTGTGTAATTAGTGTATGTGTGAATGGCTGTACAAGACTCTACCTTGGTGTATAGTTTTACAGTGTCTCTTTGCTGAACTACACTGAAAGTTTTCATTACAAAATAGGCAAAACAAAGTGGTGGTAAGTTATGGCAAGAACACTTCATGTTTTAACACTCTCCATGGGTATCTCTAAGCAATATTTCTGTGGAATAAGAAGTGTTTTGAGATATCTAAAGACATTCAACTGTAGCCGCTATTGAAAAGGAAAAGGAACACACATATATATATATATATATATATATATATATATATATATATATATATATGTTAGTATTTCATCTTCAAAATTACAGAAACATAACAATACTCATTGGTTATACTGTAACACAATAGCACAATATGATGAACATGTCATCTTCCCTTTTTTACTGTTCTCAGCTTTCATACTTTTTCACCATAAATGATGGTCTGTATAAAGCATCATCCTTGAACAGAATCATATAGATTGTAAAAAACAAAAAACAAAGCTGTGCAGTACATCACTATAAATAAGTGACTCTGCATTGCACTTACTACAGTTAATTAATCTGTTGCTTAAACAAACCTATGTTAAAAATTATTATTTCTGGTACAATACTACAAAAATATAAAGCACTCTTTAATTTTGAAGATCCTCTTGAAAAGATCACACCTGGTTGGTCAAATGATGTCTAAAATGCTGATGAGCCATTTAGACAAAATCTCATACAGTAATTGTTTTTTAGAAATAGTATGTTGAAGTTTGGTTGATGTAAGAAAAGGGGCCATTTATTAAGTTTCAAAGACAGTTTTTGGTTTCAACTTAAGGCTGCTGTAATTGGATTGTGTCCATCCAGTTTCAGACTTTAATTAGTGAGTGTAGTATGGAGATGTGGTATTAACTTCTTTCTGGAAGATAAAAGGACATTTAAATTTTGAAGAACTATTTAAAGTCATTACCCCCAGTAGTCCAAATAATGTCTAAAGGACTGATGAACCATGTAGAAGAAACACCATACCACTTTTTTATCCAGAATTCCTCCTTAGAACTTTGGTTGAAGAAAGAAAAGATAAGAGTTCAGTAGTTTGAATGGAAGTTTTGGTTTGTACTTAAGGTTGATATCATTGCATTCGGTCCACCCAGTTTTACTCTTTAAATAGACAGCGTAGTGACTGAGGTTGTAATAATTCCTTCCTGAAAGATAATAGACAAAGTATTAAAAGTTCTTCCTTAAATTGGTACTTGTCTAGCTTTAAAGTTTGTAATTTGTGTTTCCAATTTGGAACTGTAGGAAGCTGGCTCTCTAAAGAGTGCACTAAAATGAAATATACTTAGCAGAGAGTCCAGTGGATCCCTTACCGGTACACAGGGGGTTAAAGTAGATAGTACTAGTGCCCTTTTAATGGTAGTGTGGGCAAGCAGTTCGGCTTATCAGAGGGTAGTGCTAAGCATTTGTTGTACTCACAGAGGCAATACATGACACACACAGTCAAGAATAAGTCTGAGACGAATTTATAAAAATATTATTGATTTTTATGTATTTTTTTAAACCAAAAACTTCAATCTACAGTAAGTATTTTAGGAGTTGCGATTCTTAAGAGCTTGGAAAATAGATCACTTTTGTGCACAATTATGCACCATTGAAGTCAATGGAGAAAAGCAGACAAATGTATATCAAATTAGGCAATGCTTTCATGGAGTTCACCTTCTCGTTTTAGGTTGCTAGTTGGACCAGGTACAAAGTTCCAGCAGCAGAAGATTGGGAGCGTCCAGGATTCGGCTGGTGACAGGGTGCTGAAGGTGTTGATAGCTGGCACGCTATGACCAAGGTGGCCACCTGGAAATACACTGCACAGGAGGACTTAGAGGTAATTCCAGTGGGTCCCACTGGAGGTAGGAGGTTGCAAGGGTTGCAGACCCAAGGGAGCATGACTCGTTCATCATTACCGGGGCTGGTGGGGCCAGGTTCAGAGCAGATAGGTCAGCCGGGTGTCGTGCATCGAGAAGTCCACATGGTCAGGACCAGGCAACTTGGAGAGGTGATTTGGGGGCAGCTGGGCCACTCAGGATGTGGGTCTTAATGCCCCTCAACTGGTGCTTGCTTCTGGAATTGCTGGAGTCCAGAATGGACTCTTTGGCTCGCTGTTCTCTGTTTGGGGTCTAGTACCCCGGGTACGTTATGTTGTGTTACAAGATTTGTAGAGCGCATGGCTGCCCCAAAAATGGGGTGTCCCAGCGCTGATCCCAAGACCAACAGAGAACAGAAAAAAGCTGCAGGGAAGGGGGAAAAATTAATTTGGAACATATTGGTACAGTATGGCTCCGGTAGGTCCTGGTGTCTCCAAACTTGGTCAGGAGACAGATCTGACTCTCCGGATCTGTTATACCTCTTTTGGTGTTAGTGCCACTTTAAAGTCGTCGGGGAGCAGCACGTCTACAAGGCAGAATTAGTAGGATCGGTGCCTTCGATCTGCAGGGTAGTGATACCTTCACTCCAAGGGGGGATCTTGGTGATCAAAGTCTGGAGGAGTTCCGGGGTTCTTGGAGTCTTCACATGTTCAGGATGACATCACACTCTGATTGTCGAGCCCTATAGGCAGCAGGCAGGTTTTTGCACTAATTTCTTCTGCAGATGGGATTTGGTTCTTGGGCAACGAGTCTTCTTGTCTGTTGAATCTAGGTTCAAGGTCTAGGGATGCCACCTAAATACTAAATGTAGGGGTGTTACAAGGGGAGACAGGTAGTAGCCAATGGGCTACCTCCCTTTAGGGTGTGTACACCCTCTAAGTGACCACTTTCTGTGTGAAGAGACACTACCCTAACCCTGATAGGTTGTTTCTCCACCATCTCAAAATGATAGATTTTCAGGAGAGGGGTTCAAATCGCCTGCCACACCTTAGGGTGGTTCTAGCTGAATGTGGAAATTCCTCCTCATCTAACTAATTTTTCCACCTGTCCTCCCACTAATTGTGGAGGAGGACAGGGATGTTGGCATCCCCACTATCTGGGGAAGCCTGTGCTGAACTTTGAAGATGGCAACGCCTTTCAAGCTTCCCGCTCTGGAAGGTCATTCTGGCCTGGAGGACGTATGAAGCACCACCGCCCAGAGCAGGCTTTGTTTCTGGCCTCTGAAAGCACAGGCTTTCACCCCATGAGGTCAGAAACGTGTCTGGTGGTGGCAGACTGGCTATGACTAGTCAGAGACCACACCAGTGCTTGGTACGTTTCCAGGGGACCCTGTCAAGGGTCTCCTTTGTGAATTTATTAATAAATCCTACACTGGCATAAGTGAGGATTTATTAAGACAAGGGGGCCGATTCCGATCTCGGCCGGTAGGGCTCCGAATCGGATTTGGCTTTACCGGATCCGATTCGGAGCCCTATTTCCCGACCGAATCGTACGTGCGTCCGGAGACGTTCCCCGGCCGGGTAAGTACGATGCGCATCGCGACTGCTCCGACCGACTCGCGCAGTCCGGCTCCAAGGAGCTGTCGGAGCCGCACTTGGGGGGTCCGTGTCGGACCCCCCTGGAAGCGTAGGCACGCGAGTCGCACACTGGGGGGAGCCATGGGTCCCCCCTACATGTGCATGTACGGTGCGACCCGCATCGACGCGAACACGCTGTAGGGGGCGCCCTTGTTCGGCGTCGTGCCCATTGAGTCAATGGGAGCCCGTGTACGCGTCGTACGACTGGCTCCCATTGACTTCAATGGGAGTCCGACCGAATCGAGTCCGATAGCATACGTGCGCATCGTACTCGTTCGGTCGGACTGCTAGGGTCCGATTCGGTCGGAAATCTCTCCGAGTCCGGCTCGGTCGGAGAAATTTCCGGCCCGAATCGGAATCGGCCCCAAGATGTTTGGTACCAAACATCTTAGGGTGCAGTGAAGCCATCATGGAGCTAGGAAACTCATAATGATAACTATCAAGCCCATGTACCCTTTATGGCTTCCTTGTGCACTTACAATATCCAGGAGTGGCTTGGATATTGCATGGTCATATCTGCTCATGCAGATATGTCCACTCATGAGATGTAGTGCACCCTGCCTTAGGGTTGTAAGGCCTGCAGTAGGGGTGGCTTACCTATAGCTCATGCAGTGTGTGAGTGCATGACACACAGGACTGTGTGCCATATCGACTCTTCAGATTTCTCAGTACCGAGACACGCAGCCTGCACTGGCAGTGTGCATGGTCTTGGTGAGGGGTCTCTGGGGTGGCACAATTGGTGCTGCAGCCCAGGTGTACCCTCTTCAGTACCCATGCCCTAGGTACCAGGAATTCCATTTACTAGGGATTTGTAGGGGTAGCTGAAGTGGTACCAATTGTGGTACAGTTTTAGGGAAAGAACACTGCTACTGGGACCCAGTACATCTCACTCAAAGTTGCATCAAAACCCAAGCAAAAAATGGGGGGGTAATGCAACAGACGCCCATTTTCTCAAAAGAACCATCTGTTCTGCATCGTTGTAGCATTACTATAAGGTATTTTCCAGTTGTTCCTAGAACCAACTTAGACATAACATCTGATCTGCAGTTTGGGCAAGCCATATAGATCGGTTAGTCTTTTTCAACAATTTGTCAAAAGGCACAGTTTTAGAATCTGGTAATGTTAAATGGAGAAAACTATCAGAATTTATTTGAGTGGTAGATGAATATTCACAATCTTCACAGTCATGGTTCCATGTGTAACTCAGTACGAATAAATCATCAATGTTTACATCTTCTTGTTCTAAAACTCCAAATATAACCATAAAAAATTGTGTGCGTCTTGTTGAGAGTAAATATTACTGATCCGCTACATATATCTAAAAGATCTTCAATACCTGAAGCAGAATGTATCACAGCTCTGTCAGTCAGTAAATGTTGGAGCAAATGATACAGTGAAGAACACAATCTTTTATCTGGTTTTTGTTGACTTTGGTTCTCAAGATGTGGTAAATGAAACACTACATTGAGAACAACGTTTGCATAGCAGTTGACACCTGAACTGTTTTCCAACTGGTAACCTACAATATCTCTCATTTTCCAGCTTTCGTTTCTTAACAGCTTCTAGTTTGTCCTTGTCTCCTTTCTTTGCTTCAGCATCTGTACACTCTTTTGTAATCTTGCATTTTGGACAGAATATTCATTTCTCATAAACAGGGTATTGGCCTAAATGAGGAGCGCATACACTTCCTAACCAATTGTACTCTCTTACACAGTTTGCATCAGCACTAACTTTCTTATCAGCAAAAGCAATCAAAAACAAACTGGACAATGTTCTAACTTGCGACAATTCTTCATATGACATTCCTTCTTTAGAGGCAATACTACAAATATTGACAAAAGCTGCATTTACATTTAAGCCTATGTGATTTATGGACAGTTACAGCATACACTAGAGAGAGTGGAAACTGTTGGTGTTGCACATATAAGTCTTTCACTAGCAAAACATATACAACATATCAGTCAATCTGCTTCACATCATCAATCTGATCAATTTTTATGGCCAAGTATTCATCCTCATCTCTATCTGGAAAATTAATGAAATCAGTAACTTAACCCATTGATCATTTACTAATCCTTTGTCAGCATTTAAATTAAGCTGCATAATTGCATGGCTGTTCTGGCATAAGCATAAACACATTTCTAATCCTGCAGTCCTGGATACAGACTTCTCTAAAGAGTCTAGTTTTGCTTATAGTTTTTCTTTAGGTTCTATTGACACTCCCTGATGTTCCATTTTATCAATAGCTGTAATTTCGAAAATCTCTTCTTTCTCCAGTTTTAGTAATTGGACATTGAAGTTGGAGCACTCTTGAAATGTAGTCGTTAAATAGACTATGGATTTCTGTTCTTCAATAAAATTGTACATTAGTTCTGCTTCAATGTTAGTTGGAAATTGTTTCTTGATGAGTCGGATTTCAAAAGGACATTTTCCATCATTTGTTAGAACTCCTATTCTAATGTCCTTAAGAATATTTCCATAATCCACATCAGATACTTGCTGCATATTTTTTATTAGCTCCTTGTATTCAAAGTGTAACCAAATATTTACATTGTCAATACTCCCCAAAGAATTTATTGTTTCCTTATGGACAAGTGCTTTGAAAACAGGTTGTCCTGATACAGGGGTAAGTTTCAGTAGGTCACCAAATACAATCAAATGTTTTCCTCCAAAGAGTACGTCACAGTTCGTTCATAAAATCTGCTGCATTCTTAAATATATGAAGGCCAACATTAATTTCAATACCATGCTCACCTCATCAATAATTAAAAGCTTCAGTTTCCTCAATACTCTTGATACCTCATCTCAAGCTTCACCAGATCATTTCTGGTATTCCAACTTATTGTCATGTTCAAACGGTAGCATTAGTAGTCGATGTGAAGTAATTCCTTTAATGTTAAGTGCAGCTAATCCTATTGGTGCTGTTACTACACATGACAAACTTGATTCTGTAGTCTTCTGTAGATAACCAGTGAGAATGTTAATAAGAAAGATTTTCTCAGTGCCAGCTTAACCACCGATATATAGTAGTATTGGTTTAAACGACATACATTCACTGTTTCTTCTCATGGAGAAATCAATGCTCTATTTTATCTTTAACTTTGTTAAAAATGTCACTCTGTTCATTGTTCAATTTTTCTAGTAACTGTTCGAAATAAACAGTCTCCTCTCTTGCTTGCTGCATTGCAGTCTCCACCTCATTCATAGCTATAGATGCTTCATTTTGAATAATTGGTTCTCCATGAGGATCTTGAGTGAGTGGTCCCAAACTTAGACTGCTTTTTTAACTCTCTTTGGCTACTTCAGCAGTAATGGCTTCTTCCTGTTCAATCTCATATTTCCACATTTGCAAGTAGGATGCAAAGACTGAACACTCAATGATATCTTTCACAGCATTGAAAGAGTCTTTGTAACAGTCATAGTGTCCAAGTAAATCAGATTCAGCATGCCATGGATTGCACAACTGCAAAAGTGGCAAGTAGAAAAACTCTCTTCTCTCTAGTGTTTGGCAACTTAGCTTTTAGGCGTTAATTAGATTTCCTTTCTTGTGTCTCACCAAACAACAATCACATCAAAGTACTGCATATCTTCGTTCTTCTGTGTTTTCAGTTAAAATATTTATATATGTCTAATATTGAAGTACTTCATACAGACATGTTTTGAAGATGCCGACTCCTTCTTGGGTAGTATGTATCCAACATATTCGTTTTCGGAATGTCTCTACTTTCTGTATCAAATTCTGTGAGATACTATATTTCTGGGAAAGACTTTAGTACTCTATTTTGATTGCTTGCAAGGTCTAGACTTACCCTTACAATTCCCATTGACTTTGAGAACAAACTAGTTATATATGAAGTCATGTAGCGAGCAACAGCGATGGAGTTGTCTACAACAAATTGTAGAGCCATATTTGCTTTCCACAGCTTTATAATAACAGGGTTGTAGTCATTAATATACTTTGAAGCCTCTCCTCCTCTAAGATTGTATGTATTTTAGGGTGAATTCCGTGTTAGTGTATGTCTGACTGCAGACAAAAAGCTGCTGACTCTTCCTTCAGAAATAATGGGTCGTGGGAATCCAAAATGACATCTCGTGTAAACGTTTCCTTTGCATCTGTATTTTCGACGACAATTCTTCCCACATCTATGAGTTTGAAATCATAGAACTTGTTGTTTCTAGCTCTTTTCACCACCGTCTTTTGTGATGCCACATGTCAAATACTGTTTTATGAAACTCAAGATAGACACTGTCTATTCCATATTTCGGTGCATATTTTATCCATTATATCATGTGAAGATGAGGACCACCTCTTGCTTGATACTCGTTGTGCCAAAAGAAATCAGTTACTTCACCAAGAGGGGGACTACATTTATTGCAGACGAAAGACATCATGGCTTGAAACCAGTAGTATCTCTAAATATTTTCAGGATCCAATGAGCAAAGTTCTCCTGATTGCTTCACTTTGATATCCTTTATGTTTGAGTTTGCTTCTTTCAAGAATTCAACAGGTCATCCCACACATACTCATCACAACTGAGTGTTGGAAACCCAGTAGGTACTCCTAGGTGTCTCAACAGGCATTTCAGTTCACCATGTCGACAATACTAATACTCGCTGGTGCTACGATGGCACGCCATCAAATTAATCAAGTTGTATTTTAGGTTTTCATTTTTTCCTTGAACTTTGTCAACAAGTTCCCTTGCTGTGAGATTTTGCATTTTCCTTCCTGTTTTGAGTATGTGGTATCCTGTATAAGATAGTCCTCACAAGTCACTCTCAAATAGTAGATGACATATATAGGGAATACATTGAGATCCTAAGATCCTCTGAATATAGTCTAGTTGATCTGTACTCGGCTACTAGTATCTGTACAGGCCAGCCATCATATTTGCCACATACTCCAGAAGGAAACAGATGTGGAAAAAAGTGAACATCTAAACTTTTCTCCACACTCTCAAGGAAGCTCTTTTTGCTTCTTTCATTTGAAAGAGATCAATAGCATCACCAATAATCTCTTTAGAATGCAGAGGATGAATACTGTAGTGTTCCCAAACTTCTTCAGATCTGGATCAATCCACCTTTTCAATCTGACCTCTTGATGATGATGTTTCATCCTCCATATGTGTTATATCTGGAAGAACATCTATGTTTTTATAATAAATATTATTTTGCACGAGATATAATGTTGCTTTTTTAGTATACTAAGGGGCCCATTACGATACCCGGCGTAAATAAATCCGCCAGGCATAGAAGCGGCAAAAATCCGCCCGCACACACCGTCTGAACACCGACCACGCCATTACGATGACACAAACCGAAAACCGCCATCGGCGGAAAAATCACACAAAATACCGCCCGCCATCGTCCGAGTCGGAGTCAAACCGCCCGCCACGGACGGAAACACGCCCGACAACACAAAACCGCCCGCCCTCACGGCCGACACACCGCACGTGAAATTACGATCGCACCGCCATGAGCGCGGAAAAACTACAAATATACCGCCCGCCAGCGCAAACAACGCCGATGAGAATCGACACGGCAGAAGCCATGGCGCCCACGTCCCTGCACAGAAACCATCCGCTCACAAAACCAATAGCACACAACATGGCCAACAAGTCCACTCAGCAAGGCACGCACAAATACACAAGCACAGTACACATCCCGAAAACACCCCCCGGACAAACAAAAACTACAAAGGCCAGAACCCCAGACACAACACACCTGAAAACAACAGACCATGAGGACACACCCACATAGGTAAGTACAAAAGCAGCACTCCCACAGACCACAACCCCTTGCAACATTGCAAACCAGAGAGGAGAGGAGAGGACACAGTGACACAGCAAGGACAACAGCACACCACAGAAACGCACACATCACAACCACCACCACCACCACCACCACCACCAAACACCGGCACCACAAACCCCCTGCACATTACACAACACACACCGCACCAGCACCACAAACACCATGGCACCACAAAGAATGCCCAAGTTCATGCCCATTGAGCTGACGGTCATGGTCGACGAGATCATCAAGGTGCACCCACAAATCTATGGGAACATGGTCCAGCACACACCACTAGCCACCAGAAACAGAATGTGGAACCGGATCGTAGACCAGGTCAATGCAGTCGGGACCCTGCCCAGGAACAGAGTCGAAATTAACAAACGGTGGAATGACGTCAAGAGCCTGGTCAAGAAGAAGGAGGGCAAAAACAGAGAGCTGGCTGCCGTCACTGGCGGAGGGAATCCCGCGCTCTTCAAGACCTTCAAAGCATGGGAGGAGAAGGTGCGAGTCATCATCCATCCCGAGATCCTCGCCGGATTAGCAGGGGGAGTGGAGGCTGGTAAGTACAAACTAATGTATACCAGCACACCGCTATGTACTCACATGCACTACCACCATGCCACAGCTCCCAGGGACAAACACCCCCATGTCCAGCACACAATACACAACACATCACACACACATGCAACAGACACCACCACACACAGCCCAAACAGAACAACTGTAAGATGTGTGGGGACATGTGTACACTCAGCCAGCCACGTAACCACCAACAGGTCCCCAAATATGCCAGAAGCGCCACAACGAGCACCCACCACACCCATGTGTCCGCCACAGCTGCACTAACCGACAAGTAACAGGTAAGTGGCAGGAACACAAAGTGCAGTGGGTGGGACGGTGGACAGCCCAAGTACAACACACACCAGGCCCCTAGTCCCACAGCACAGCAAGGAGGAGCATCCCCCACACCCCACAGCCACGTGTCAGCCACCGCAGTGCACAACGACAGCCGAAAGGCAGACATCACGGTCCACAGCAATCGGTGTCAGTGGGTGTCCAGCCATCCCCACGACCCACAACACCCCCCACCCCCACAGACCTGCAACATGGAGCACCCCCCGCTTAGAGCCATGTGGCATCCAGTACAGTGCACGCACGAACAACCTGCAGGTGGGAAACTGGACAGGGCTGGATTACTGGAGGCATGAGGACCGGTACACGACCAACACATGGGACATGTCACGTAGCAGACGAACACGCAGCACCGCCCACCGTCACGAACAAGTGAACAATGTGCACACGGACATGAACAACAGACTCACACCCCACATGACCCATCACAGACATAGCAACACCCAAGGAGCCACGTCTGCATGCACAAGCCACACTGAATATAGTACCACACGGCAGCCACTGTGCAACTCATCACACACAACCGAAACACCATTGAAGTCCAGTCCATGTAGCCCCTACTGCCTGTCAACCACACACCCCACAACTACGCCTATGTAAGACAAACAACACTAGACGCAACAGAGCGGAACAACATAAATGCACACGAACACCACTGAACCCATCAAACACACAGACACACCATGCACATACAACATACCATCCATCCCATCTGTCAGCCCCAGTCTCATGAAAGGCATGTCATCCGCACAGCTGCCACACATACAGCAGTCACGCTGAGAGACATGCCCATGACCAACCATGTGCCAGAAGTCAATGAAGCGCACGCCACACTGTGAGCAACAACACACAACATGGGCCACACCCCCCCCGAGCACTGCAGTGATGCACATGGCACAGGGCAGCACGCACACCAAGGAGATGGGACAACTGCAATACGTCGGGTGGCACACAACCATCACTCACTCATAACGACGCGTCCAATGCCATGTCCAGTAATCACAACAGACAGCAAATATGCAGGCCATGTCAAGCATGCACACACCTCAAACCATGCACTGTCATGCTGCCACAACACATGTCACGTTCGGCACACATGGCTCACAGCATGTACCACAAAAGCATATTCCCTCCCAAATGCGAATCTGGGGCATGGCCCCCATGTTGCCATATGCGTTCCTAAGCGTTCCATTTGAACCCCAAAAGCATATTCCCTCCCACATGCGAATCTGGGGCATGGCCCCCATGTTGCCATATGCGTTCCTAAGCGTTCCATTTGAACCCCAAAAGCATATTCCCTCCCACATGCGAATCTGGGGCATGGCCCCCATGTTGCCATATGCGTTCCTAAGCGTTCCATTTGAACCCCAAAAGCATATTCCCTCCCAAATGCGAATCTGGGGCATGGCCCCCATGTTGCCATATGCGTTCCTAAGCGTCCCATCTGAACACCAAAAGCAAAGTACAAACCAGACCCAGGATGGGCCAGGAGCCCGCATACACCAGAGTCACAATAAGTAGGGGCACAGCAACACACCCATCGGCATGGCCAATCCGTCCCATGCCACATGTGCACAGCACACAGTCCCATTGCCAAGCACACACAACTACAAATGCTACAGCCACACACACGCCTCCGGGAAACCCATGTACGAGATTGCACGAACTGTTAATGTCAGACGACAAATACATACTTCGCCAGGTGCAACACAATAACAAATCTCATTCTCTCCACAGGTGACGAACTGCCGGATGCTGGGGATGGAGACAGCAGCCAGCACAGCCAGCCCACAAGCCCCCAACGAGGACACACGGATGTGGAGGATCTGTCCTCCTCTTCGGACACGGACCACCAAGCAGGCCCATCTGGTGTGGCAGGGCCCAGCCGCTCCCCAGGACCCCTCCTACCCACCAACCCATCATCCAGGGCTGCTGAACATTCCCAGCCCCCTGCTGCCACTGTCGTTGCGGCCACACCCACGGTCATTGCGGCCACACCCACGGTCATTGCGGCCACTACCACTGCCGCAACCGCCACCATCGCCGCACCGACCACCACCGCCGCCACCACCACCACGTCTTCGCTGGCACCAGCCCCAGCGCAGGTGGTGGCCCGGCCGACTGGATCCACCCTGGGAGCCACAGCGAGGACCGTGGTGAGCAATGTGGCTAGTGGGCAGGCCGGTGGCAGCAGAACTGGTAGGAGGAGCAGGGTCAGGGAAACGCAAGTCTCCCCTGGGAGCCATGCCCTGCCTCAAATGGCCAGAGTCCTTGGGGCCTATGAAGAGGCCCAAGAACAATGGGTCAGGTCTGCTTCAGACACGCGGGAGGTGCTGGGGGTGCTGAGGTCCATGGACGCCCGTATAGGTCAACTCGTGGACCTCATGGGCCAGCTGGTGGTGGCGGTGAGGTCACAGCCAGGGACAGCAGCTCCCCCTCCGCCACCACCTGCCGGGGCGCAGGGTCGAGCAGCAGTGTCCAGTTCCCCTGCGTCCACAGCCAGTGAGCACACCTCAACCACCAGCATGTCGCAAGCAGGCACCCCCCTCGCAAACGTGGAAGGGGCCGTCCGAAGTGGAAACCGATCTCCCGGGAGGACTTCGCACGCTCCAAACGCAAGTGAGGCAGCCAGCCAGCCTTCCTTGACCACCCACTGCATTGACTTGGACTACGATCCCACTCCACACAGCCATCTGGATGGCATGTGTGTGTTGGACTATGGACATAGAACCAGTGGGTACACCCTGAGCATCACGCAGCCATGACCGACAGCTCATTGTCATTGCACGCACCACTTTTGTCATCACCTTACACACAATCACATGTCACAGTTTGAAATAAATGCACCTCTTACACAAACTGCTGTTTGTGCCCTGTGTTTTATTTGTACGGAATACAACGGCCACCTTGGGCGGAAAGGCACCTGATGCGTGGCATGGCAATGGAATCCGGAGGGCCTGTAGGGACCTAGGGGTGGGAGACAGAACAGGAGCACATTCAATGAGTGTGTCACACACCCATCACACAGTACATGTCAACAACTACAAGCAATGTACACACATCGCACAGAGCAATAGGGCACAATGCCACAGCCACCAACAGTGGCATACTACCCTGGCCATGGAGCGTTGACACACAGCACGCAGTGAACAAACGGCCACCCTGACACAGCACACACACACCTGCACAGATACAGCCACATCAGCCGTCGTACATGGACACTCACCGTCAAGTGAAGTAGCGGGCGATGAGCTGCTGCCGCACATTCCCAGCTTCCTCCTCTCCGCTGTCCTCCTCACTCGAGCTGTCCTGGTCTGCGGGCTGGGGCCCTGGTTGATCTCCGTCATCCACAATGAGGGGGATCTGCTTCCGAATGGCCAGATTGTGCAGCATGCAGCACGCCACCACTATCTGGCACACCTTCTGTGGGGAGTACGCCAGTGCACCCCCGGTGCGGTCCAGGCACCTGAACCTGGACTTGAGGAGGCCAAAGGTACGCTCGACCACACGTCTGGTCCTCCCATGTGCCTCATTGTATCGATCGTCTGCTGGGGTGCGAGGATTCCTCAATGGACTGAGCAGCCATGCCCCATTCGGGTACGCAGAGTCACCTGGGTGTGAGGGACACAGAGAACCGTTGCTATTCCAACTGGACAGGGGACAGCATCGCACAACCAGCACGCTACACCACTCCACATACTCACCGACAATACAGCCACGATCCTGTTGCAGATTGGCCATCAGTCGTGGCAAGATGCTGTTGCGCATTATGTGTGCGTCATGGGCCGAGCCTGGGAACTTTGCACACACGTGGGTGATCACCATGTCCGCAAGGCACACCACTTGCACATTCAGGGAGTGCGTGTGCTTCCTGTTGCGGTACAGGTGCTCAGTGGCCTGTGGTGGAACAAGGCCAACATGTGTGCAGTCAATGGCTCCAACGACGTGTGGGATTCTGCCAAGGGCATAGAATGCACCCTTCACTGCCGCCAATTCACGAGCCCTGGGGAAGCGGATGTACCTGTTTCGGTACAGCATCATGGCTGCCAGTACATCCCTCAGCACCTTGCTGAACATGGGCTGGGACATCCCTCCTCCACTGCCCACTGTGTGCTGGAATGACCCAGTGGCGAAGAAATGCATGGCGGCCATCACCTTAGCCGTGGGGGTGACAGCAGTCGGATACACCCTGCGGGGACGGAGATGGGGTTCTAACATGGCACACAGTCGATGCAGGGTTGGCCTGTCCAGCCGAAACTTCCTAATAACCTCTGTATCGTCCATGTCCACCAGCAATTGGTATGGGCGGTCAATGTTCGGTCTCCGCCTAGGGAAAATGGCAGAGGACACATGTCAAAGCAACACAACACATAGCAATTTCGCATACACATCACTGACATGACTGAGCAAGCACATGAGCCACAGCCCAGCTGTAAAGCTGGGACGGCACGGCCACAATACACTTACACAGGTCTCCCAACAATGGCAATGGCTAGTGAGACATACCACTGCCATGTGCATGCACATGGGGATCTAGGCCCCAATGACTTGCGGGGCGTGCTGATGGGGACTGACTGCATATTCGTCAAGCGGCAACGCCACGGCAACATGAATGTCTGCTGAGCATGGAACTGCTTCCGAGGCTGGATGAGTATGGCACACGACGACGATGATGTGGGCACAGGCTGAGCGGCCAAAACAGGTGGGACCGGTGGCACGAGGGGATATGAGACAGTAGTAGGTGTCAGCACTGCACCCTATGTACAGCACTGTACGGATCACACCTCCCGAAACATTGACAGGTGTCCACATTGACAGCCCCATGCCAAGACGGCTGTGTGCTTGCAGTCACACGTCACAGGTGAGAGGTTACATTGCACGTGCCAGGTGGCAGACGTACATAGTGGGAGCTGGCATGTGTGTGCATGTGTCTCCTGTTCAGGATCCACCAGATGGGCGCTGACTCTGTACTGACCATTGGACACAGCATGTTCCGTGGAAGGCTTGTGTGTGGGATGGTGGCACTGGATGTGCCTCCGTTGGGTGGGGGGCCATGCACAGGGCGGGTACGTCGATGAGTGCGCATTGTTGGTCACGGTGGGTGCACCCACTAAGATGTGTTGCCCTGTGTTCAATTCCTATGTCCGCATGATGATGGACTGTAGATGTGGGCAGACTACACATTGGTCGATGTGCTGTCTATATGCATGTGCCCTCACACCAGGCACAGCTGCCCCTGCACATGTGACCCCTGCTGGACTCGCTGCTGGGTCTGTGGAGCTGATGCACCTACTGTGCGTGGGGCGGACAGCTCTCCTCACTTCCCTCATTGCGCATGTCATGACTTTGCCGCAGGTGACATGGATCATGGAGGGCCCACATGTACGCGTGGGTAGGCTACACATGATTGTTCACTGGTCGCCACCCCCAGTCAGTGTTTCGAATGGGAAGGTTGTCGTGCTGGTGGTATATTCGATGTGGCGGATGGGCGGGCCTAGGTGCGGGCCTACATTCCGGACATGGGGGGTAGTTGGATTGGCGACTAGTTGCAGTACACACGGGACACGTCTCTTCCTTTCCACATCTGGGTCATCCCTTGTGCTCACTGACAGTGATACAGTCATCTTCGCCCCAGCCCTCATGTCCTCCCCTCGCTCCCCCAATATGCATGTGCACCTGCGAGGCTAGCGCTTGCACAGGCAGCCCCAAGCTCGCACCAGAGAGGGCAAGGAGTGTATGTGTGGGTCCAGTTGCACGAGTGGGCTGTCTCAGGGTATGATGTGTTGCGGGACGCCGTCCACCTGCGTGGTGCCCCAAATGGAGACCCGGCCTGCATGGACTATGCATCACAGTCTTCGCCTTCCGGATCCGCCACCTGCGACACCCAGTGGCTGTGGCTGCCCTTGCGGCCAGGCCGCGTCCGTCTGTGACTGATGGCCCACACATTCACTCTTTGGCCTCTCTGGGGAGGGCTCGGGGGTGGTGGCGCACGCGCTTGCACTTAGTCGCAATGGCATGTGGCGTGGTTGGTATAATGGGCAATGGATGGGATGGTGCGAGCCACCTCCCGTGACGTCAGTGCTGCTCGTGCTGTGGTGCGTCCCCCTACACTTCCATTTGACTTGTGCCATGCTAGACGTTGAGGTTCTATTGCCTGCGTGATATGACCAGGAGGAGCGCGAGGAGACCTCTCACACACCATGCTCCACTGCCATCCCGTGCCCTGTATCGCCTGTGCGGATTGACTATGTTGGGGTTACACCTGGTCGACTGGGGCTGTGTGTGCCTTGTCAAGGGGCATGGCGGGCGCACAACAGGATCCAGCTTGTCCACAGAGGGTGGGCTGAGGTGCGCCTGGTACCGCTTTGTACGTGTGCCCGGCTGCTGTGCACACACGTGTTCACTCCCCCCGACAGGTGTCCTCTCACAATGCCCAGGGAAGCGGTGGTGTACTGTTCATGACCCCTCCCAACACGGCGTGCTCCAACTTGGCATGTGCGCATCTACCCGTCACACCCACCCACCTGAGCACTGCGTCCATACGACTTCACACGACACATGTGTGTCTTCCACAGTTGTGCTACTCATTTGCGTTGACATCCAATACCAGTGGACTACATGGTCATGTCACGACTGCCGTGTACTTCACATCCTCTCATCCTCTCTCATTCGTACTTGTGAAATGAGTCAGCGGAGACAGTTTTGGTTTCAAACATTATATTGAGTCTTCTGTCCTCTGTGATGCAGTATAGTGGACACTACTGGCAGCGGAATACATGTTGAGGATATACTGAGCATGATTTCAAATGGGATAGGGTGTGGGGTTACATGTGACTGGCTGTTGCATGTGGGATGTGGGCTTCAGAGTTACATCTGCTTGGCCAAGGCTGTGCTAATGTACATTTACGTATAGCTGCGGAGCTGCGGACTTTGACACAGACGGTATACATGTAGCCTACCAGACCGCTTGGCATCATGGGCACAGTCCATCTCAGTTCCATGTGACAGGTTTGCTGCGGTTGTTCCTCATGCACGCGTGCATGTGAGATGACATCAGGGCATGTGCTTGCGTGCATGCAGCGGCGTGCCACTTGTTGTTGCACTGTGGTGGTTACTGGACATGTCACAGTCACTGGGGTCGTGTTGTTGTTGTATGCACTTGTCGTCCATGCAAAGGTCCTGGTATGGGATTCCTGGGGCGGGGGTGGGAGGGGTGCAGCACCCACAGACTCCAGGCGACCTATTCATGTCCACTGAGCGGTGTGTGTGTCCATGTGCGCTGGATCCATGTCGTGTCCTGGTTGTTCGTGCAGTTCCGTCCATGTGGGTGCGATACACAGAGCCCATGCCACTGCCTCCCACGATGCATGCGGTGTTCCTGGATGTGATGGGGAACAGTGTGCATGTCCCGGTCATATCCGATGTCATGGCGATGTCGTTGATGGTGTGGTTACAGTTGCCGGTCGTTTGGTATGGCTGTTGTGGTGGTGACTGGCCAGTCCGTGCGGAAGCTAAGCATGGGTGCGGGGTTGGACTTCATAGGTCAATCGGGGAACCTGCGTTGTGGTCCGACGAATTTACAGGTTGTCAGGTATGCGATGCCGTCCAGCAGGGCTTCCATGTCATTGGTGGTGTACATGTTTGCCAGCCAATGTAGTGGATGGTGGCTGTCAAGGTGTTGTTCGTAAGTTGTCCCTTGGAGGACCATGATGGGGCATGCTGGGTGACATTCGATGTAGCTGTTCTCGATGATCCGTCGTGTGGAGGCACAGTGGTCCCATTTCAGTGCGGGTGCGATGTTGGCCACATACGCCATGCCCCCATAGGCAGAGCAGGCCCTGTCGTGTGCGTCCAGAGGGAGGAGTAGTGGTAGCAGGTCCGCCTTCAGACATGCCGGGTTGGAGAGGCATATCTCCACGGGATGCTGGTAGGGACACCTCCGACAGTAGAAGACGGGCATGACGCAGCTGAACAATGTGATGCGGTAAGTCAGTCGGTAACTTACGTTCAGCAGGGACAGGAGATCGCATCCCAATGTATGGAACAGGTTGGTTTTGTACAGCTTGAGCTGTTCGGCGTAGTTGGGTAGGTGTGTTGCGGTTGCCATTTCGCAGCGGTGCGTTGTGGTGGCGTGCTCCGGCTGTGTGTGCAGTCTGCAATGTGCACGCTCCGAGGTTGCTGTGAGCTCTGTGTAGTCGTAGGGAGACAGGACTTGTGTTCTGTTGGCTTGTTTGGAGGACACGGGCCCTCTTCCCACATGCTTCTCAGACAGTTCAAGGTCAGTGATGTGTGACTCCTTCCAATTAACTTGCATGTGGCCGACATGGGGGAGTGTTTTCTTCTTTCTTCCCCGTCCGTTGTGTGCTTCTGTGATATGCGCTATCTGCCCTGTGGTCGGTCTCCTCGGCAAGCCTGTGTTGGTCTATTCTTGGACAATGGCTGTATTCACCGGCTTCTGTCGTAGGGCTGTGGTTTCGGAGTTGGAATGGAAGGTCATTCAGTGCTGTCTGCTCTCCCTTGTGTGTGCGGCAGGCTGCCTTTCCGCTCTGCGTTGGGCCTTGTGTGTGAATGTTATTCTTGGGCCACCTGTTGTCGGTCCCCGGGCTCTATGGTGTTCCGTTTTATATGTCTTGTTCATATGTGCAGGGTGGTATGGGTGTTTCAGTGTGGTACTGGCGTTCCTCTTCCCGAAGGGGCCCTGCTTCTCCTAGTTGGTGTTGCCGCCGCTGTGTGCTACGCCATGTTTGTTACACTGGGGTGTGTCCTGCTGTTGCGTGTCTTCACTGACATGTGTGCGTCGGTTGTGTGGCGTTGGGTGTTGTCCGTGAATTGGGCGTTGGGGACATGTCTGTGGCAGGCCTGTCACGTGTCATGTGCGTTCGGGGTGGGGCTGATGTGTGTGCTGCTTGGTTGTGTCCCTGTGTCTGTGTGCGACGCATGCATGGCGCTGCGGTTGGCCTCTGCGTTGTGCGCATGTGTGGCGGCGTCATCGCCGCTTTGGGGCCGTGACGGGGTTGTTGGTTCCTAGTCCCAGGTGGTGTGTACACATGTGTTACGCGATGTTACGATTTGGCCTGTGTGTCATATGTGGATGCAATGGTGGATGTGTAGTGTACACGCGCTGGTGGGGGGTTGTCCGCTTTTTCCGCCCTTGCACTGTGTGCGCTGTTTGCGTGCACTTGTTGTGTGTGTGCCTACCTGCGTCTCCGCGGTACGTTGCGTCCTTGGTGGTGCATCAGCAGGAGCATGGGGAGGGCCTGCAGTGCTGGATTCATGCTCGGGGGAGCCGCTTCTTCGTTGTCCGTGCTCGGCGTCCGTGTTACCGCTTCGGTTTGTCGTACGGTATCTCTTAGCCGTGGGAGCCGTTTGTTTGCGGCATCGTAATTTATACGCCGGGCGGGACGTGATTTCGTCGGACGGTGTGTGTCAGTTGGGCTGCGCCGCTACGTGTACGGGCGCACTTTGATGGCGGACGGTGTTGCTGGCTTGCCGGCGGTGTTTGGCCTACTTTTCGCATCGTAATTGGGCGGGCGTGTGGACTGCTGCGTGCCGGCGGTAACTGGTGGTTTTTGCATCCGCCAGCACGGCGGTTGTGCTTCCGCCCGCCATCGTAATGAGCCCCTAAGATCCACTAACTCCTGCTGTATTCTTTTGCTCTTTGTAGGGACACCATTGACTAGAATAATAAGTCATTCTTCAAAATCTCTCTGCACCCCTACAGTTTCAATATTCTGCTTGAAATCTAATGGCAAATATACAACTCTACCTTTAAGACCTTTATTTAACTCTGTTGGAGGTAACTTTCCCTGCCTTCGGATCCATACGAACTATAGCTGGAATGGATGTATAATTTGTATTAGAATTGATTCACTAACATTTAAATGTTGAAGTTCTTGTAGGTTTGGAACTAATTTTCACTTGTTGTGGACTGCTCTAGCTGGCATTTTATTATCCTCCAACTTATAATTGTCATGTGGAACAATCAAAGTATTCTTCTACAAAAAAATAAGCTACAAATTCAAGCCACTTATCTCTGTTCTCTTCTTCAGTTTTTGATGACAGAAAAACATAACAAGTCTGATTTTGGAGTGAGTGCATCGACAACATATATGTTCAGTTTCGGTTTCTCTGAACAAACTGTGTTAAACTTTGTAATATCTTTTCGAAAATTATCAAGAGTAATAGTTGTGTGCTGTTCCACAACACTTGCAGATACCAAGTACTCATTTTCCCTACACTCCTGATCAGGACCAAAGAAACAAAACTGAACATCTTCACAAACTTTTTCTACCTCTGCCACTAAACCATGCAAAAGAGCTCTATTCAGTTCTCCTTAACATAGAGCAGGAGTTTTGACATAGTAGTCTACTTCTAAAGTTCGCATTTTTGAGTGGCGAACAGCAAACATTCTGAAATGATGAAAGCTGTTTTGGCACATGTTAGTGAATATCCCTGTAAATTAATACACTTCCTCACTTTGCATGGATCTAATCCTTGGAAAATCTCTATTTTCTGTTTCAGACTTTTGCATGGAAAATTATGTAGGACATTTCTCAGTTCATCAATAGATTCCTGCTGAACACTGCTACAGTTCAATTTATATACAGGGGCATGTCTACGGCTTCACTGTACCTCTTCAGCTATCACTTCTTCAACATTCCTAGCTATCATCACCTCATTTGGAAAAGGGCTACTATCCTTCACCTCATAATATGGTTCAGATTCGTCAACTGCATACACTAATGTGTTCTCTTGGAAGTAGCTTTCTTCCTTAAAGAATGGCTCAGTACTAGAAGTATGTCTCTATTCACTGCTGAAAACTTTGCAAAAGTTACTTCTCTTGACAAGTCTTCCCTTTTGACTTCTTTTCCTTATAGATAACACTATTTATTCAAGAGTTCTCATTCTGTTTAGAATAAAAATAAATAGCTTCCTCTTGAGAGCAAAGGACTTATCAACTACTGTCTCAGCATGTCCCTTGTGTATGACCGCTTAGATTCTGAATTACTCTACTATAGAACATTCTAAATCTGATTTCCTTAAACTGCCTCTGTCTTTTGGTTAAGCACTCTGCTTTTTGGACCATTTTTTACTCTTCATATAATGTACTTTTTCCTCTTAGTTATTCTCAAACTTTGTTTTTTATTTACTTGATTTTGCTAAGTTTCCAGTTGTCCACAAACTATTTTAAGAAATGGTTCTCTTACCAGTAGCTCTTTTTTCTTTCTCCACTTTCTCCACATTTTGCCCTTTTTGTTTGTGATTTGAAAGAAGACAGTATCTTTTCCTCCATTTCTTTCTTCTTTAACGTTTTGATGACATTGCAACCATCTGCCCTTAACTAGAAACTGATGCCCGAAAAGAAAAGAAATAAGTACATTTACTATTTTATTACGTACTATCAGATTACATATTTTAAGAACTTAACTACCAACATAAACAGTTGTCTTATTATAATATAGCTAACATTACTCTAATGCTTTTAATGTTTATGTCTCTGCGTCTCTGTCTGTCTTAGAGTATGCATTAATCTCTCACTCAGTATGTTACCATAGCCATTACTGTGTTTCTGTCTACCTACTCATGTTTAAATCACTACTTGTCTGCATGGGTGACTAGCAGTGTCACTACTAGAGTACATGCCTGAGTGACTGTATCAGATCCTCTGTGGCTGTGTTACTGGATGAGTAAGTAACTATGTCGCTGTATTATTGGCTGCCTTAGTAAGCCTATCGGTTTGTAAATGTATATGTAAGTGGCTGTATGGATTTCTTACTGACGGTCTTCAGTGAGTGTTGGGGTATGTAACTCTGTCTACAACTGTCTCTCTTACTGCTGGATACATAAGTGCTATGTGGGTGCGTGAGTGAATGTATAAGTGTCTCTGCGGCTGTCTGACTGGGTGTGGAGGTGCCAGTATGTATTTGTCAATAGTTATATAAGTTGCACTATGAGTGTGAAACTGGATCTATAGTTGGGCATATGAGTCTGCAAGGGCACGTTTAACTTAGTCAAGTTGAAAAGGACTTACCATTTAAACACAAATCACAGTGCATTATAGTATACTTACGACCTATCTCAGAGGTGAGTTATGTGTACTAAAAGGTGGGTTTAAGACTTGGTGAATGGCTGTTTTATGGCAAGTCAAGTTGCCACTAAAAGTGCATAGATACCATTTGCAGTAGAAGTGGTCACGTAAAAATGCAAAGATACGCTTGGCAGTACTAGGCCTGACCCATGTTTACAGAACTACTCGAGTGGTTGGGTGACTAGGTTGTGTCAGTACTTTGCTGAATATGTCAATAAGTGTAGGAGTACACCTGTAGGAGTGCCATCAGTTGTTTGACTATATGACTGTCTGTTTAACTTACTCTATAACTCAATAAATGTGTATGTAAGTGGCTGAACAAATAGATCAGTACCTCTATTGGTGAATACAGAGATATCTAAGTGTATCTGCAACTGCCTTTGATAGTGCTGGAAAAAACAACTAGTATTGGAGCATGTGACAATGTATAACTGTCTATTTGCTGTCTGACTGGGTGAGAGAGAGTCTCTGTTTTTGAGCACATGTTTGCCACTTGCATCAACGGTGGTATACTCTATGTTGTACCTGCCATAGGGGTCTGAAAGTGCATGAATAACTTAATGAAACTCAAAAGGACATCTCTTACCATTTAAACACAAACCAACATGCATTATAGAATACCTTCAGACTATCTCAGAGGTGACATTATGTGTAATAAAAGATGGGTTTAACTATGCCAGGCACTCTCATACTACACATGTTGAAGGAAGTGGCCCTCTAGGGCCACTCGGGTTTTCTTACAACCACCTGCTATGCCTTCCCAAGAATAAAGAGTCGGTCAGACAGTAGAGAATACAAACTTGCATTTATTAGCAATGCTCTGCAGAGGAGTCCATCATGACCTGCACCCTAAGATGTCTGCGGAGGGACTGGCCCCCCAACAGCCCACACTGAGTAATCATTCCTCTCGAGAAGCCCCCAACCACGCCCACAATGGAAAAATACCGGCCTGGGCCGATCATGAACAAAGAGGCACAGTAGGATGAGCCAACACCTGCCAAATGGGTACATTTGATCAGGAATCCAAGGCCACAGTGCTGGGTCTCAGCATCTCCTAACGTGGGAGCAGAAACTACACATTCGGATAAGTATGCGAGGGCAGAACGGCCTATTCATTAGTAAGTCGAGAAACAGCCTTGAACAGGAAAGAAAAAATAATAACGAAATACAGTGTTCTGCTGAGGCAAGCAATACGAGTAATGAGGCCTAACTCAGGCACAGTCTAAGCAGCCTAATAAGGATTACGAAATGCAAAATGGAGTCACACTCGCTAACTGAAGCCTGCGCATTACGGGGATAACTCAGTGGGTTACATAACGTGAATACAAATTACATCTATTTAGCCACACATTGCTAACCTAATATAACGTGAAATGAGTGCGTTGCAGGGATTGGGATTTGAAACCAAACAGACCCTCCTTTTAGCATGGGTGGATAAATGCTTTATTCGCTATCCGGTAGGGTCTTTACAATTCTGAGGGGGAGAAAGAAATTGCATAGTCACTCATGTTACAAGGGAAAAACAAGCAACACATGAGCATCAAAATCACCTAGCCTCATCTATGAGCATCATGTCCTGAATTTCCTGCATCATCATAGCAGAAATCTTGTTATCTCGTCTTGGTAATGTAGGGGTAAGTTTACTCACACAATAGGTGCAACAGGCTGGAAGGCAGTTTATGCATAAGCAACATGTAAAGATGACTCCTGCGATGGCTATTAGGACAAGTAATATCTTCCAATCCCATGATGTCAGCAGACCCCAGAGCCACCCTGTGAGGGACCATGGACCATTATCCTGATGGCTATCTGAAGCAAGTTTGTGTAATTTCTATATTGCGGAGTACACATCAGGGGCACTATCAGGGATGTACACACAGCAGCTGCTGCCGATGACGCGACAGGCTCCACCCCTATCAGCCAGAATGATGTCTAAAACCATCCGATTTTGAAGAGAAACGAGCCTCGTAGCCTGAAGCTCGACTGTAATATTAGTCAGTATACCGGCAGTAGTATTAATAACTCCCTCAACTACTCTAGCAAGGCGACAAATATTACGACTATTGAACATAGGACCCCAGAAC
The DNA here is from genome assembly GCA_963921515.1 of Calotriton arnoldi. NCBI lineage: Eukaryota > Metazoa > Chordata > Amphibia > Caudata > Salamandridae > Calotriton > Calotriton arnoldi. Next base: position 4,549,574 of record CAWUFW010000351.1, on the reverse strand, counting down.
AGCAGAATGCCCTTCATTATGTCAGTAAATTGCTGTAGAGAGGTATCTGTTTGATCAATATCGTCTGGGTTGACAACTCTCTTAACTCGATGTACCTGGAGATCCCTACGCTGTAGCTTATGATCCTTGTGGTAATTGGACAGTGCAATGTAAGGTAAGAGAAAGGAAACATAACACCGGCCAGACCATGCCCTCGGAAGCCATGTATAAGCCTGCTCCCCACAGATGAAGTATACATTCGGAGGTGTAAACAAAGGTGGGCTGCTAGTAGTGTTTAATCGGTATGTGTAGTTACAATGACTCTGTCCTACCGAAATGTTCCCTGTTCCTTCAACACAAAAACTAGCTGTTGCATTGATCACAGGGACAGGCATGGCTTTGCCTTCAATGATATTGTGTTCCTGGAAACATTTAAAATATTTAGTGACATTAAATCCTTGGAAATCCAGCATTTCATTTCGTAACCAAGTGACATTTTCTTTAACCTCAAAAACGTTCATGCAAGCATCTGGGTGCCGGGTACCCTCCTTGCCATCTGCCCCAGGTGTATATTCCTGGTGTACCACTATATACTCCAATACTGCTTCGTAATCAGCCTGTACCATTTTCGTAGCGTCAGCATGATAGTGCATGTATATCATAGAGAGCAGTTGGAACCAGGCTTCACAGCTACCCAAATATGACAGGGGCAATGACACTAGCAAATTGTTTTTGTGCATAACTAAGGGAAGTAGCCCACACACCCAGCAATTTGTGGCACTAGTAGTACTGTGTACCTGATGAAGCATCTGAACAAAAGCATTTTGGGCATAAGTCTGTCTATGTCTTCCTTTATGTGGGGCCAATGTGACAAACGAGTGCTCAGCTGGAACCGGGGTAGTCCCTATCAAGGTGTGCACCGGGTGTTGTTCCTCTAAGTACCAGACCACCCCAAATACGACCAGCAAGGAAAGCAAAATTATTACAACAAACACTGTTTTACTGTTAGTGGACCAGGAGGACCAAACAGGACCATCTGGAGTGGGACGCGGAGCCGCAAAGGGCTGCTCCACATCAGGGATAGGACGACCAAAGGGATACATTTAGAAAACTTCAAGGGCAACTTATAGGTGTCACAAAGGAAAGAAAAATTCACGGGCTAGAGCCACTATTGCAACAACAGTACCAGAGGGCACAAATCACCCAGCGTCCGTTTAGAGCCTCGCTGGCAGGCTCCTATTGTTCATCAACGACGGTGCTGTGAAGCACTCCCAACGAGGAGCTGCGCGATCGCAGCCCTTGCAAAAAAACAAATCCTTCTTCTTTCAGGATAGGGCACCCTCCCTCCTGGGCAAATACCTTCAACTATCCTGTCCAGTGTACAAGGCAGTGCACTAGTGTAGTTTGCCCTAGTCTAATACAGGTACCTTAGGCACAGCACCTGCGCCCTAAGCTCGAGACCTTCCATAACTCCTGGACTGCCCTACTGGTGCACTGTCCTTCCGTCGGGCCGCAAGTTGTACCTGGCCAACCCAGGCACTTCTTCATCAACAAAAAGGGGAAGAAATTCAGGCTCAGCAGGACACTGAGATTCAGGTGACTGTGTGCCAGAAGCGGGAGCATACGGGGCGGCCCTTATCTCTGGGGGGACCGCTTCAAGCAAGGCCTCGTCGCTCTCCTCGTCTGTCTGCGCCCACCTCAGTCGGGCGTCAGAGAAAACAAAACGGGGCACGCGCTCCCCTTCCTGGTCAGCTATTTCGTCGAGAGCCCACTGATTATACGGAAGTGGTAGAGGTCCCCTTTTGACATGGGATGCATGCACCCAGTGCTTCCGACCTTCAAGCTTCACTGCAGTGTGGGGGGCGAGCAGGACAATGAGGGGCCCTTTCCACCTCGGCTCCAGGCAGTTCTTCCATTGAAAATTTCTCACCATGACATAATTCCTGGGTTGTAGCTGATGCCCGGGCCCCTCTGGTACTGGTTGCAACGTGGCTTGAATCTGTTGGTGGACAGAACGAAGATTTTTAGTCAACTCGTACAAATAGTCAACAAGTAGGGGGTACTCTATCTCGGAAAAGCGTTTGGGTCTTGGGATGCCCCAGACGTTGGCGGGGCGCCCAAAGACCACCTCATACGTGGACAACCCTGTTCTAGAATTCGCTGTCACTCAGCCAAAGCCAAAGGTAGAGCATCGGGCCATCGCAATCCTGTGCTTTCTTGAATCTTTGCTAACTTCAATTTGAGAGTACCATTGTATTTCTCATCCAGGCTTGCTGACTGGGGGTGGTTTGCTGCATGAAACTTCTGTCTAATATGCAAGCCTTTACACACCAATTCAATGACCTTTGAATTGAAGTGACTTCCGTTGTCACTCCAGATCACACGTGGCAATCCATAGCGCGGGAAGAACTCCTTTAATAGTGCCTTTGCCATCGCCATAGCCGTATTCTCCTTAGTGGGGTAAGCCTCAATCCATTTACTGAATGTGCAAATCACTACTAGCACATACTTAAGGTTGTTGACTCATTCCATTTCGATGAAATCCATCTGGAGAACCTCGAAAGGGAAGGAAGGCGGTGCAAAATTACCTGCGGGCGTAGGAGTAGCTTTCCCAGGATTATGTTTCAGACAAGTGATGCAGTGTTTCACCAAGTGTGTGGCTACCTTAGGGATATTATCATTTCGCCATACTGGGTCCAGTAGCTTACATATTCCTTTGGCACTAATGTGTGCTGGGCCGTGGGCCATGGTAACAACAGGGAGCACATAGGCATTGGGCAGCAACCACCTCTGTTTCCCAGACAAGTCAGTCAAACACCCATCCTCATCCAAATGCCCTATCCTCTCCTCCCATTCTGCCAGTTCATCTACTGTTGCCTCACTCTGAATTTCCCTGACATTGTCTAATGTGCCCTCGAACATTCCATTGTCTGGAACCCACCTAACGGGACCTGCCACAAACATCTTTTTCATTTTTGATCTAGCTGTCTCCTTAGCGGTCTGATCTGCAAAAGCATTGCCCCTTCCAACATCGTCTGTTACTGCTTTGTGAGCGCTACATTTTATTATTGCAAATTTTTCAGGGAGTGTCAGTGCTGTCAACAGTCTATGTATCAATGGACCATGTTGTATGCGCAACCCATGCGAGGTCAAGAACCCTCTCTCCGCCCAGAGGCGCCCAAAATTATGGGCCACCCCAAAGGCATACTGGCTGTTGGTGTAGACATTGACAGTCAGTCCCTCACTCAACTCACAAGCCCTAAGGAGGGCAATTACCTCTGCAGCCTGGGCCGATTGATATTGGATACAGGATGTCTCAACGACATTGTGTAACATTGTGATTGCATAAGCTGCAGTGGTAGTGCCATCTGGTAATTTGAAACAGGAACCATCGACATATAGTTCCCCTTGGGGGTCAGATAAGGGAACATCAGTCAGGTCTTCCCGTCCCTTCGATTCTTCCTCAGTCCGAAATAAACAATCATGGGCATCATTGTCCTTTTCTTCCGATGGGAGGGGTAGTAACGTGGCTGGGTTCAGAGTAGCACATCTTTTAATGGTAATGTGCGGAGCAAACAATGTCAATTCATATCCAGTGTGACGTGCACTAGTAAGGTGCTGCGTCTTTGTTTTGTTCAAAAGCGTGTCCACAGCATGGGGTACCATTACTGTGAGAGCAGTATCAAGGACAAGCCCTGCCGATTGCCTGATAGAAACTGCCACCGCCGCGGCAGCCCTCAGGCAGCTCGGGAGCGCTCTGGCTACGTTATCAAGAATAGCAGAGAAATACGTGCAGGGTCTCTGCTTACCACCGAAACCCTGTGTTAAAACAGAAAGCGCGCAACCGTCCGCCTCATGTACATAGAGCACAAAAGGCTTCTGGTAATCAGGAGTACCAAGCACAGGAGCAGAGCAAAGCTCAGTCTTTAATTGCTCAAAAGCTTGCTGGCATGCAGATGTCCAAGGTAGGGGTTCATGCACTTCTTTAGTGGTCAGGTAAAGGAGGGGTTTTATTAGTAGGGAATAATTAGGGATCCAGTGCCGACAATACGAAGTTATACCTATGAACGCGCGTACCTCGCGTTGGGTCTTAGGAACAGACATGTTAGTAATAGCAGCTATGCGTTCAGGTGTTAGTCTACGACCCTCCTTCGACAGTGGGTGACCTAAATAGGTGACCTCCTATTGACAATATTGGAATTTCGAATGTGACTCCTTTTGTCCATGGAATGCCAAATGCATCAACAATTTAACTGTGGCCTCTTTACAACCATCTTCAGTGTCTGAAGCCACCAGGAGGTCATCAACGTACTGCAACAGCACATTACCAGGGGGGAGTTGTAAAGAATCCAATTGAGCTTTCAAAGCTTGACTATAGATACACAGACTTTCTGTGTAGCCTTGTGGAGCACAGCAGAATCTAAAACTCCTACCGGCTATTGTGAATCCAAACAGATGTCTGCTATCTGTATGGATTGGAATGCTGAACAAAGCATTCTTCAAATCGTTGACTGAGAAAAATTTTGCAGACGGGGGAATCATTGTCAAAATCGCGGTAATGTCTGGGACTACAGGATACTGGGGGACCACTATCTTGTTCACCTCTCTAAGGTCTATTACAAAGCGGTAAACATCAGGGTGAGCATCAGAAGAATCCAAGGGTGCCTTTTTAAGTATAGGAAGATAGGGCTGTTACACACATTTGCCGCTGTCTCCTCAACCACACCAGACTCAATCAAATCCTGAATTATTTGCAATAAGGCCTTTTCTCCTGCCTGGGATATCTTGTACTGGGGAATACATGGTAATACAGCATTGTCTTTGATCTGTATAGAGACCGGTGGGATCTGGAGTAACCCCACATCTGTGTCTCCTGTAGCCCACAGTGTACATGGCACATCCTGAAACTCAGCGGGGAGGGGGGCATCTTTTGCAAGGCATTGTTTAGCATGGGCCACATGCGGTCCAATAGTCTTGTAAACACCGTCTGGGGAACAAAATATTGTCGCATGCAACCTTTTTAACAAATCCAACCCTAACACATTTTCCCCACAATTTGACGTTAATAGAAATGGTGAATCAACCGTGAAAGGGCCAATAGACAAAGCAAGAGGTTTGAAAATGGGGCTGACAACCGGCACACCTGAGAAACCCACCGAAACATTATTTTGGCCAGACAGAGCTGCCCCCGGGACCAGTGAACGGGAAACAGAGCTATTCATAGCCCCTGTATCAACTAAAAGATTTTCAGTAGTACCCTGTAAATCAGCAGTGACGTAAGGTCCGTGCTGATCTATAGGCACAGGAACTGGTCCCTCGCCCTGTCCTCGGCTGTCCTAGCTGTGAGACAACCCTGTCACTTCGTCCATGTCATAGTCGTCATGATAGTACTGTCGTTCTCGGGGGTCGTCAAAATAATTCCCACTCTGCCTATTGTGTGATGTATCCTCTGACTGCATCCCCCTCTACCTCCTGTTCCTCGTCCGCGTCCTCGAAAACCCCAACCTCTCGGGGCCTCACCTTTCTGTATCAGCTCCGGACACTCGTTCTGCCAATGTCCCTCCTGCTTGCAGTACGCACGTTGATTGAGCCCGAGGGGCGTGTTTGAAGTACCACCCCTGCCAGACCGGGGTGGCCGTTGGGCCGAACCCAAACCTCTACCTCATCCACTTCCCCTCGCAACTTGCTGCATCAATACCCTCGTCTTCAAATCCTTTGACTTTTTCTCTACCCTTTCCTTGTCCTCATTCTCTCTATGTTTGTAATACTGTGCCATACTCAATATTACTGACGGGGATGATGTCGTCCAAGTACTTTCCGAAGCCTGCAACCGTGTTGCAATCTCGGGACGCAAGTGAGTGACAAATCTGTTGACAAATAAACGAACACCACCCTCCTGTGACAGGTCCTGACCACTAAAATCTAAAAACACCCCTTCAAATCTGGTAAAGAAATCCGACATACTTTCATCCTTCTTCTGGCGACAGGCAGTCAACTTATCCTAATTCACTCTCTTTGGCGGGATAAGTGAGTGCATGTATGTTATTGTTGGACTTGGCCCTTTTTGCAGGGTCATCCCTGAACTTTTTGCCTTCCTCCTGTATTTTCCCTGGCCTGTTTTTGTTGGTTTTATGATTCTGGGCACTTTACCACTGCTGATCAGTGCTAAAGTGCATATGCTCTCCCTATTGTAATTTGATGTATTGGTTAGTGACTCCATGATTGGATCATTTGATTTACTTGTCAGACCCTAGTATAGTGCACCAGGTGTGCCCAGGGCCTGTACATCAAATGCTGCTGGTGGGCTTGCAGCACTGATTGTGCCACCCACAGAAGCGGCTTGTAAAGTGTGTCTCAGGCCTGCCATTGCAGAGCCTGTGTGCAGTCTGTGACTGCCATGTCGACTTGGCAAGTGCACCCACTTGCCAGTCCCTAAACCTTCCCTTATCTTCATATCAGACACCCCTAACGTAGGCCCAAGGGCAGGGTGCATTGTAAGTATAAGGTAGGACATGCCCTGGTGTGTGTGGCATGTCCTAATAGTGAATTACAGCCATTTTCGTTTTTCACTATTGCAAGGCTACCTTTCCCCATAGGCCAGAATGGGCAGTTTGATTATAACATGTTATAATCCTAACTGACCCAGGGAACATGGTAGAAATTCGAGTTTAGTATGCCTGAACTCAGAATGATAAAATACATCTTTTAGTAAAGTTGGTTTTAACATTCTGTGTAAGAAAATACCACTTTTAGAAAGTAGGTATTTTCTTGCCTAACTGTCCAAGCCTGCCTCTGCTAGGTTGTGTATTGTGTGTCTGGTTTTGTGAGTGACAGGGGCTGGGGGATTCCAGGAGACAGGGTGAGTCAGCACAGGGCTGAATAAACCTATCTGCATGTAGAGTGGTGGGAGGAGTTGCACCTGGGTCTGAATAGGGCTGTGCCTGCCTTCCACAATGCTGGCTCCACCTCCTGTGGTGCGTCTGATGTCCCTGGCCCACCCTGCCAAAGGAAAGAAGGAGTCCTGTAAACAAAGTGCTCCAAGACTGCACAGAACTGGTTTGGACTAGGTACAGGCCCCTCTGCCTTCAGAGGACAAAGGATTTTGCAGTATAAATATGGGGACCCAGACCCCAAGACTTTAGATCACTTCTGGAACAACAAGACGAACCTCTGCCAAGGAGAAGAACCAAAGGAAGCTGTAGGAGTTGGACTGCCCCCTGCCAGTGTGCTGTGTTGCTGGGTTGGCCTACAGTGGTGTCTTCAGTGCCAAGGAGAGGAGAAGGAACTTTTAAAGAACTTTCATCATCTTGCAGAATATTACTCCAAGGGCTTGAACTTGTACTTGCCTCCTGCTGAAGTCTCAGGGACAAAAGACTTCACCACCAGCTCCCCTCTGAATTCCCTTGCTGGGAATTCTATCTGCAGAAGCCTGCTTGTCGCTGGGAGCTGGAAGCGCGACTCAACGAGAAGAAGCGAGCCTTCGTCAAAGCTGTTGCCCAACGCCTCACTGGAGAAGCGTGTCGCTGCCGCAGAGGTCGCCGGCGCATCACCGGAGAAGCGTGTCGCAGGGCCTGTCGCGGCTCCCAAGTTACAGAGTCGCCGCACGGCCGCCGGGCGTGCACGCATCGTCTTCACGTTGTCGCATCAAGGGCGCCATCTTATCGCACCGGATTGTCGCATCGAATCAAAGCACCATCTTGCTGCATCGCAAACCGGAACGCAGTATGAGAATCAATGCATCACCTCCTCTCCGGTAAGGACCAAGTCGCATCCCCTACTCTGCGCAAGCATTGAGGCGTGACGCATCGTCTCCCCCGAAGCAAGGAACCGACGCATCTCTATCCCTGCGAACCTTTTTGTTTATTTGCGTTACGCATCCAGGTACTTTTGTGAGAACTTTGTCGCATTCACCATCAACTTGAAATAAGTTACTTCTACCATCTTTAAGTCTATTTTGAGTACAGTATTGTGGATTTTTGTCATTTGTGGTCTTGTGTTAAGCCTATATAAAGAATACTTATTTTTATAAAACCTGTGTGGTGTCCATCTGTAGTGTTTTCACTGTATTACTGTATGTGTTCACAAATGCTTAACACACTGCCTCTGAGATAAGCCTGTCTGCTCGTGCCAAGCTACCAAGGGGGTGAGCAGGGGTTATCCAGTAGTGTAACTCCCTTGCCCTGACGTAGAAGCAAGGGTCCCTATTTGGTCAAAGGTACCTACCTCTGCCAACTAGAGACCCCCAGTTCACACATTGGTGGGCAGCAGTGAGGATTTGGGCCTGCATTTGTGACTCATATACAGTAATTGGTGTACACTACTAGTGAGTGCAGACCAAACGCGACCACATACTTTTTGGTAGAATTGTTTTTCCTTGGACTGTTATTTTTTCCTGAGAACTGCCAATTCTTACTGCCAAGAGTAGACCAGCATCTGTTGCATCTATGGATCTAGATTTTGAGGAAGAGAGTTTGGAAACCTACACTTTGAAACAGCTCAAGCATCTCTGCAAGAAATTGAAAGTTGCTACACCAGGCATTTCCAAAAAGGATGACTACCAAAAGGCGCTGAGGGCCTGGGTAGAAGCAAGAAATGCTCCTGAGTTGGTGGTGGATCCAGCTGGGGATGCAGATGGGCAACTGGATAGGCCAGAGTTTCCAGCCAGGGGAGGGGTACCGTCCCCACCTGGCAGTAGCATCTCTTCCAAAGACCTGTCCCCCAGAGAGTTGGAAGACAGGGAGAGAAATAGGGCGCACAAGCTGGAGATGGCTAAGCTTAAGATGGACGGTCAGAGGGAAATAGAGAATAACAAGTTGTCCTTGGAGAGAGAGAGAATGAGATTGGAACATGAGTTGAGAATGAGAGAGCTTGATTTGGAGCTCGAGAGGCTTGAGGCCATGAGGGTCTCAGCCCAGCAACAAGAAAATTGTGTAGCTCAGGAAGTGAGCTTTGCTGAATTGGAGGTGGAATCCAGCTCAGATGGTGGCAGCAATATTGAATTATCTAGTGCTGAGGGGGTAGTACACACACCCAGAGATGTGGCGCCTGACTTGGAGGGGGTTAACATACACCAGGAGGTTCAAGGATCTGAGGTAGCTCCAGTGGTGCGCAGTGTCCCGGACGTAGATTGGGGCACTGGCGCAGGGGTTCATGGTCCTAGTGTTGGGAGGGACACTCCACTGACTCTAGCTGAGAGGAGCAGGGAGGGAGGTTCCCCCATGGTTGAAGTCCTGGTGTGCGAATGTGGAGACCGCCCAGAAGAGTGTGGGTTGAGTGACAGAGACAGTCAGATACTGTCTTGCCAATCTCAGGAGAGTGGTGTGGAGTACATGTACGAGGCACTGGATGGTGAGGTGAAGGATAGTTTGGTTAACCCTTGTAGGGGGCTGTGTGATCCAATTGTGGGAGAGCATATTATAAGTCCCTGTTTCCCAGAGCTATGCCGACACCTGTTGGAGAGTGAGTTCTCTGACCCCAGGGAGCTCACCAGGGAGGCAGACCTTTTGGTGGATTCCAGAGGGTCTGAAGAGGCATTGGGGAATGACCCTAAGGGGAGTAGCTCAGGTATCTTCCAACCCAGAGTGGTGGAAATGGTTCAGAGTAGCCCAGCTAGGTCCTGGTGTAGTGGGAGGGGTGTAGGGGCTCACGTCCTGCCTCAGCGGAGACGGAGTGAGTGTGGGGCTGCGTGTCCCCAGGTGCCCAATACCCAGTCTCAGGGCCTGGATGGTTCTTTAAGGGAACACCAGGTGGGGAGCCTAGTCTGTCCTGGTGGGCCGCCCATTGAGGGGGATCCCCTAGTGTCTGGTGAACTGGGAGTGTCTGTAAGCAGGCCTCCATCAGTTCTGGTGTCTGGCAGTGCCACTCCTAAGTGGAGGGTGCAGAAGTCCAGATTGAGGGGTGAGAGGGGGAAAGAGTCCCCAGTGGAAGATCCAGTGGGTTAGGGGCCAGCCAGAAGGGCAGAGTCACCAGTGAATGACCATGGTGACACCACTTCTGTCCTGGGGGATCTTCACGCACTGTCAGATGGACAGGGGTCGGAAGATCTGCACCAGGCAGAATGTCACACGACACATGAGTTGTGTATCACCCTCGGGGGACATATGTGCTCCCAATGAAGTCCTGGTGTGCCGGGCAAGTATTCAACTGCAGGGGGTGGTCCCTGGGTTGGGAAGCCAGGTTCAGGTGTTGTCTGACATGGAGGGAGGGACGACTGTGAACAGTGTCCTGTCCGGTTGGTCTTCTAGGGGTACCACTCCAAGTGGGAGGGTACAGCACTCTGGAAGGGGGTGCAGAGGGAGGGAGTCCTCGCCTCTGACCCCGGTTCAACTGGAGGGTTTAGACCCTAGGTTGGAGGGTCAGGTTCGGGGTGTCCCCCTGACCTGGACGCCCAGTTGCAGGATAGAACCCCTTAACTGGTGGGCGAATTGTGCAGGACACCTGCCACAGGTGCCCTGGCAATTCTGGAAGGGGGTACCACTCCAGGTGAGAGGGTACAGAGCCCCAACGAGGAGGAGGAGGACCGGGTGTGGGAAAGCCTACCCCAGTCTCCTGTCCAGCCGCCAGGTACAGTGGGTCAGTGTCAGGATGTCATACCTGACCTGACAGGAGGGAGAGTGGACAAAGGGTGCCAAGCACCTGGGGCTACTGCCCCCCGCTCTCTGACGCCACAGAGGTTTGAGAGCCCTGAGAGGCATAAGGCCTGGGTCTCATCACTGACCACTGTCAGTGGCCACTGTGGCTTGCTGTCTGTCTGTTGGGACACACCTGTGAGCAAGATAAGGTTAGGTGCTGCACAGATGGTGTCCACAGGTGAGGAGAAGGGTTCCCCAGGGGTTAGCTTGGTGGGCCTTGAGAGTATGGACAGAGGGACCCAAATAGGCTCAGACTGGCGTAGAACTGGAGGATGCCCCTGCTGTTGCGGGCCAGGGTCCATGTTCTATCGCCCAAAGCAGGGAATCCCATCAAGGTAGTGATTGGTCTACCCTGCGTTTTGGCTGGAAGGGGGTTGTGTTGGATTTGGCCCTTTTTGCAGGGTCATCCCTGAACTTTTTGCCTTCCTCCTGTATTTTCCTTGACCTGTTTTTGTTGGTTTTATGACTCTGGGCACTTTACCACAGCTGATCAGTGCTAAAGTGCATATGCTCTCCCTATTGTAAATTGATGTATTGGTTAGTGACTCCATGATTGGATCATTTGATTTACTTGTCAGACCCTAGTATAGTGCACCAGGTGTGTCCAGGGCCTGTAAATCAAATGCTGCTGGTGGGCTTGCAGCACTGGTTGTGCCACCCACAGAAGCGTCTTGTAAAGTGTGTCTCAGGCCTGCCATTGCAGAGCCTGTGTGCAGTCTGTGACTGCCATGTCGACTTGGCAAGTGCACCCACTTGCCAGTCCCTAAACCTTCCCTTATCTTCATATCAGACACCCCTAAGGTAGGCCCAAGGGCAGGGTACATTGTAAGTATAAGGTAGGACATGCCCTGGTGTGTGTGGCATGTCCTAATAGTGAATTACAGCCATTTTCATTTTTCACTATTGCAAGGCTACCTGTCCCCATAGGGCAGAATGGGCAGTTTGATTATAACATCTTATATTCCTAATTGACCTAGGGAATATGGTTGAAATTCGAGTTTAGTATGCCTGAACTCAGAATGATAAAATACATCTTTTAGTAAAGTTGGTTTTAACATTCTGTGTTTGAAAATATCACTTTTAGAAAGTAGGGGGCTCATTACGATGGCGGTCGGAAAAGCAAGCCGACCGCCATGGTAGTGGAAAATCACCGCCCGCCTCAACCGTGGGAAAACCGCCGGCCAGATCAGGATCCACGGCGGTAAAAATCTGACCGCGGCGGGAAGGAACGCTGAGAAACCCCCCGTCACCTGCGGAGAAGGACAAAAGCCGTCCGCGGCGGTCGGTTTCGCGGCGGGAACAGGCTAAACGACTGCAACCGCAGCGGAGACACCGCCATTGAAATTATGATATTCCCGACATCACCGCGGTGCACACCGCTGTTCCCGACTGCCGCGGTCGACAATAGTGAGTAATGAGATAGCCCGCGGAAGCGCCGCAGCATACCCACCGCCCCGTACGGTCCGTGAAAAAAATGGCAGTCACAAAAAACACACACAACATGGCCACAAAGTGCCCCAACCAAACAAGTCATGCACCAGAAACACAAGTAACACACCCCAAAGACACACCCCCTGGCAAACTCAAAAACTACAAATCCCAGGACTACACACACACCACACCTGCTACCAATACCCCATCCTGACACACCCAGAGCCCAGTATAAATCTAGCCCCCTACCAGACCACAATCCTTTGCAAAACTCCAGATCTGAAGGCACATCCACAACAGCTGAAAGGAGAGGCAAAGCAGCACAACATACACACACACACATAACCACCACTATCACCACTTCTACACCTGTACCCAAAACCCCTGTGCACATCACACACCATACACATCACCACCACCACCACTTCAACACCTGCACCTCAAACACCTTTGCACATCACACACCATGGCACCACAAAAAATGCCCAAATTCACTGAGAGTGAGTTGAGGGTCATGGTGGATGAGATAATGAGGGTAGAACCACAATTGTTTGGGAACCTGGTCCAACAGACACCACCAGCCACAAGAACGCTGATGTGGAGAAGGATTGTAGACAAGGTAAATGCAGTAGGGACCGTGCCACGCAATAGAAATGAGATTATGAGGCGCTGGCATGATCTGAAGGCAGTGGTCAAGAAGAAGAGAGCCAAGAACCATGAGCTGACTCACAGGACAGGCAGTGGCCCTCCTGTTCCACTCAAAACATTCACCGACTGGGAGGAGAAGGTGCTTGGCATAATACATCCAGAAAGTCTCTCAGGAATACCCGGGGGACTTGAGGCTGGTAAGTACCAACAAATGCCTATCCTCACACTGATGTACTGTCTTGCACTACCCCAAAGTTATCCCTCCTAGGTTCAAATGTTCTCACGTGCACCACACTCTCCACAACACATCTCTCACACATTCAACAGACACACCCCCTGATGCACCCCAAAGGTAGCTAGCAACATCACCATGGGTACATGTGTACATGCTGCCAGCACTACAACTCCCAGCAGGCCCCCTTGCCTACAGCTGAGCAAGATGGAGTCCTCCCCCCATGTGCCACCCATTGCATTGCACACCTTAACCTAACAGGTAGGTAGCCATACTCACTTGGAGGGGTGTGGCTGGGTGGGAAGCCTGCAACACAACTCCCACAAGGCCACACACCCCCACAGCTGAGCAGGATGGAGTCCTCCCCCCATGTGTCAGCCTTTGCATTGCTCACCTCAAACTAACAGGAAGGTAGCCATCCTTACTTGGAGGGGTGTGGGTGGGTGGGAAGCCTGCACCACAACTCCCAGCAGGCCACCTTGCCTACAGCTGAGCAAGATGGAGTCCTCCCCTCATATGCCACCCATTGCATTGCACACCTTAACCTAACAGGTAGGTAGCCATACTCACTTGGAGCGGTGTGGCTGGGTGGGAAGCCTGCAACACAACTCCCACAAGGCCACACACTCCCACAGCTGAGCAGGATGGAGTCATCCCCCCATGTGTCAGCCTTTGCATTGCTCACCTCAAACTAACAGGTAGGTAGCCATCCTTACTTGGAAGGGTGTGGGTGGGTGGGAAGCCTGCACCACAACTCCCAGCAGGCCACCTTGCCTACAGCTGAGCAAGATGGAGTCCTCCCCCCATGTGCCACCCATTGCATTGCACACCTTAACCTAACAGGTAGGTAGCCATACTCACTTGGAGGGGTGTGGCTGTGTGGGAAGCCTGCAACACAACTCCCACAAGGCCACACACTCCCACAGCTGAGCAGGATGGAGTCCTCCCCCCATGTGTCAGCCTTTGCATTGCTCACCTCAAACTAACAGGTAGGTAGCCATCCTTACTTGGAGGGGTGTGGGTGGGTGGGAAGCCTGCACCACAACTCCCAGCAGGCCACCTTGCCTACAGCTGAGCAAGATGGAGTCCTCCCCCCATGTGCCACCCATTGCATTGCACACCTTAACCTAACAGGTAGGTAGTCATACTTACATGGAGGGGTGTGGCTGGGTGGGAAGCCTGCAACACAACTCCCACAAGGCCACACACTCCCACAGCTGAGCAGGATGGAGTCCTCCCCCCATGTGTCAGCCTTTGCATTGCTCACCTCAAACTAACAGGTAGGTAGCCATCCTTACTTGGAGGGGTGTGGGTGAGTGGGAAGCCTGCACCACAACTCCCAGCAGGCCACCTTGCCTACAGCTGAGCAAGATGGAGTCCTCCCCCCATGTGCCACCCATTGCATTGCACACCTTAACCTAACAGGTAGGTAGCCATACTCACTTGGAGGGGTGTGGCTGGGTGGGAAGCCTGCAACACAACTCCCACAAGGCCACACACTCCCACAGCTGAGCAGGATGGAGTCCTCCCCCATGTGTCAGCCTTTGCATTGCTCACCTCAAACTAACAGGTAGGTAGCCATCCTTACTTGGAGGGTTGTGGGTGGGTGGGAAGCCTGCACCACAACTCCCAGCAGGCCACCTTGCCTACAGCTGAGCAAGATGGAGTCCTCCCCCCATGTGCCACCCATTGCATTGCACACCTTAACCTAACAGGTAGGTAGCCATACTCACTTGGAGGGGTGTGGCTGGGTGGGAAGCCTGCAACACAACTCCCACAAGGCCACACACTCCCACAGCTGAGCAGGATGGAGTCCTCCCCCCATGTGTCAGCCTTTGCATTGCTCACCTCAAACTAACAGGTAGGTAGCCATCCTTACTTGGAGGGGTGTGGGTGGGTGGGAAGCCTGCACCACAACTCCCAGCAGGCCACCTTGCCTACAGCTGAGCAAGATGGAGTCCTCCCCCCATGTGCCACCCATTGCATTGCACACCTTAACCTAACAGGTAGGTAGCCATACTCACTTGGAGGGGTGTGGCTGGGTGGGAAGCCTGCAACACAACTCCCAGCAGGCTACATACTCCCACAGCTGAGTATGATGGAGCACTCCACACACACACAACCATGTGGCCCATATGGAATGTCAATCATCAAAATTACGGGTAGGTAACCATGTCAACCGGGAGTGGTGCTTGTCATTGGTGACCCAGCAGTACAACTCACAACAGGCCCCCTACTCCCACAGCTCAGCATGATGGAGTACTTGTACCACACATAGGCATGTGAGGTATGTGCACCCACACGACACCATGACACTTAATCCACAGTTACCCACACTAATCAAGCAAAACAGTTGTATTGTAGTCAGCATGCACAAGTCTCTGTTCAACAATCACACACATTATGTCTACTCTGCCAGGCATCACACACTGCAACACTGACAACGAGCATGCTGCCCTGCAGCAGTGTCTGCCAGGTTGTCTGGCAATGTGCAAATCACCCATGTCATACCACAGTGTTGCAATTTAAACCGTGGAGGTGGTGTTGACCCAAAAACTACACTGCATGTGGGACTCACAATGCTAAACTATGCACATCCAAAATGTCCTGCAACAGACCCAGCTACCACAGTGCTGCACTGAATTGCAGAACAGCACTTCGTCAGACTAAAATGTTCAAAGGTGTCTGCTTCGGACCACCAATGTGTGTATGCATTGACAATGGTCACATCTCACACTGTCTGTCTGAACAGTGCTGGTATAGTCTGGCCCCAAAAGCACACATTGTCTGCACATGGCTGAGTATATCTCACACACACAACACCGTTGTCCACAACATGTAAGTGTATGGATGTCCCGGAACAAGTGCTTCACCTGTACTGTGCTCATGTACCCCGGGCCACAAATACCATGAAACCATGATGGTGTTGAAATGTTTGCTGGGTGCGATGTTCACCCTGCTCTATGTCACCACAGTGATAGGAGCCTATACCCCATGCCCTATTGTGCCTTCAAATGTTGGGGGAATGAACCCCACACCCAGATAGGTGGGACAACAGTGATGGGGGGCTATACCCCATGCCCTATTGCGGTTTACAATTTGGGGGGAGTGAACCCCACACCCAGATAGTTGGGACAACAGTGATGGGGGCTATACCCCATGCCCTATTGTGGTTTACAATTTGGGGGGAGTGAACCCCACACCCAGATAGTTGGGACAACAGTGATGGGGGGCTATACCCCATGTCCAAATATAACCTGAAATGTATGGGTACTGAAAGCCACACACACATACTGCTCACCACACGCACATTCCTTCAAAAAATTATTCATAAGGCACATATCCATGTCATTGCTCACCTTCACTGCAAACGGTAGGTAGCTATCTTCACAGTGAGACGGTGTAGTGTGTTTGGCAATTTGTAACACAAAAGCCACCATGCATGCTATTCCACCCCTATGTAGGATGTGACATTACACCCCCAATCAGAATCCTGTGCCAGCCATTGTATGCTACCCACTCAAATCACAGGTAGGTAACCGCATTGCACAGGTCGGGGTGTGTGGGTGTGTGAAGCTTGCACAACAACTCACACAGGGCCACCTGACCTCCAGCACCCAAGACTCATTACTCCCTTGCACTAAGATGCATGTGTCACTCATTGCAATGTCCACTCCCAAAAAACTGGTAGGTAGACATATCACGCTGACTTGTCCCACACTGGACCAAGATGGAAGCCATCATCACACACACAGAGAGAGGTTCCACAAATTCAACCAAATAACAACAAACACAACATATCACCAGCCACTACATGCAGCCAGATATGCATTTCAACAAACATGGTGGTAGAGGACACCAGGCCTCTCAATGCACAACTGCACACCCAGATAGCATTGTCAACTATAGTGTGCACACACCGAAGGAAATGAAACTGTGACAGCAACCAAAGTGTGAGAGTCAGTAACACATGTAGATGGAACTCAGAGTACAACCATGCACACCACTACATGCCATCTGACAGTAGCAGTGGTCCAGACCACCTAGCACCAAATTAAGGCAAACTAAAGCATGCCTGGAACTGCAAATACAGATATGTTCACACACATTGAAAAGGCATGCATTAGACTACAATGTTCACTCAATGTGCATAGAAAACTGCTGAAAGGGCTCAACAAGTGACATACACGCTTAACTGGATGACACATGATTGATCAATAACTGGATGCCAACATGAACCTGTCAATGAAAAAAAAGTAAATTGTGCATGTCATGTTTTGACAACTCCCAATATGGACAAGTAATGCATGTACCGCAACAGCTTTTAACGCATCACTAGATGTCGGTGACTGCAAATTTGAACAGTGAACAACTGCTGGATGTACAAACAGTTGATGTAACACTGCTAACACAAGCTTTGCTGGGTGCAACACAATGACCATTCCTCATCTCACCCACAGGTGACCAAGAACTCACTACCAGAGGACGACACCACAAACCTGCCGAGCCAGTCACCACCCCCGGGACAGAGACTCCTGGATGAAGACTCCCTGGATTCCTTGGATGAGGAGCTCCAAGCCGGCCCATCTGGTGTGCCAGCCCACAACCAGTCCCAGGCACCCATTGTCCCCACAACAACATCAGCTGCAACTCATGTACCTCCACAGACACCTGCTGTCACGGCCTGTGTGGCAAGCACTACCACCACCACCACCACCACCATAGCTGCCGGCAACACCCTCCCTGACCCAGGGGATGACCAGCCTACAACATCGACTGCGGAGGCCAGGGAGAGGATGCACCGGGCCAATCTGAGGACCGGACAGGCCCATGGCAGCAGTGCAGGTTTGAGGGACAGGGTCATGCAGAGGGGAACTGATCCTGGGACCGAAGCCCTGGCACACATTGACAGAGTCCTTGGGGCATACGAACAGGCCCAGGGACAAACGGGCCGGTCTGAGGAAGATTCTCGGGAGCTCCTCCTGCTGATGAGGTCCATGGACACCCGCATGGGACAAATTGTGGACCTCTTTGGGCAGCAAGTGGCGATTCTGAGGGACAGGCCAGTGCAACATTTAACATCTCCGCCTCCCCCTGATGGGCAGCAGGGTGACACCGCATCATCCTCCCCTGCGTCCACAGGGGGGGTGAGTCCTCAGACACCACTACCCCTGCAGCAGTGGCCCCTCCACTCAAGCGCAAAAGGGGCCGTCCAAGGAAAGGCCAGGAGGACTCACATGCCAAAGCACCTGCCAAACGCAAGTCCCAGAGCCAGCCATGATGTCAGTCCACTGCACCACTGCATTCACCTGTTGGACAATCCTTCCCCACACTGCCATGTGAATGGCATCCATCTGTTGGACTGGGTCTCCACATCATTGTGGGGACTACTCAAGTATCTCATTTACCATGACTGTCAACTCACTTCTCAAATTCACCACCCTGTACATTTTGTCAACCCTCACATGTCACAATTGTAATTAAGTACACCTTACACACATGTTGTTGTGTCTGCTCCGTCTGCTGCCTCCAGGGACTGCTGTCTGCTACACTCCACCTGCTGCTGCTGCCTCCAGGGACTGCTGTCTGCCACCCTCCACCTGCTGCCTCCAGGGACTGCTGACTGCCACCCTCCACCTGCTGCTGCTGCCTCCAGGGACTGCTGTCTGCCACCCTCCACCTGCTGCTGCTGCCTCCAGGGACTGCTGTCTGCCACCCTCCACCTGCTGCTGCTGCCTCCAGGGACTGCCACCCTCCACCTGCTGCTGCTGCCACCTGTCCATTGTGATGTCGAGGACTCAGAAGATCCATGCCAGTCCCTTCACCAGCGAGGAGCTTGAGGTCCTGGTAGACGGAGTACTTGCACAGTACCCAAGGCTTTATGGTGCCCCTAATGTTGTGGTAAGTCTCCATGACTGTGAGTGAGAGTGCAGGGTGGCCACACGTAGGGTGGAGGTGCTTCTGTATGTGTCAGTGGGTGTGTGGCTCTGACATGCACTGCCTTGCATGCTTACTTCAGCGGGAAGGGCTTTGTGTGCTCTTTCACACGTTTCCCTGCATGCACATCCTGAGTTGAGGGAAATGTGTTGTAGTGTCAGCCATACAGTGCAGCAGCATTTTGGTGATGCAGGAGTCAGGCCAGTGATTGCTTGTGTGAATGGCTGTGTTGCTCCCAATTTTCCCTCTCAGTGTCAGACCACCTGGCCTGCACAGTCCCCGCAGAATGGCACATGTACACATCACTGCATGTACAGTGTGTTCCATGTGTTGTTTGTTCACGCCTCTTCATCTGAGTCACATCTCAGCCCTGAATATTGCACAAGAGCAGCCGTGTGAGAAGGGTGTGTGTATGACAGTTGTTGTCACTCTATGTGGGTTCCAAGACACAGTGAGTCTTCCACAGGGCTAGGACACTTAGGTCTGCGCAGTGTCGGACACAGTGAGTCCCACAACACTACCCATGTGTTACTATCTTATCTATGTCTAGTTGCAGGTGACTATGGACAGTAGATGTGGGCAGACTACATGTTGCTTGCTGTGTTGGTATCCTGCATGTGAATGGGATGTGGAGGTACTGTGTCCACCATCCCACATGCATGCATGTACAGCTGATTGTCCAATGACATTGTACCATGTTCAAAGCATTTTTGCATCTGTTACAGTTGTTGCTGGAGTTAGGGATGAGTCACTGTCGTGCTACTGCATTTCCTTTGTGTTGGCATTGTACACTGTGTCACTGATGTTTTATCCCTCTTGTCTCCCATGCCTGCAGCTGAAGGTCCACCAGCGTAAAGCCGTGTGGAGGGCCATTGCCTCCAGAGTGCGAGATCTGGGTGTGTCACACCGAAGGCGCACACACTGTCATAAGAGGTGGGACGACATCTGTCGGCTGAGCAAGAACGTGGCCGAGATGACGCTGGGGCTGCTCCCTCGGACTGGCAGGTTGTCTAGGCGCAGCATGACACCACTAATGGCCCGCATCCTGGCTGTCACACAACCTGAGCTGGACAGGCAATTGAAGGAGCATCAGCAGCAAGCTAGGGGTGAGTATGTGTTGCAGGCTGCCTTTGGCTGGGGGTGGGTGCATGTATCCACAGACTGTGCAAATTGTCAGATATGTGACGTTGGTAGTGTGGTGCAATGTTTTGTCAGTGGCCTCTGTGCTGGGTGTATCTGCCATGCATTTGCCCTACCTGTGCTTCATGAAGTCATGTTGGCACTATGCATCTCTCTTGCATTTGGAGCTGTGGCCTTCAGGTACCTTCTGCAGTGGGGTAGTGTGTGAATTCACATGGATGGAAATGGCAGTGTGCCTATTCTGAGTGTGTTTCAAAGAATGCGTGCAATGCCTGACCTCAGATTTCTGCCGCTCAGTCACCTGAGGCCAATGTGGAACAGTACTTGTGCCCGTGAACACGACATGGTGGATGGCATGAGCGCAGGGCCATTGTGGAATGTTATGTTGTGGTCTGCGTCTGTGTGGTCCCCTACCGCTCCATCCATGTAGATGATTGGCACCATGTTGTGGTGTTCATCCTTGCCCCATCAGGACAGTGTGTGCGCACAGGGCATTTTGTGGATGTGTCTGAAGTGAACCACCGGCAGTATGGTGTGCTGTGTGAGTCACATGGATCACTCATGGCTGGATTTGTGTTTGACATGCACAGTTAGCTTGATAATTGGGGTGGCAAGATATATATTTTCACAGGGTGTCATGCAATGTGGTGTACTAATCTTCTGTAATGCAGATTTGCTTGCACATGTTACTTCTGTTGATGCCACTCAACTAACAGTACATCTCTCTCCCATGCAGCATCTCCCATGTGCACAGAGGGACAGGGGACGGACACCAGTGGTGAGGCATCCAGTACAACAGCCGCACCGGAGCAGACTGACACAGATGTGACCAGCGCCGAGGAGGGGGACAGGAGTCTGCTGGAGGATTCACAGCCGGAGACACAAAGCTCTACATCATCATACGCCAGTGGTGATGCACCCATGTTGGGGGGTACAGGGAACGGGGACTCAGCCTCCTATTCGGCCACACAGCGTCCAGTGCCCAGCCTCCCTTCAACCTCCACTGGTGCTGCCCGTGTCGGCACGGTCAGGAAGAGAAGAGTCACCTTCACCACAGGCACTGCTGCCCCAGCCCATGTGAGCCCTGCTGCCCTCAGTGCTGAGTCAGTCGAGCTATTGCGCCAGCTGTGTGTGGGGCAGACAGCACTTCTCAAAGCCTTCCAAGACCACGACAAAAAGTTGGGGCAGGTGCTAGCTTTCATGGAGGGCATACATTCTGACTTGGGTGGGCTCCACCGGACTGTGCAGTCCTTATCCTCAACTGTGACAGCAGCCCTGCAACAGGCACATAGTCAGAGTGCGGCTCCCATCCCTTTGTCCGGCCCTGTGTCACTGTGCACCTCTGACGACAGTGACAATGCTAAACAGACCCCAAAGTCCCGATACAGCACCCGCAGCAAACAGGAGCAGCAGCAGCCCAGGCAGACTAGGGCACAGACACCATCACCACATAAGAGTAAGGCCACCCCAGAGCGCAGGGAGAAAAGTCCGTCAGGCGACAGCAAGGGCCACAAAGCAAAGAAGCAAGCCTCAGGGTCACAGGCCTCACCGTCCTCCCCCGCCAAAGACTCCCCTGTCCCAAAGCCAGCTCACAGAGGCAAGATGAAAGTTTCTGCACCCACTGACAAGGTGTTGCCTGCAAACATTACACAGGATGAGGGCCCCATGGGTGATCCACGCTTGACCTCCACTCCCATCCCAAGCCCTGTGAAGCCAGCACGGAAGGACACTGTAGGGGGCAAACCGAGTACACAGGGGAAGGCAGGGCAGCGGAAAGCCCCGGGCAAGCGCACAGCGGGGTCCAGCATGTCCCAGAGGGAGGGTCACCATCCGCACCAGAAGCAGCTTTGGTGGTGGGCTCACCTGTTGTGTCCACACCAGTTCCCATTCATACCCAGACAGGGAAGCCTTTCAGGATCCCCAAGAAGTGGAAAGGCACCCCTCCACAATCTCCTGCACACACTGTGTCTCAGCAGAGCATGAGTCCACCTCCCCGTGCCACAACCCCACCTGGTCCAAGCAGCCCCCCAGCTTCCCACATCAGAGATGGCTATTCAAGAGTTGTTCCTCTCACTGCCCAGGGCAGCCCTCCAACTGACCCCAACACACAGTCAGCTCCAAGCCAAACAGACAGCCCCATCTGAGTGGTGGTCACCCTCACACACCTGTGTGTCCACGGCGGTGCCTGTGGTGGCCATTGTCAGCCCCATGACTCAGTGGCTGGGCATGGCATGGTGCAGTTGCACACATTCCCTGTGCAGCTTCTGATGTCCCTACTGTGCACATTGTACTGGCTCCTGGCCTTGTTCACTGCTGTTTGCTCCCTGCCTGGGCAGCTTGTCATGTAAATGCTGTGCATATTGAAATGGCCACTGGCCTTGCTGTTGCCCAAATTTGTTGTCTCACTATGCAAAATGTGAATAAACACAGTTGGTCCTGTTGTGAGTTGTGTCAGTGTCCTTCCTGAATAAAGTTGTTTCTGTGTGTGCATGGTTTACTGTGTCACATGCTCAGTATGCCACTTCCACATTGCCAATGGGTTGTCTCACATTTCAAATTTTTTGCAGGGGTGGAAGGGACTTCATTTCTACCTGACTCTGAGACTTATGGGTGCAGCGCAGGTGGTTGGCAATGACATCCTGTTGTCATCATCCTTCTTTGCTCATGTTATCTATGTTGGACACATATCATGTTTGTGGGCAATGGCAGCACAGGGTGGGAGTTTGGGCACAGGCTTACAGGCATGCAGGCCAGGGTCATGGTGTCTGTGTGAGCTTCCTTTCTGTGTGGCAAGCAGTGTAGGTGTATGTACATCTTGTGGTGATGAGTCATCCAGGTCCCATGGCTTACTTCTAATGTGTGCACTTGGGTGGTGGAGAGGTGTATGGTGTGAGGGGGTGACTTTGTCGTGCCTGTTCATGTGTGTGCACCTGCATTGTCAACTACTCCCATGTGTCACCCTGGGGTGGTGTGCCTGTATGTGCCTGTATGTGTACTTGTTCAGCCCTGGGGTTGTGTTGTGTGCATGTCAGTATTGTGTGGTGCTGTTGTGAGAGGATGTATGTGTGACATATCCTATTTGTGCTTGGCAGTCATGTGGTGTGTCACTGGGCCCTGTGTGTTGTGGTGCAGACATTCTCTTGTCCAGTAGTTGGATGCCTATGTGTGGCTGGTCATTGTTTGAGTTCAGGGCCTTCCTTTCCTCCCTGTGCCTATACATGGGTGGCCTTGCTGTCTCCCTGAGTAGTTGCATTGAGGTGAGCGTGGTTTGTGTTGGCTCACTGTGGCAACCATGTGTGCTGTGGTGGGCTGTGTGTGTTCTCACATGCCTCTTGTCTTACATCTGCTTCACACATACTTGATGGTTGTGTCCCTGCCCTCCCATTTGTGTGCACCTCACTTTGGCTGTTCTATATGTTGTCCTCCATTACTGCTGGCATGTGGTGTGTGTTTGTGGCTGTGAGTCAGGGTGGTGTGTGTGTGTGTGTGTGACTTGTCAGATAGTGTGTGCAGTGGAGTGTTTGCTCCTCATCTGTGTGTTTGTATATTTTGAGCCTGGCCTCAGTGTTGTTGCCTTGTGTGTGCTGTTGTTGTTGTTGTGTGTGTGTTGGCTGTGGCCTGTGCCTCTGTGCTATGTGTTCCTGTGCAAAGGGTCCTGTTGTGGCTGTTCATGCAGTTGTTGGGATGTGGGGCATGGTGTGGGTTCAGTTGTGTGGTTGTTGTGCAGGAGTGGCACTTGAGAGGCACATGTGGTGTCCCTTGTGGGAGTGGGCTAGTGTGTTGTGGCTTAAGATGTGGGTCTGTGCTATTTGTACTGTGCCCATGCCAGGCGCTGGCTCTGGGTTGTGTGCATGTTTTCCTGCGCAATGACCGCGGCGGTGACGTGACCGGGCCATTTGTTGATGATCGCGGTACATGGGTGAGCAGTATGTAGCGAGGGGTTTTTGTATTAGGTGGGACATGTGTGTGTGCAGTGCTGGCTGTGTGCCTGTCCCCACAGGGGTGTGTGGTGTGCCCATGCTACGTTTATCGACCCTTGACCTGTGTATTGTGTTGCTTGCACTGTTGTGTCTGTACGTACCTGCGGAGGCGTCCGCGGCCATAGATGGCTTGCAGGTGGTATATCATGTACAGCACCGGGATGGCGTGTAGGGCTGGGTCCATCGCGGTGTGTTCCGGGGGTCTCTTTTCTGTCTCCGCTGTGGTGTCTCCGCCGTCTGTAGCTGTGCGGTTTCTCCGTCGCGGTGCGCTGCCCTGTTTCCGGCATCGTAATATATTCGGCGTACGGGACGTCATTACGCACTGCGGTGTGTGCTCATTGGCTCACACCGCCGCGGTGGCGGGGGCACTTTGATGGCGGTTGGCGTTGCACTGCGGCGGACGGGAAATGGGCTATATGTAGGCATCCTAATATGGCGGGCTTGAGGACCGCTGCCGGTGAGCGGTAAATGGCATTTTCTCCCACCGCCAGCATCGCGGAGGTGCATCCGCCAGTCATCGTAATGGACCCCAAGGTATTTTCTTGCCTAACTGTCCAAGCCTGCCTCTGCTAGGTTGTGTATTGTGTGTCTGGTTTTGTGAGTGACAGGGGCTGGGGGATTCCAGGAGACAGGGTGAGTCAGCACAGGGCTGAATAGACCTATCTGCATGTAGAGTGGTGGGAGGAGTTGCATCTGGGTCTGAATAGGGCTGTGCCTGCCTTCCACAATGCTGGCTCCACCTCCTGTGGTGCGTCTGATGTCCCTGGCCCACCCTGCCAAAGGAAAGAAGGAGTCCTGTAAACAAAGTGCTCCAGGACTGCACAGAACTGGTTTGGACTAGGTACAGGCCCCTCTGCCTTCAGAGGACAAAGGATTTTGCAGTATAAATATGGGGACCCAGACCCCAAGACTTTAGATCACTTCTGGAACAACAAGACGAACCTCTGCCAAGGAGAAGAACCAAAGGAAGCTGTAGGAGTTGGATTGCCCCCCTGCCAGTGTGCTGTGTTGCTGGGTTGGCCTACAGTGGTGTCTTCAGTGCCTAGGAGAGGAGAAGGAACTTTTAAAGAACTTTCATCATCTTGCAGAATATTACTCCAAGGGCTTGAACTTGTGCTTGCCTCCTGCTGAAGTCTCAGGGACAAAAGACTTCATCACCAGCTCCCCTCTGAATTCCCTTGCTGGGAATTCTATCTGCAGAAGCCTGTGTGTCGCTGGGAGCTGGATGCGCGACTCAATGAGAAGAAGAGTGTCACAGTCGCAGCTGTTGCCGTCGCATCGCCGGAGAAGCATGTCGCTGCCACAGAGGTCGCCGCCGCCTCACCAGAGAAGCGAGCGTTCGTCAAAGCTGTTGCCTGACGCATCACCGGAGAAGCGTGTCGCAGGGCCTGTCGCGGCTCCCAAGTTACAGAGTCGCCGCCGGGGCGTGCACGCATCGTCTTCACGTCGTCGCATCAAGGGCGCCATCTTATCGCACCGGATTGTCGCATCGCATCGAAGCGCCATCTTGCCGCATCGCAAACCGGAACGCAGTACGTGAATCAATGCATCACCTCCTCTCCGGTAAGGACCAAGACGCATCCCCTACTCTGCGCAAGCATTGAGGTGCAACGCATCGTCTCCCCCGAAGCAAGGAACCGACGCATCTCCATCCCTGCGAACCTTTTTGTTTATTTGCGTTACGCATCCAGGTACTTTTGTGAGAACTTTGTCACATTCACCATCAACTTGAAATAAGTTACTTCTACCATCTTTAAGTCTGTTTTGAGTACAGTATTGTGGATTTTTGTCGTTTGTGGTCTTGTGTTAAGTCTATATAAAGAATACTTATTTTTATAAAACCTGTGTGGTGTCCATCTGTAGTGTTTTCACTGTATTACTGTATGTGTTCACAAGTGCTTAACACACTGCCTCTGAGATAAGCCTGTCTGCTTGTGCCAAGCTACCAAGTGGGTGAGCAGGGGTTATCCAGTAGTGTAACTCCCTTGCCCTGACGTAGAAGCAAGGGTCCCTATTTGGTCAAAGGTACCTACCTCTGCCAACTAGAGACCCCCAGTTCTAACAGTTATAATAAGCCCCGGCAAAGCGAGGAGCTCCGCTTTCGGCTTGTCGCCGGGCTTACGCTCCTTATACCAAGCCCTGATCTCATCCCACGTGCCCCCCAACTCTAGTGCGTGATCCTGCATATGAACCTGCCTCCATATATCCACCGGTACCAACAGACCGAAAAACAACTCTATGTCAGCTAGCGTCATTACTGTGGAGGAGGCTGCCTCCGTCAATTCTTTATAATATGCAGTAGGGTTTTTTTGGGGGTCCGGCAGCTGGCTCTTTAAGGATAGGACCTCACTCCTCTTCCAGGGAGTATAGATCCACTGTTTCTGAAACCGAGCGTCGACCCGTGGTCTAATCACAGCATCGGTGGAATCACGCAGTTCTGGAATTTGAGGGTGGTAAATGGGATGAACTTCCCTCATGGGATGCTGTGTCCCCATTGTCGGAACCTTCTGGAGCAATCTGCCTCGGTAACCCACTAGTGTCGTTATATTGCTAAAAACCTAATTGGGAGCCATACCTGCAGCATATACCCTATCCCGTATGTCATATATAATTTGCGGTGCAACACCTTGAAAACACTGTTCCCACAACCCTATCAGTGTCGCTGACGTGCTTAAGGGCATGCTGCTGTATAAACGGCTCGTAATCTTTCATCACACTCCACACATCCTCCACACTATAGATCAGATTCCGAGCCCACTGAGCTGCTTGATTCACCACCATTTGCTTTCCCTCATCAGCCACCGCAGAACGCACCAATACTTTATCCATTCGGTCTTGCACTGCTGCCCAGTTCACTTCATGTACTCCACGCGCAGGAGTTTCGACATTCAACTGTGCCTGGGGTGTCACACTCACAGGGGAAAGAGCAGACGCAGAGACAGGTACCATCATGTAGGGAGACTGGGTGGTAGGAGTGAAAGGGGGAGTAGCAGTCGATACAGAACTAATAGACTGGGCAGGGGGGCTAACAGCACCCGTCCCAGTGACTGGTGTGAGTAGAAGAGAAGCAAGAGGGGCCGGGGCTGAAGCGGTAGCGCTAGAAACCTGAACGCTAGAAGGCAATAGAGGCCAAGGACTGAGATGTCGGGACTGTCGGGAATATCCGTTCAGGGGCATAAGGAGGAGGAGGGCAAGAATCTAATAGCTCTTCGACGAAATCATCACCTTCCTCTCTAGTAAAATAACATTTATCTGTCTGTAACCGAAACTTTCTATCTGCGCATTCTATACCCTTCTCTATCTTTCCTCTTTCAAAGGCTACTGCTTTCTGTGTTATAGTTTGCGTCTGCCTCTTACAGGCCTCTTTCTCTGCTCTCAGTCGTCACTGCTTTGCTTCTTTCTGCCATACTCTTAAAGAATCAAACATCGACTGTCTGCTCCTTCTAGCGAACAACTTGTCCTGCAAGAAATTCACTTTCTGTTCATCAAATGAGCCAGTAAGCGGCCACTGTAACTCAGCATTGTCCCTCGTATATTTATGCCACAATGTGCTAAACATAACCGGGCCAATACCATGTTTAACGTATACGTCAAAATTTGGAGAACCCTCCGCAGGTGCAGGCTGGCTCTCTTCCAATCGAGCATCAGTAGAACAACATCGACATCCAAAACACCCCAATTTGCTGAAACAAGGCATCTTAATATAAGACACATGCACTGTCCCTAACGGACAAGTATAATACCAGCAACGGCAAATAAGGACAAGATAAAATAACAAATATTATTCACGAACCAAACCAAACGGTCCAAGGACCACTCCCTACAGTCCGGGGACTGTACCTCATTCAAGAAGACAGGCTCCAGCCCCAGACCTTTTCAAGCATTAGTCAAATTACCAGTTGGTCTCGCAGATTGTTCGTGGACAGTCCCGGACCTTTTCAAGCGCAGGCCAAATTTCCAGATGGTCCGGTGAACTGCTCACAAAAACTCTGTGCCTTTTCCAAGGGTCCGTAACCCCACCAAGTTCAAGACAAGACAGTCCGGAGACCGTACCAAGACACAGCCCGTCGACTCGTGTCGTTCAAGCAAGTCAGTTCGAGAACTGCAGACAAGACAGTCCGGAGACTGTATCAAGACACAGCCCGCAGGCTCGTGCCGTCCAAGAATGGCGCCATTTTTCCAAGAATCAAAGCACTCACCTGGTGCACACAGGTCGAGTCAAGTTATTCTCCACTGCCGACTCTTCGGACCAAACGGTCAACTCCAAGGTTTCGCCTTCTCAGGACCCCAGCCGGTGACCACTAGATGAAGAAGCGCCTGATCAGACAGGCGAGGCAGCTGCGAGAACCAAGCTCGATCATGTGGGGTACCCCGATCCGCCCGACCGACCAGACGCAACCCGACCCTGCAACCCAATTACGGGTGAGCTGGATCACCTTGCGGGGTCCCTGTTTGGGCACCAACTGAAGGAAGTGGCCCTCTAGGGCCACTCGGGTTTTCTTACAACCACCTGCTATGCCTTCCCAAAAATGAAGAGTCGGTCAGACAGTAGAGAATACAAACTTACATTTATTAGCAATGCTCTGCAGAGGAGTCCATCATGACCTGCACCCTAAGATGTCTGCCGAGGGACTGGCCCCCCAACAGCCCACACTGAGTAATCATTCCTCTCGAGAAGCCCCCAACCACACCCACAATGGAAAACTACCGGCCTGGGCCGATCATGAACAAAGAGGCACAGTAGGATGAGCTAACACCTACCAGATGGGTAAATTTTATCAGGAATCCAAGGCCACAGTGCTGGGTCTCAGCATCTCCTAACGTGGGAGCAGAAACTACACATTCGGATAAGTATGCGAGGGCAGAACGGCCTATTCATTAGTAAGTCGAGAAACAGCCTTGAACAGAAAGAAAAAATAATAACGAAATACATTGTTCTGCTGAGGCAAGCAATACGAGTAATGAGGCCTAACTCAGGCACAGTCTAAGCAGCCTAATAAGGATTACGAAATGCAAAATGGAGTCACACTCGCTAATTGAAGCCTGCGCATTACGGGGATAACTCAGTGGGTTACATAACGTGAATACAAATGACATCTATTTAGCCACACATTGCTAACCTAATATAACGTGAAATGAGTGAGTTGCAGGGATGGGAATTTGAAACCTAACAATGTGACTCAGTATTACTTAAAAGGGCATGTCTTGCCATCTAAGTATATACAAACCTGCTCTGTAACTAATCAACACTCAACCTAGAGGGTATCTAATATGTAGCTGACAGAATTCACAGATTTGTGCATGATATACTGCTACAGTGCATGTTTCTTCCTTTCAATTCTCTTGCTTGTAGTCCTCTTTTATAATGGAACAAATAAGACGTCAAGTCCCAGAGTTCAAAGGAAAACATTCTTTGCTAGCAGCACATCATGTTAGAACCTGTAAAACTTTAAAGGCCTTCTAGTACATTGTTAAGTAAAAGTTTAGAGCTTAGCAAACAGTTTTCTTCCACCAATTAGAGAGTACAAACTACAGTTCCAGGGCAATACATTGCAAACCAGCTTATCAAACACATAGTCTGTGCCTCAGACAAACAAATACATACTCACATACCCAGAAAGGGTCTTACCTTTAAATGATATATAAAAAGCTCGCACTACCACTCATAGATCATCTCAGAAAGTTGCAATACTTTTCTATATATTATACTCACTTTTATCAACCTCACATACACATATACCTTTCCAATTAAATGTAATTTTTAAACTTCAATATTATTCACATACCTGAAATTTTAGTTCATTGGTCAAATTGTTTTTTTTGCTCTTTTTAGATAGATTCAATACTCTCAGAAAATGTGAAAACTAAGCATATGAATGGCACGGCACTCTCATACAAAGCAACCATTAATGGCAACCATTTCAACTTTGCACTCCCTGATACAGTGGAGGGCAGCAGATAAAAACATGCTTTCATAATTTAGTTTTTTCATTCATTCATTTATTTTGGTTTGTACACCATAAAAGAACAAACACAGATAAGTACAAACAATACTAAAACAGTTAAAAAGGCTAAAAGTCAAGATAAAAACAGTTTTAGGTTAAAATTATTTTAAGATTAAAACAATGAGAGGGTCAATCACATAGCACAGTCCATGGTTAAACTTTAAGAAAATTCATCCGTGCCCACCACATAGAGCTTAAAAAACGGGATACTGCATAAACAATGTGAAGTTCAGTGTTATATTTTAGGAGCCTGAATGCTTCTTTGCAATGTGTTGTGCCAAGGTTCCTACACAATTGGATCAACCATCTGTGTCTGATATTATGGTATCCCGGGCAAAAAAAGCTACACGCTGGACACCCCAAAGTAGTGGTACCACTGGACCATTTATTAGTGAAGGAACGCAAGGGAAGGCAGCCATGCCGAAACTGCACATACAGTTTCCTGGCTAATGCCGGTCGAATTTCATCTAGGCATGGCTCTATATTATACGTATCCTTCACGTCCAGGAAATTTGATGTAAGAGATCCAGTGGTAGAATCTTCATGGAGTTTATCAAGTTTGCCCACCCTATAGCTGGTAACTAGTTGTTTACGCAGGATTGTCAAACAGGCTGAATCTGGATTATACCATAAATTGTCTCTGCCAATAGAACGGAGACCTTTCCTGATATGTGCAAACCAGGGCAGCTTGCCTATGCCAGGGAGTCTCAAAATTTCTTAGGAGCTCAGACCTGTATTCGGCCAGTTCAGGTGTCACCGAGAAGCGCCACCAAATGAGTAGAGATCTGCAGCCAATTTCCTCTGCGATGGGTCTCACCCCTAGATCCATACACAGATGAACCAGTGGGGAACTCACCGGTAGGCCGAATAGCGGCCTAAGAAAGTTGTTCTCTGTTTTGACAATGGGGCTGAGGTGAGAGTGCCCCCAGAGTTCAGCCCCATATAGGGCAGCACTCCTAAGCTTGGTTTTATAAATCTCCATGACTGGACTAACAGGCTTATGAAACGACTTTCTATAAAACTTGGCCAGGCCACCGGCAATCTGGGCCAGTTTAAGATTTGACTTATCTATTTGAGGCCCCTAGGCCATAGTTTCAGTAAGGGTAAGGCCCAGGTAGTCAAATGTAGATACCCGCTCCAGGGGAATACCGTTCATACATGGGTTGGGGCGGGTTGATCTAGTGCGGTTGAAGACCATAAATTTTGTTTTTTGGATATTGATCTCCAGCCCCCTAGACCTAAAGAACTCACAAAACCTGTCTAAAATTCTCTGAATGCCCATAGGAGATTTAGAGAGGAGTAAAGTGTCATCTGCAAACATCATAGCCGGAATTGGCTTGTGCGCTAGTTTGGGAGCATCTATGTCCTTCAATTCGCTCAGCGCACTTACCAGTCCGTTGATGTAGATGCAGAACAGGGTAGGGGCAAGCACGCATCCCTGTCTGACTCCCCTGTTAATGGGGATGGGCGACGTGAGTTCCCCATTCTTCCCATACCTGATTTGGGCGTAGTTACCAGTGTGTAGCCTTCTCAGTATATTTAAAAGATAGTAGGGTAGTCCTAATTCACTCAATACCCCCCACAATGCGTCTCTAGGTACCAGGTCAAATGCACTCTTGAGGTCCACAAAGACCAGATACATGCTACCTCCTTCTAGATATACTGATTTCCAATAAAGAAGTTGGAGCCTAAAGATCTGATCTACCGTTGATGTTTTTTCTCTGAAACCGGCTTGCAAAGGGGTCAGGATCTTGTATTCCTCCAGCCAGGATTGCAAACGATCTAATATAATCCTGGCAAATACTTTTTGTGATACATCGATCAAACTGATCGGTCTATAATTTGTTGGTAATAGAGGTGATCCCTTTTTATAAACCGGAAGGATCCTAGCACCTGACCAGGTTGCAGGGAGAGCCATCCCCTGTAGGATGGCATTATAGACCACCCATAAATAAGAGCCCCAGATCTTGGGTTCAGCCCGAAAAAGATCCCCTGGTATCTTGTCCAAGCCTGCTGCTTTCCCTGGAACTATTCTGCTTAGGGCTTTTGTAACTTCTGCCAGAGTGATCTCGGGGATAGCTATTTTGGACTTCGGGGGTGTCAAAATAGCTGGGGTCAGGCTGCTGGCCTCAACAGCATATGAGGCATAAAGAGCCAAAAAGTGCTCTTTCCAGCAGTCAGCCGATATATTTGGCTCAAAAGCCGCCTTTCCTTTGCTGCTGCCTGTAGATATAATTTAGTTTTGTAACTCCCTCTCTGAATGGTTAGTATGTGTTAACCCTTTCAAGCATGGTTAGAAATAAGCTCAATATAGAATATATTCTCCATTGTCGCAACAAATTCGTGAAAAATTATGGGAGTCCAAAAACATATTTAGCTTGATAGTGTTATGACTTTGAAACTACACCACACTTTATACGAAAGCCTTCAGTCGGAAACAAACCTTTATTCTTCAAAAATAAATCTACACACTTCTAATTTCCAAAAAAAAGACGAAACTCTCTATAAGACCCTTTCCCTGAAACACTCTCTTAGCAGAGTCTCCATAGCAACCCACTAGAACCAGTAGGTCACAAGTTCGCCGCGCATTATAGAAGGAGCTAACAAGTTACAAAATGAGTTACAGCAGGTATGGTTTACATTACAAAATTAAAAGCATACCGAAGTCTGCATTACAATTTTTTATTTTTAACAGAGCCATTCACATATCTAGTTACTTATCCTTTCAAGACTCTACCTACTTTTATTCACCTGCATATTCACATCATCCAATCAAATTTTTCTTTAAACCAGGAGCACACCTCCATTTTAACTGCCTTTCATTTTGAAATCTGTCTCATTCAGCTCCAGCCTTCTCCTGTCTGCTACTGCTGCTTCACTTCAAAATGGTTAGAGAGTGGATTGTGGGCCACACTATGGGGTCGATTCCGATTCGGGACGGAAAAAGCACCGACCGACTCGGATCCGGAAAAAATACCGACCGACACGTACCCGTGGCGCACGACACGCCAAGTACGATGCAAGGCACGAAAAATCCGACCGACACGTACCGAAACAAAGTCGACCGACCGAGCCGCACGGAAAGCAGCAATCCGGCCGGAAAAACACGCGAATCCAACCGACCGACACGCACCCGGAACAAATCCGACCGAAACGTACACGCGAACTCCAAACCGCAAAGTACGATGCAAGGCGCGAAAACCACGAGCGAGTCGGACGGAGGCCAAGCCGTACGACCGACACGCATACAAAACCGAGCCGAAGCAACACAATACACCGCGACCGACGCGTACGCAGCATAGAAAACTGCACAAACACAGCGTGAACGAAACGGAGAACACCGTACGAGACCAATGCAGGGTCCGACTCGGTCACAAGAACGTTTCCAACATACACAAACAGCACAAAGGAAAAATCACCCAAAAAAAGGCCAAACAAGCAATTACCAAGCCAATAAATACTGGGGGTGGGGACAGAGAACAAAGACACACCCACAACTCCACCTATATAAAGGACACAAATCACTACCATGAGCCTTTGCAAATGCCATTCCACTGCCAGCACCCAAGAGAAAGCAACCACACACCCACAGCTCATCCCTCACACAAGCCACACACCATCAGCACACCAACAAATACCTACCTCACATACACCCAGCAAAACACACACTCACACACCCTCACCTGCACACCAACACACACATCACCCACCATCACCACCCATCACCATGCCCCCAAGAAGAATCCCAAGTTCCTAGATAGTGAATTGGAAGTCATGGTAGACGAGATCCTCAGGGTGGAGCCACAGCTGTTTGGCACACTGGTCCAACAGACCCCCATGTCGCAGAAAACCAAGATGTGGGAGAGGATCATCAACAGGGTGAACGCACAATCACCATGTCGGCGCACAAAGACGGACATCCAGAACAGGTGGTATGACGTGCGCAGGAGGGTACGGGACATGCTGAAGAAAGACTACACCAACAGCCAACACACCGGCAGTGGCCCTCCTGCCAAGCCAATATACCTCAAGCCCTGGGAGGAGAAGGTGCGGGCCATCCTTCCGCCAGTGAGCGTATATGGACTAGAGGACATCCCAGAGCCTGGTGAGTACACAACAAATGTACACAATATACTGCCACAAAACACACACACATCACTGTTAAGGGGAGAGTCAAACCATGCACTCATAGCAATTACACAGCAACCAGAACAGAATCATCCCAAAATGTGTATGTCAGTCAGATAAACACAACACATGCCATCAAAAAAGTCACATCCAACTGTGCCATCACATGTACAAACAACTACAACTACAGCTAGGCAGTGGCACAAATAGAACTAACAAACACATCCAGACATGTAGCCACCACAACAACACCAACACACAGTGAAGAACACTCAAAGGAAGGAATTCTGTGTATGCTGGCCAAGTCAGTGTAGCCAATAGCATCATGGGAGTCGCAGTCACACATATTGCCCCCCACAACTGTCCCATCAACACCACCATGAACCATGCTCACATCACAGGGAGTGGAGAAGGACTCACAAGATGGCTGACACTGGCTACTGCTGTGGGGAGCACAAGGCCCTGCTGGCAACTGTGCAGCAACAAACAGCAGGACACCACTGACTGACATCCTGAGAGACAACTTCCACTCCCTGCAATGCAAGCACGTTCCATGGTGGGATATCTGGCTGGCTGGGTGGGAAGGGGGACTTGCAGCACTGACTATAGTCACAAGCACCTCCCCTCACACCCCCCCAACACAAACTCCACAGTACCCACCTGGTAGAATGCAATGCCCTCCATCCTAACACAAGATCCCACAAAGAACCACCACCCTGGGTTATGTTGTGTGAAGCACAGGGACACTCTTGGGACTCTTAGCCAAACAACTGCCAGGACAACACTCCCAGCCATCCTGTCAGCACAGCCAGCCCACCCCACAGGGAAGCAGAGTCAAAAGGAAGGAAGCATGGGCATGCTGGGAAGGGGGAGGAGGCAATAGCATGATGGGAGTCGTAGTCACAGCTCTACATCCCCCACCACATGGCCCAGCAAGCTCACACTCACGCATGCACATCCCACAGAGAGTGGAAAGGCCCATCAAAGATGTCTGACACTGTTGCTGTGTCGTGGGGAGCACAAGGGCATGCTGGGTACTGCACACCAACCAACAGCAGGACACCACTGTCAGCCATCTTGCCATTGCTCTCACACCCACACACACTGAACTCCACACAAAAGCAAGTAAGTATGGGAATGCTGGGAAGTGGGGTGGAGGCAATGGCATGATGGGAGTCGTAGTCACAGACATAGCTCACCCCCACAACTGTCCCATCAACACCACCCTGAACCATGCTCACATCACAGGGAGTGGAGAAGGACTCACAAGATGGCTGACACTGGCTACTGCTGTGGGGAGCACAAGGCCCTGCTGGCAAATGTGCACCAACAAACAGCAGGACACCACTGACTGACATCCTGAGAGACAACTTACACTCCCTGCAACGCAAGCATGTTCCATGGTGGGATAACTGACTGGCTGGGTGGGTGGGAAGGAGGTCTGGCTGCCAACCAAACACAACCAATGCAGACCATGTTCACACATCAGAAAATACATAGAAATGCCCAAATAATGCAGGACAATGTGCCACACCAATATCAACCCCTGACTGTGACGACTCAGGACAATGCAATGTACAGGCCCGCACCCAGAGGCACAGTCACAACTGTCATG
Source organism: Calotriton arnoldi (assembly GCA_963921515.1). NCBI lineage: Eukaryota > Metazoa > Chordata > Amphibia > Caudata > Salamandridae > Calotriton > Calotriton arnoldi. The sequence goes on along the minus strand of CAWUFW010000351.1, from coordinate 4,513,848 downwards.
TGTGTCAACCATTGATGCCTGCAGAAACATGACATACATTGTTTGTGTCTCCCAAAAACAGGTGATGATGGGGACACAGCAGCAGACGCTGAGGAGTCCCAGTCCCAGGCTCAAGAGGATGCCGAGCTCACTGGCGTCGTACAGCCTCTGTCCTCCTCGGACGATGAAGAACAACCTGGCACATCCGGTGCAAGTCAACATGCAGCACCAGCAGGACCACCAGCTGCAGCACCAGCAGGACCACCAGCTGCACCCCCTGCACCCACCCCTACAACGACTGTCACCACGAATACCATCCCTGCCGACATGGACAGAATAAGGAGCAACACCAGCACAGTGACCCTGGACCAACCTGGGGCCATGGACACCACCACCACCACCAACCCCCAAGGTGGACCAGGGTTATCTGTGCGTGCCACTGCACACACTGCACATGTCAGCAGGGGTGGTGGGAGGGGTGGGAGACAGAGGTCGCTGCTTGCAGACGTTGCTGGTGTGCATGATGACCCACAACTGGTACGCATAGCTGATGCGTACCAGTCCAGCACCGGAGAGCTCAGCCAGATAGTGGGGCTCCTCAGAGACATTAAACAGCAGCAGGCTGCCCATCATGCCCGCTTGGACTCCCACATGTCCCACGTGGAGTCACACATGTCCCGTGTGGACTCACACATGTCCCACGTGGAGTCCAAGTGGGATGCACTGCATGAGATGACGGCGGTGCACAGGGACATTTTACAATGCCTCCGCCAGATGAACAGCAACCAGTCCACACCTCCCTGTGTGCCAACAACATCTGGTGCCAAACAAACTGCAACTGCCACAGGGAGGGAGGAGGACTCTGGCGGAGAGTCCCCTGCACCGCAGCAGCCTGCACTTGAGGGCCCCGCCCAAGAAGAGGGGTCGTCCGAGGAGGGAAAAGTGAGAGGCCGATGGCCAAGCGCAACTCTCAGGAAGCCTGAACCTGTTCTGGATGTTCGCCTTTGTGCACAGACTGTTCACCCTGTTGACGGCAACACTACTCCCACACATTGCATGGGGAGTACAAGTTGGACCAATGTGTCAGACAACTGTGGCCCCGATACTGGGGATCCTGTCTACCCGGACTTTCAATTCACCTAGGAACTTGGGATTGCAAGATTCATGTACAGCACAACCCATCCTATGCACTATTAACACAAATGTATCACAATAAACACACTAATACACCATACTTGCCTCTGTCGTGATTCCAACGTGGGTGCTGTTATGGGGATGATGAACTGCAAAATTACACTGTGTATGCGAACTGCAACAGCAAGGACAACACAGGCATGTGAGTACAGGCAACGTGACACACATGAGGGAGACACACCACCAGGGCTACACGACACATACACACCTAGGCCATCTGACTCATTGCCTACACTGATGTTGCCAGGGAAGACGGTGCAATGCACAGACACCACACCCATTCCCAGTTGTAGTCAAGTAGCCCACAGGTGCAGTAAGCAAATGGCAGTCAAATGTGTGACCACAGACAACGCACATCACAAAGTGAAGCACAGGTTTATTACACAGTTGCAACATGCCGTAACCACTACAGATGCAAGGTAACCCCACCTGGCAGCGGGCACACAGTCAACAACTGTAGACGGAAGGAAGTCCATGGGTGTGGCGCACATCACCTGTAGGGACACAACAGCTACCAGCCTGGATGTGCAATCACGTCGTCGGTGGACACAGTTGACCAAACGAATCTGAAAGTACCCTGTGAAGGACAGAAATGACACACAGTCAAAAGCAATGGAGTACAGGACAGAACAGCAAAACACATGCACAATACATGTTACAAGATACCCACCCAGAACCAAGTTAGCATGTCAACACTGTTGGGGAGTACAGCCCACCTGTCACCACACATCGCAACACACATCCAGTCAAGTGGCCCATGGACACACTCCCACAGCACCAGAGCACCACCCACACATCATGCCAACTCACATCATTGACATGACACCTCAGGATACTCACATTCAGCTGAAGAAGTTGGTGATGAGCTGTGTGCGGACATCACCATCACCATCATCATCATCATCATCACTGGCATTGTGGTCCAGGCCAGGATCCTCCACAGGTGGCGGATGTTGGTCATTGTCATCCTGGATGAGAGGCAACTCCTTCCGCACTGCCAGGTTGTGGAGCATGCAGCAGACGATGATAATCTTGCACACTTTCGCAGGGGCATATGGGAGGGACCCTCCGGTCTTGTCCAGGCAGCGGAAGCGGCTCTTCAGGAGACCAAAGGTCCGCTCAATCACTCTCCTGGTCCGACCATGTGCCTCATTGTAGCGCATCTGGGCAGGTGTCACAGGGTTCCTGAGGGGTGTCAGCAACCACGGCATGTTGGGGTATCCCGAGTCACCTACGGACAGACAAGTGCACATTAGCTGACTTGGAAAAGTGGGCAGAATACTACAGATCAGATCACACACAATGGCACAAAGTCAGTACACACCGACAAGCCAGGCACGCTGGTTCTGCATCTGTGCCATCATCCTGGGGATGCGACTACTCCTCATCACAAAGGCATCGTGTGCTGAACCAGGGAAACGGGCACACACGTGTGTGATGGTCATGTCTGCAAGACACACCACCAGTGCATTGACCGAGTGGTAGTGCTTGCGGTTCCTGTAGGCCTGCTCCTGGGCCTGTGGTGGTACCAAAGCCACATGTGTCCCATCAATGGAGCCAATTACATGCGGCATCCTCCCCAGGGCATAAAAGTCACTCTTTACGTCAGTGAGTCGTCGCAGTCTAGGGAAATAGATGTACCGGTTCAGGAAGAGCAACATTGCCGCCAAAACATCGCGGAGCACACGGCTGAACATGGTCTGTGATATCCCACCAGCAGTCGCCACAGTATGTTGGAAGGTACCAGTGGCAAAGAAGTGTAGGGCTGCCATCACCTTCACCTTGGGGGTCAGCGCTGTAGGATACAGCCGGCCAGGCTGCAAATGTGGGGACAACTGCACTGCCAAATCCTCAATCAGCTGCCTGGTGAAGCGGTACCGTCAGATGCTGTCCTGTTCCACCATCGTTGCCAGGTCTGGGAATGGCCGATGGACAGCAGGAGCCCTGCAGTGCAGAGGAGAAGTAAGCAAGATTGTCAGTCACCCCACATATGCGGCATTGAACACACTCAAGATCCCAACATACATCATTATGAGGCACAACTACATGAAGTGTGCAGTACCGGAAGGACATGTATGGTACATACATGGCCAACATCTGTCAACACGGTCCAACAGGTGGCATCAATTAGTCCCAGGTTGGCCCATTGGATATCATGAGGCCGTGTCACAGTTCCCATCTCCTGCTGCCGTGTCACAATAACCCCCACAGGGACATGTGAGGACAGATGTGCCCCAGGCACCACAGCTCAATGACAGGTACATTCCCAGGGACCCTGTAATGCCACATGGACACTGGCATTACATGGAGTATCATGTATACACCACAGCAAAACAACCATGACCCCCACAGGTAGTGGCCCCACTTGCCACGGCAGGACAGACATGGACGTCTGTGACACACACGCACAACATCAGAGTCCATGCACACACAACGTGGATGTGGAGACTGTCTCCCATTGTGCACATGAAATCAGAGACATTGTAAACACCACATGCACAAAGACTGTGGAGGACCATCACTATTGTGCCACTGGGACACCCTGGCTCAAACATACCGTCCCACATGGGACTCACGGGGTATGTGACATGACATACACATACACCACTGTGAAATGTGACCATGGCACATGCACAGATATGAACAGTTGCACATCACAGTGGTCACGTACACGTAACACCCAGGATCCTGTCCCCATGAACACATGCACAGCCTGGGGGTGGCTGCCCACAGGTGACACCCACAGGACAACATGTACACCAACATACACACAATAGGAAATGCAGCCTTACATGCCTTATGATAAAGTTTGGACAGGCTGTCGTGATGTAGGTGTGCCCCTCACTCCCTGGGAGCTATCTGTGGCTGGCATATGTCCATCTGAGACAGGCATGCTGACATATGCCAGTCACATGTACAGTGATGCGTTGAACAGCAATGGACCGATCGGTGCCTCCGGCCGGCCCATTGCTTTCAATGTGTGCGGGTACGCGTTGTACCCCTGTGCGCGTTGAACTGCAATGGACCGATCGGTGCCTCCGGCCGGCCCATTGCTTTCAATGTGTGCGGGTACGCGTTGTACCCCTGTGCGCGTTGAACTGCAATGGACCGATCGGTGCCTCCGGCCGGCCCATTGCTTTCAATGTGTGCGGGTACGCGTTGTACCTCTGTGTGCGTTGTACCGCAATGGACCGATCGGTGCCTCCGGCCGGCCCATAGCTTTCAATGTGTGCGGGTACGCGTTGTACCCCTGTGCGCGTTGAACTGCAATGGACCGATCGGTGCCTCCGGCCGGCCCATTGCTTTCAATGTGTGCGGGTACGCGTTGTACCCCTGTGCGCGTTGTACCGCAATGGATCGATCAGTGCCTCCGGCCGGCCCATTGCTTTCAATGTGCGCGGTACAGCGTTGTACCCTGTGCGCGTTGAACTGCAATGGACCGATCGGTGCCTCCGGCCGGCCCATTGCTTTCAATGTGTGCGGGTACGCGTTGTACCTCTGTGCGCGTTGTACCGCAATGGACCGATCGGTGCCTCCGGCCGGCCCATTGCTTTCAATGTGTGTGGTACGCGTTGTACCCCTGTGTGCGTTGAACTGCAATGGACCGATCGGTGCCTCCGGCCGGCCCATTGCTTTCAATGTGCGCGGTACGCGTTGTACCCCTGTGCGTGTTGAACTGCAATGGACCGATCGGTGCCTCCGGCCGGCCCATTGCTTTCAATGTGTGCGGGTACGCGTTGTACCCCTGTGCGCGTTGAACTGCAATGGACCGATCGGTGCCTCCGGCCGGCCCATTGCTTTCAATGTGTGCGGTACGCGTTGTACCCCTGTGCGCGTTGAACTGCAATGGACCGATCGGTGCCTCCGGCCGGCCCATTGCTTTCAATGTGTGCGGGTACGCGTTGTACCCCTGTGCGCGTTGAACTGCAATGGACCGATCGGTGCCTCCGGCCGGCCCATTGCTTTCAATGTGTGCGGGTACGCGTTGTACCCCTGTGCGCGTTGAACTGCAATGGACCGATCGGTGCCTCCGGCCGCCCATTGCTTTCAATGTGTGCGGGTACGCGTTGTACCCCTGTGCGCGTTGTACCGCAATGGACCGATCGGTGCCTCCGGCCGGCCCATTGCTTTCAATGTGTGCGGTACGCGTTGTACCCCTGTGCGCGTTGAACTGCAATGGACCGATCGGTGCCTCCGGCCGGCCCATTGCTTTCAATGTGTGCGGGTACGCGTTGTACCCCTGTGCACGTTGTACCGCAATGGACCGATCGGTGCACACCCATTGACAATGGGCTTGCCTGGCAACAGACGCGTTTTCGAATTTCGAACGAGTCGGTTGCTGGAAATTCAGTTGGTCACCCACAACAATGTTGCAAAATCATGTATGTCATGAAGTTGAAGATTTGAAGGATGCTGTGGGCGTGTTTTGGTGCTGCTATTCCATGGATTGGCCAGATTCAGAAGATGCAAACGACTTGGACCTATCACTTTGGACACAAGGGACAGTATCTGCCTCTCCAGCACATATATATTGCTGGCTGTTCCCCTGAGAGCCCACTTGCCTGCACTACATGCTCCAAGACGACATCTGCCACTGCACTGCTGCTGTCTCTGCCCCTCTGGACCCTGCAATGGCACATACTGTGGAGAGAGCCCCAGCCTTCAGCCTTGAAGAGAACCAGGCCCTGCTGGACAGCCTACTTCCACAGTACAGCAAGCTGTATGGGACACCAGGGGAGCAGGTGAGTGTTCTGTGCACTGCCTTTCTGAATGTGCATTTTGTGTGACTAGCAAGGCTGAGAGTCTGCACACCACTGGCTAGCAGGCTCACTGAGTAGTTGTCACCCCCCCTAGTGTGTAGTGACTTGCACTGGACAGGTATGGTGCAGTGACAGTGCATTTGAACATGGTTTTACTTCCCATGCAATGATACCATGTAGTGACGTCTGGCAAACTGTCCATGGTCAGCTTTGCACTGCCTGTGTACATCATGTGCCCCTGTGATTGAGACATGTATATACAACTGTGTCATGCACGGATATGTTGCATGTGTGGTAATGGCCTTTTCACATTGTCATCCTCACAGGTTAATGCCCATCGGAAGCAGGAAATCTGGAAGGACATTCCCAGGGACCCTGTAATGCCACATGGACACTGGCATTACATGGAGTATCATGTATACACCACAGCAAAACAACCATGACCCCCACAGGTAGTGGCCCCACTTGCCACGGCAGGACAGACATGGACGTATGTGACACACACGCACAACATCAGAGTCCATGCACACACAACGTGGATGTGGAGACTGTCTCCCATTGTGCACATGAAATCAGAGACATTGTAAACACCACATGCACAAAGACTGTGGAGGACCATCACTATTGTGCCACTGGGACACCCTGGCTCAAACATACCGTCCCACATGGGACTCACGGGGTATGTGACATGACATACACATACACCACTGTGAAATGTGACCATGGCACATGCACAGATATGAACAGTTGCACATCACAGTGGTCACGTACACGTAACACCCAGGATCCTGTCCCCATGAACACGTGCACAGCCTGGGGGTGGCTGCCCACAGGTGACACCCACAGGACAACATGTACACCAACATACACACAATAGGAAATGCAGCCTTACATGCCTTATGATAAAGTTTGGACAGGCTGTCGTGATGTAGGTGTGCCCCTCACTCCCTGGGAGCTATCTGTGGCTGGCATATGTCCATCTGAGACAGGCATGCTGACATATGCCAGTCACATGTACAGTGATGCGTTGAACAGCAATGGACCGATCGGTGCCTCCGGCCGGCCCATTGCTTTCAATGTGTGCGGGTACGCGTTGTACCCCTGTGCGCGTTGAACTGCAATGGACCGATCGGTGCCTCCGGCCGGCCCATTGCTTTCAATGTGTGCGGGTACGCGTTGTACCCCTGTGCGCGTTGAACTGCAATGGACCGATCGGTGCCTCCGGCCGGCCCATTGCTTTCAATGTGTGCGGGTACGCGTTGTACCCCTGTGCGCGTTGAACTGCAATGGACCGATCGGTGCCTCCGGCCGGCCCATTGCTTTCAATGTGTGCGGGTACGCGTTGTACCCCTGTGCGCGTTGAACTGCAATGGACCGATCGGTGCCTCCGGCCGGCCCATTGCTTTCAATGGGTGCGGGTACGCGTTGTACCCCTGTGCGCGTTGTACCGCAATGGACCGATCGGTGCCTCCGGCCGGCCCATTGCTTTCAATGTGTGCGGGTACGCGTTGTACCCCTGTGCGCGTTGTACCGCAATGGACCGATCGGTGCACACCCATTGACAATGGGCTTGCCTGGCAACAGACGCGTTTTCGAATTTCGAACGAGTCGGTTGCTGGAAATTCAGTTGGTCACCCACAACAATGTTGCAAAATCATGTATGTCATGAAGTTGAAGATTTGAAGGATGCTGTGGGCGTGTTTTGGTGCTGCTATTCCATGGATTGGCCAGATTCAGAAGATGCAAACGACTTGGACCTATCACTTTGGACACAAGGGACAGTATCTGCCTCTCCAGCACATATATATTGCTGGCTGTTCCCCTGAGAGCCCACTTGCCTGCACTACATGCTCCAAGACGACATCTACCACTGCACTGCTGCTGTCTCTGCCCCTCTGGACCCTGCAATGGCACATACTGTGGAGAGAGCCCCAGCCTTCAGCCTTGAAGAGAACCAGGCCCTGCTGGACAGCCTACTTCCACAGTACAGCAAGCTGTATGGGACACCAGGGGAGCAGGTGAGTGTTCTGTGCACTGCCTTTCTGAATGTGCATTTTGTGTGACTAGCAAGGCTGAGAGTCTGCACGCCACTGGCTAGCAGGCTCACTGAGTAGTTGTCACCCCCATAGTGTGTAGTGACTTGCACTGGACAGGTATGGTGCAGTGACAGTGCATTTGAACATGGTTTTACTTCCCATGCAATGATACCATGTAGTGACGTCTGGCAAACTGTCCATGGTCAGCTTTGCACTGCCTGTGTACATCATGTGCCCCTGTGATTGAGACATGTATATACAACTGTGTCATGCACGGATATGTTGCATGTGTGGTAATGGCCTTTTCACTTTGTCATCCTCACAGGTTAATGCCCATCGGAAGCAGGAAATCTGGAAGGACATCGTCCGGGCTGTCCGGTCCGTGGGGGTCTACAAGCGCCGGATCCGCAACTGCCAGAAGAGGTGGCAGGACCTTCGGGGCTGGACCCGGAGGATTGCACGGGTCCAGCTGAAGCTGTCGCCTCCTCGCAGGAGGGGCGGAACACGGACCCTGACACCCCACATGCTCCAGATCCTGGCGGTGGTCTTTCCAGACCTGGATGGGCAGCTGAAGGCCAGACAGCAGCAATGAGGGGGTGAGTCAAAGACTGCACTGTGAACTATGTATTACATGCTTTGTGCCCTCCTCTAGCCTGGTTCAACTGCCACAGTGCAGCAGTCATGTTGTCCAGGAGCCATGTCCCTCTATTGTGCACTGACCACTGCTCATCTGATACCCAGGTGTGGCCCTTACAGTCAGGGAATTGTGTCACTTGGGACTGTGTCCTTGCAGTTTGCTTCACTAAAGGTGGGGGACAGCATCTGTTTCCCTAACTCTGTTGTGGGCATCATGGGTGGGTCCATTGTTCACACAACGCCTGGGTTTGGACATGTGATCTGCGTGTTGCTTTGATATGCGGTCCACTTGCTGAGCTGAGCCACCACATGTGCCTGGGGTATGTGGCACACGCCCATGCAGCGGGTGGGAACAATGTTTGTGCCCCAGGAGTGTGCAGATTACGTGTGTCACACATACATAGCCAGCTATCCACTGTCCAGGGCACATCCCTCATTCATGTGGAGCAGGACAGTCATGCCTACTCCAGGCCATGCAATGCACTCTGTACTCCCACTCCCGTGTATCAGCTGACACATTGTGCACAGTGATTTGACCCCTCCGGTGTCTGCCTCTGTGTCAGTGTGCTGTGGATTAGTTGCCAGGACTGCTGGGGTGTTTCTTGGTAGGGGCATAGCATGCCCCTGGAGATGTGACCATAGGAGACGATACTTGTGTGTCACATAGGTGTTTGATCAGCTGCCCGTGCAGACTGTGGTATGCGAATGTGATGTTCAGGCAGCTGTTCCCCATTCACAGCAAATTGTGAGGGGCTCAGGTTCAGAGGGTAGTGTCACAGGTCTCCCATATGTCCAATAGGTGTGACCTGGACAGATGAGGGTTGAGATGATGTGTTGTGTGGGGGATGTACATGTGCACTTGTGCAGCTCCAGGACTTGCATTCCCCATGACCTACTATTGTGACACAGTGCATAGTGTTGTTGTCTGGCTGCCAAGTCATACATCACTGAGACAGTGATGTATGACTTAACAGTCATGCCTCTGCCATGGCATGTGTCAACTTATTTGTGGTCCTGCAGGGGAGTGACATGTGCTACATGCACACCATAGTGGCGCTGGCTATAAGGACATGGGTGCATCATGGTGTCTGTTGCTGGTATGCATCACATGCATTTCCTATTTGACTCTGGGCATCCCTTTCATCCGGAAACCTGTACTGACTCAGTGGCAAGAGCTGTGATGTGTCCACACCGTGTCCTCTGCACTGTCCAACTACTGTGTACTTGGTGCATGTGTCCACACTGGGGTGTTGCAATCCAACAGACACCAGACAGATGGGTGCAAGGCCATGTGGGATGTGAGTGCCATGCTTGGCATCAGACTGACAATTGGCTTCTCCTGTTCAGTTAGGGCACTTTTAGCAATGTACAACTAATGATGCCAGGGCTTGCTCTGTGATGTGCTGTGCTCACAGTGGTGTGTGCGTTTGGTGCAGGTGACTGATGTCTGTCTGTTTCCCCATTGTTTGCAGATACATCCACGGCCACGGAAGGGGACAGCTCCACGGACCAGGAGGAGCCAGAGAGCCAGACTGGGTCAGCAGCCGAGGAGTGGTCGGAGGGACCCAGTGGCACGGAGGGCGAGGGGAGCCACACCGAGGAGTCCTCAGCACCATCCACCTCAGCTGAGGACCAGAGCAACTCGGAGGATGACTCCCTTGTGGAGGCGGGTGTCAGCAGCCACCACACCCCAGCTAGTGTTGCTGTCCCCGCCACCACCAGCACCACCACCGCCCTCCCATCGGCTCCCATTCCCAAGGTCCGTGGAGGCTCCCATGTTCGGGAGCGTGTCTCCTTTGGCCCAGGCACCGCACCCCCTGCCCCTGTGTCCCCTGCTGCCCTGAGTGAGGAGTCTGTGTACCTCCTTCGCCAGCTCCATGTAGGGCAGACAGCCATGCTGAGTGTCCTCCATGCGCACACCGCACTGTTGACTCAGCTGGTGTCGTTCATGGAGGGCATCTCATCGGGCATGTCTGACCTACAGAGGGGCAACAGGTCCATGGACTCCTCCCTGACGGCAGCAGTGTCCCTCCTCAGACAGTCCCTCACCCCTCCTGCCTCTGCTCCATCCACACTCCCCAGCACCTTGCCCGTCCCAAGCACACACACACCGGCACAGGCACACACCAGCACACACACATCCAGCACACAGACACACACGCCACAAACTAAACGCACACGCACGCACAGTCAGGGGACTGAAACCAGACTCACAGGGGATGGGGCCCTGGTACACACACACGCATCCACGGGCACTGCGCAGTCCTCAGTTGCCTCTCCCTCCAAAGCACCCTCCCTTGCCTCACCTGCAACCCCAAAGACCCGGCACCTCTTCCTCAGTGACCTCGGCCTCTTCCCCTCCGATCCAGCTGCCCCAGCATCCAGGGTGAAGAGGAAGCCCCCCCACACGGAGCAGAGTGCCCCTCACCCCCGGACACCCTCCCCCAGGCGCAGACAGACTGAGGCCCCCACCCGCAAGTCCCCCGGAGTGGTAAGAGCAAGACCCCGCCGCCGCCCTGCAGCTCAAGCACCAGGTCACCTTCCTCCATCCCTCAGGCCCCCACTCCACAGGTGCCCCCGCCACACCCTGCCCCAGGTTCCCCCACCCACAGATATACCATCCCCAAGAGGCTCCGGCCTTCTCCCCCTGCCACTTGCTCTCCCGGCACCACACCCCCGCTGCGCTTGTCTGTGCCACTGATGTGGTGAGGGTGTCCTCCCCCTCTGTCCAGCCCACCTTGCCTGTTCCCCATTCTCCTCCCCTGGTGGTAGGCACTGCAGTGGAGTCCACTACCACCCTGTCTGACTTGGGCACTGCAGTGGCCTACCTGTCCACTCCATCTGCAGGGTCCACTGCAGTCGTGCCGGCACCCACAACATCTGAGCCATGCCCCCAGTTGTGCCGGCACACACCATGTCAGACACCTCCACTGCAGTTGTCAGTGGCTCTCCAGCACCCACCACCCCTTCCCTGCTTCCTCCTGGTGAGCCCTGATCCTGTCCCTGCGGTGCCTGGCCTACCCCCGGTTGCCCCTCCTAGTGGATTGTCCCTGGTTTTGTGCAGGCATGTGTAGGGTGGCATCTGCCACTGTCACCCACTTGTGACTTTGTTGATGGACTGGCCATTGGCCTTTGTTTATGTTCTACCGGACTTCTACTTTTAATGCCACATATGCTGAATAAAGCAACTTTCTGTTCTCTAGTGCTTTTGCTTCTGAGGTACATGATGTTGATGATGCTAACAATGCCCTTGCTGCAGTGATGGTGATATTTGGTCTCATGATAATGAAGTGTTACTGTGCAGGAACCCATGTGGTCCAGGGGTTATGTGTCCTATCCTGTGGTGTATCCATGTCATCCATAGCAGCATCTGAGGGTGTCATGTGTTCAGTATTTGGCAATGAGATTTCCTACTTAGATTGGCAACTTCACATCTGTGGCTTCCACCCCTGCACATCTGTTGTGCCTGCCATTGTTCTATTCGTCTACTTCCCTGACCATGTGGCCATCTCCAGTGAACATACAGGTTTGGGCATCAATGGGGAAGGACTCATCTGTGTTGTCAGTGCAACATTGCTATACAAGTGTGTTGGATCTGTGCTGATGATTCCGTTGGCACTTCCATGACCAGGCTGATGGGACGGGAGCCCTCATTTGTTGCTAATTGTTGATTGTGTGTCCCATTGCTGCCATGGTATGGTATCTGTTCGCCTCACATCTGCAGTCTCCACAGGGTATCTGCATGTGTGTGCCCATTGGTGCAAATATGTGGGTCTGCATTCGGATGGTCACTTCTGTCATTGTGTCATTGATGATTGTTGACGGTGTCAGCCCCCATGGGTGTTGTTTGTCTGCACATGGCCAAAGTTATGTCTTATTTGTACTGCAGGATTTGGCTCCCCCAATTTATGTTGCAATGGGACACATACACTACTTTGCCACTGATGTGTTTGTTGTTCTGTGACCAGGAATCATCCATGCAGTTTGGCAGTTGCACCTCTTACTTTGTCAACACTTGCCTTTTGGTCACTGTGATGATGGGGGTTTGGACCCCATTGCCACAATGTTCAAGATGTGCTGCAGCTATGGACCCCACACTTTCCTTTTGGTCACTGTGATGATGGGGGTTTGGACCCCATTGCCACAATGTTCGAAATGTGCTTCAGCTATGGACCCCACACTTACATTTTGGTCACTGTGATGATGGGGGTTTGGACCCCATTGCCACAATGTTCGAAATGTGCTTCGGCTATGGACCCCACACTTACATTTTGGTCACTGTGATGATGGGGGTTTGGACCCCATTGCCACAATGTTCGAAATGTGCTTCAGCTATGGACCCCACACTTGCCTTTTGGTCACTGTGATGATGGGGGTTTGGACCCCATTGCCACAATGTTCGAAATGTGCTTCAGCTATAACCCCACACTTACATTTTGGTCACTGTGATGATGGGGGTTTGGACCCCATTGCCACAATGTTCGAAATGTGCTTCAGCTATGGACCCCACACTTACATTTTGGTCACTGTGATGATGGGGGTTTGGACCCCATTGCCACAATGTTCGAAATGTGCTTCAGCTATGGACCCCACACTTACATTTTGGTCACTGTGATGATGGGGGTTTGGATCCCATTGCCACAATGTTCGAAATGTGCTTCAGCTATGGACCCCACACTTGCCTTTTGGTCACTGTGATGATGGGGGTTTGGACCCCATTGCCACAATGTTCGAAATGTGCTTCAGCTATGGACCCCACACTTGCCTTTTGGTCACTGTGATGATGGGGGTTTGGACCCCATTGCCACAATGGTCATGGCCTGCTTGCAATGTGGGTGCCACACACATATATGTGTGGCACATGTGCTAGGGGGTCACATTGTATGTTCAAAGTCATGTTCGGTGTTGTAGGCATTTGACACAGTCTACACACGCTTGTCATGGTGTTGGGGGATGTCTTCTTCTTGCATTCCCTAGGTTGTGGTGTGCTGGTTGTGTCATGCATTGTCCATCCTATGAGTGGGGGTGGTAGTAGTGGTAGGCATCCTGCCCCCCTGGGTGAGGGTGGTAGTAGTGGTGGGCGTCCTGCCCCCTGGGTGAGGGTGGTAGTAGTGGTGGGCATCCTGCCCCCTGGGTGAGGGTGGTAGTAGTGGTAGGCATCCTGCCCCCCTGGGTGAGGGTGGTAGTAGTGGTAGGCATCCTGCCCCCCTGACTAAGGGTGGTAGTAGTGGTGGGCATCCTGCCCCCCTGGGTGAGGGTGGTAGTAGTGGTAGGCATCCTGCCCCCCTGGGTGAGGGTGGTAGTGGTGGTAGGCATCCAGCCCCCTGGGTAGGGGTGGTGGTGCGCATTCAGGCCCCTGTGTGCATATGTGGCATTGGTGATGGGCATCCCGCCCCTATGGTGCTGCTGTTGCTGGTGTAAGTATATTCTGCATCCCTGTGTGTGTGTGTGATGTGTCGTGTACGTGTTGTATGTGTTTTGTGGTTGGTGTCTGGCTTACCTTCTGCGCCGTACGCGTCCGTGCCTGTTCCGGTAGTAAATGTAGAATATTGGTATGAGCGGGACGAAGGGATTCATGGTTGGTTCGTGTCGTTCGTCCTTCTCGTTGCTTCGCGTCGTCCTCGTCGCTTCGCCTCGTCCTCGTCGCTTCGCCTCGTCCTCGTCGCTTCGCGTCGTCCTCGTCGCTGGCGTGTTCGCCTCGTAGCCGTGGATCTTGTTGTGGCGCGAATCGGAGCTTATGTGCGCCTCTCCCGGATGCTTTGACGTGCCGTGCGTAGCGACGGGTTCGGCGCGTACGGAAGCGCATCGTACTTGTCCGGCCGGACGGGGCTGCATTTTTCCTTCCGTGCGACTCGATTCGGCGTTTCCGGATTCGCCTCGGTCGGAGAACAGGACCTGGTTTGGGTGAGTACGGCTCGGCCGGATTCTTTGCTGTTGTGCGCATCGTACTTGCTCGTTCGGTGTGCTGTACGGATCGGTCGGGAAACAGGCTTTCGCATGGCTTTTTTCCCGACCGAATGGTATTGGGTGCGCCTCCGACCGAAATCGGAATCGGCCCCTATGTCTTACAGGCTTGGATAGTCTCCTAGAAAGTGTGGCAATGACAGGGACTTGGGTTTGTCAAATGTAAACATTACTTGGACTGGCCAGAGAGGGTTAAAGTGGCATCAATTGCTGCATTTGGTTGAAAGCATTGTGGAGGGCCAACCCCCTGACCTCATGTTTGTGCACTGTGGTGGCAATGACCTAGGCACACTGACTGGGGAAATCCTAATGAAGGATACATATGTACAATTAATGACACTTTTCCCTCACACTGCCTTGGTATTCTCCAACTTATGCCAAAGGCAGAAATGAAAGTTGTCAAATCAATTCTGTCCACAGATTGACAAAGCCAGGAAATATGTTAATAAAACTGTTTCTGCATTCCTCAGAGACCATAACATGGGCTCTATCTACAACAACCACATGCGTTTTGACATGCATGAAATCTATAGAAGTGATGGAGTTCACTTCACAGACAAAGGCAAAAGGGTGTTTCTCAGCAACTTGAAACTCTGCATCCTGTCTCACGTGTAGCTGTCACATATACACAATCAACACAAAAGCTCTTCTCAGAGCCACCCTAATTCCTCAAAATGTTGGTCATTTTCTTTTAAAATATCTTTTTTTATTTAAAATTAGCAAAGACATCGCGAATACGCTAAACAAAAGCAGACCTTCAATAGACACCAGCACCTTTAAAATTAATAAATATCTAAGTGATTCTGTTTCTGTGCATTACACTGGGTACATCAGTATCTAAATTACTCTATAAGTGCATGTATGAGTCTCTGAGAGTGTTTGTGAGTGTCTCAGTAAGTCTGTCAGAGTCTGTGAGTATATGAGTGTCTAAGTTATTCTGTAAATGAGTGCATAAATATCTGAGTGGGTCTGTGAGTGGGTGCATGAGTCTCTGAAAGAATCTTTGAGTGAATGCATTAGTGTCTGAGTGTGTACATGAGTGTCTGAGTGGGTCTGTGAATGGTGCATGAGTCTCTGGGTGAATCTGCAAGTGGTACGAGTCTCTGAGTGTGTCTGTATGTGTGTTTGTGAGTGTTTGAGTGGGTCTGTTAGTGGCTGCACAACTGTCTGAGGTCTGTCAGAGGGTGTCTGAGTGGGTCTATGAGTGTATGTGAATGTCTGAGTGAGTCTGTGAGTGGGTGCAAGAGTCTCTGAGTGGGTCTGTGAGTTGGTGCATGCCTGTCTGAGTGGGTGTGTGAGTGGGTGCTAGAGTCTCAGAGTGCCTTTCTGAGTGTGAGCATGAGTATGTCAGTGGATGTGTGAGTGGGTGCATGAGTGAGTCTGTGACTGAGTGCATGACTCTGAGTTGGTCCGTGAGTGGGTCTATGAGTCTCTGAGTCGGTCTGTGAGTGGCCACTTGAGTGTCAGAGTGCGGTCTGTGAGTGGGTGCATGATTGTCTGTGTAGCTCTGTGAGTAGGTGCAGGAGACTGAGTGGGTCTGTAAATGAGTTCATGAGTGTCTGACTGAGTCTGACTGGGGTACATGAGGCTCTGACTGGGCCTGTGAGTAGGCATGAGTTTTTGAGTGGCTTTGTGAGTGGGTGCATGACTCTCTAAGTGTGTGAGAGTGGGTGTGTGAGTCTCTGGGTGGGTCTGTGAGTCTCTGAGTGGGTCTGTGAGGGGCTATATGACTGTCTGAGTGGGTGAATCTGTGAGTCTGTTAGTGGCTGCACACCTGTCTGAGGTCTGTCAGAGGGTGTCTGAGTGGGTCTATGAGTGTATGTGTATGTCTGAGTGAGTCTGTGAGTGGGTGCAAGAGTCTCTGAGTGAATCTGTGAGTGGGTGCATTAGTCTTTGAGTGGGTCTGTGAGTTGGTGCATGACTGTCTGATTGGGTGTGTGAGTGGGTGCTTGAGTCTCTGCGTGTGAGCATGAGTATGTCAGTGGATGTGTAAGTGGGTGCATGAGCGTCTGAGTGAGTCTGTGACTGAGTGCATGAGTCTGTGAGTGGGTCCATGAGTCTCTGAGTGGATCTGTGAGTGGCCACATGAGTGTCTGAGTGTGGTCTGTGAGTGGGTGCATGATTGTCTGTGTGGCTCTGTGAGTAGGTGCAGGAGACTCTGAGTGGGTCTGTAAATGAGTTCATGAGTGTCTGACTGAGTCTGACTGGGATACATGAGGCTCTGACTAGGCCTGTGAGTAGGCATGAGTTTTAGAGTGGCTTTGTGAGTGGGTGCATGCCTCTGAGTGTGTGTGTGTGTCGGTGTGTGAGTCTCTGAGTGGATCTGTGAGGGGCTGTATGACTGTCTGAGTGGGTGTATAAGTGGATGCTTGAGTGCATCTATAAATGTGTACGTGAGTGTCTCAGTGGGTGTGTGAATGGGTGCATGACTATCTGAGTGGGTGTGTGAGTGGATGCTTGAGTCTCTGCTCTATGAGTGGGTGCATAAATATATCAGGGAGTCTGCGAGTGGGTGCATAAGAATATGACTGGGTCTGTGAGTGGGTACATAAGTGACTGAGTGCATCTGTGAATGTGAGCATGAGTATCTCTGTGGATGTGTGAGTGGGTGAATGAGTCTGAGTGGGTCTGTGAGTGGTTGCATGAGCATCTGAATGGGTCTGTGACTGGGTGGTTGAATCTCTGAGTGAGTCTGTGAGTGGATGCATCAGTGTCTGAGTGGGTCTAAGAGTGAGTGTGTCTGTGAGTAGGTGTGTGAGTTTTTGAGTGGGTCTGTCAGTGGGTGCATGAGTATCTGAGTGGGTCTGTGAATGGATTTGTGAGTCTCTGAATAAGTCTGTGAGTGTGTACAAGAGTGTCTGGGTGGATCTGTGAGTGGGTACATGAGTGTCTCAATGGGTCTGTTAGTGGCTTCATGAGTATCTGAATGGGTGTGTGAGTGGGTACATGATTGTCTGAGTTGGTCTGGGAGTGGGGTGTGAATGTGTGAGTGGCTCTGTGAGCAGGTGCATAAGTGTCTGAGTAAGTGTTTGAGTGTCTAACTGAGACTCAGGGTTGGTGTGTGAATATATATATTTCTTTACCGATTTTCGCAAATTCGTTGCGAAGTTATGCAGGGGCCGCGCTGAGCATCATGGCAAATTCATGAATATCGCATGTGGCACAGAAAAATCTTTTCAATGACATTTTCTGCCTATACTATATCCCATAAACACCCCTATATCCCACCCAGGGTACATCCAAGCTGACCCCTTATCCCAGTTTCTGCCATTTCTGTGTACCCAGGGGTCTGTACCAATAAACAAAAATGGCAGCTGCAACTTTCTGCTCAAGTTGCGGCCAGCCACTCACAGCAATTCTGTTCGGGCGCATATCGTGGTTGTAGATATACAAATTTGTACTCCCTTTCTTTCTTGCAAACTACTGAACGAATTTACACCAAAAAAAACTGCAAGCATGATCTGTGAACCAAAAGCTACCTTTCTGTTAAATTTGGTGTAATTCTGTCCAGCTGTACAGTCTGTAGTTGTGTTCAAAGCCCCTGTGGAAATTAACATGGGAAACACACTTTTTTGACCCCGCCCTTTTTTCTCAGACCCTGCTTAACCCCGAAACTTTCCATGCACAACTAGAATTACCGGTGCACTCTTTTTGGAAACTTTCAAGAAGATTCGTGAACGGGCACCAAAGATATAGGAAAGTCAAAAACGCTTTTTCTATGGAAACATGGTCCTAACTATAACTATACCTACCTATTGGCGACCAATATATGTGTTCCTATATATATTTATTTCCGAAAAATCACTGAATTTTGTGAGCTATGGTTAGCTCCTGAAGCTATAACTCCCACAAGAGCCAGAAAACCATAACTCACACAGCAATGCAATACTCATGACCTCACTTTTATTTTAAAAGTTGTAATTATAAATGATAAAATCAAAAATATAGATCAGACTATATTATTACATTATCATTAACACTGTCAACTATTCAGCAACGAATATAGTATTCTTTATTTTTTACCTTTTTTAACACTTTCAAGCCCTCCCTGAAACAGATTAAAAACGCGAATTTATCTAAAACTACTAAATTGATTTACACCAAACCAAGTAAAACTACTTGCTTGATTCAAGTTCTATGTTCCTGCCACGTTTGGTGGAATCCGTTCAGCATTTTTTACTGCACTGGAGAGAAAATTTAAGAGGGAATAATCACTTTTTTGCCCTGGCCCCCAGTCCACAATGGCTCTGCATGAAATCTGCCATGCTGAAGCTAAATGTAATACTTTTTATAGTAAAGTTTTGTGCAGACTTATGAAAACAAAAATGCTTTCATTTCAGTTAATTTCAACAGAAACTGTCACCAAACTATAACTACGCAAGTGCTATTGTCGCCTGTGCAATATATATATTCATCCAAATCGTATATTTTTTCAATTAATATTCCTGCATTTCTCCTCATTTTATGTGTAAGAAGGGTCTATCGTTCTCCATAGACATATTCACCATTTATAGAGAAATATGTATTTTCTCCATTCTGTGCTTTTTGCTTCATTGTGGAACACTGATAAATTAAGGCCAAATCATGCTACTTGGAAGTAGTTGTTAATGAGAGCACAGGGTAATGTGGCTTCCTGTGTTTCAGCCTGTCTAAAACATCTATGCTGCATTTCTCACTGGGGTTTGCCTAATGATCGGAATTCTCCAAGTAAAACCGAAACATCTGGATTTGGAAACTGACAACTATCATATTCCCCTAGTAAAACTCTATCATCGCTGTCCTCGTTGTCTTAAAAAGGTCTATTCATACAGATTGAATCCATACCATCTCCTGGCCCCTGAACACAGCTCAATTATTGTGTATCTGGTATGAATTACCTGAAGTCTGCACCCAGCAAAAACGCCTCCCTTCGAGTAGACTGCTGGCAGCCTGTAATAAATTCTCACGGGCCGTCCGATCACTGTAAAGAATTTGCATTATTATTTCATTATAACCGGGAAAGAAAGGGGATTAGATCTCGTGCAGTATTGGTAGTGCTTAATTCTACACGAACACATGATTAAAGTTGGCATTTATGACCATAACTGTCAAAGGAAACTAATTGTAAACTGAGAGTTAGAGCTCTGGATAATTATGGCCTCTGCTATTACACCACTTCTTCTTTATTTATCACGGAGCAAACTGCAGACAGGGCTATTGTTTGCATAAAGTTATCTGATTGCAGTTGAACCAATTAATGCAACTAAAACGCACTGACTGTGTGTCCGCGACAGTCCTGTTAACACTGGAGCGTGAGCAATGCCAATGTACGGGCTACGGACAATACTCTGTCGACGTGAAAACGGGTTTTCAATTTCTTGAATTGCTGTTTGACTCCTTTTTAGCTGACGTTGGCCCTATGCACTATTTCCAATTGTTTTTACAGCTCCATGCGCGCAGCACCGTCATACGCTGCATGTTTTGTACTGTGGCACAAGGCATTTATACCCAAACGTCGAGAATGTATTTAACTGGTACCTTAACCGCAGGCGATCATATACAATGTAATACTGGGATCCGTTTATGGAAGTAGTAAATTACCTAAAATATCTCGTCGTATTTCTTAAACAAAAGTACCCACTTGCTTAAAATATAATAGAGCCGTTTAAAATCATTTTCAAATCCCTACACACTTCGGGAAATCGTGCACGGTGTACTGACCACTGTATTTAGTGAATTGAGGGGCATATTTATGTACCACGCAACATGATAGATGCATGACGCAAACTTCTAAGTCATATTTATGAAGCCGCGCTTTGAATGGGCTCAAAAATATGGAGTAATGCAAGCGTTGCATCACTCTGCGCAAGGAAGGCATTCCATGGGCATTGCAGCGGGTGCTCCTGCGCACAGCCCCTGGTTTTGGACGCATTTCCAGATTTACAAAATCGTATGAACCTGGGAATGCGCCAAAAAGATATGCCTCCCCAGATAGGCGTAAATAAGAGAAATATCTTTATTTCTCCTCATTGTTTCCTTTTTTTTTTATGTTCTAATATCTTTATTAAGTTAAGAAGAGATATAAATAGTTAAAATATCATAAAAAGCAATACACCAACAAAGAGCATAACATAATAAATAAGTAAATACATAAGAAAACATCAGTACAAATAATGTCATATATATCCCCTACATATCAATTAATTAATATGGTGCAAAAATCCATAGAGGAAAAAATACGAGAGAGTCAGTTGTATCGCTTTGGATAAGTAATTAGCAAGAGAGAGAGAGAGAAAGGAAGAAAGAAAAGAGAGGAAAAAAGCGAGAAAGAGAAAGGAAAAAAAAAAAGAAGAGAGAGAAAGAAGATCGAGACTCCTGCTACAATAGGGAAGGATAAGTTAAGGAGAAGAAACAAAGGGATATTGCTCCACCATGCCCTGTGAAGCCAAGTCCATATATCTATCCAAAGATCTCCATACCCCACTAGAAATAGAGGGTGAAAAATGTTTCTCCTCTACAGAAGTATGAGCCCCACGAAGAAAGGATACCCAAGCCCACCATGTATGATAGGATATGGAGCCAAATGATTTCCACTCTGTTAGAATAATCTTAACCGCAATAGTCAACATCAAGTCTAGTAACTGCATATCTAAAGAATCCAACGGCAATGGCGATGTCACAGCCCATGGGCCCAACAAAATTAAAGGTAGCGAGAGCTTAAATTGAATGTTAAAAATTAGCATGAGATGTTTGTGAACCAGCTCCCAAAAGGGTTGGAGTAAAGAACATTCAAAAAACATATGTTGATATGTACCAGCGGCCAGGTTACAGCTCCAACAGAGATCATTATCCTTAAGATTGAGAGAGTACAGGCGCGCCGGGGTCCAATGTAAAAGATTGATAGAGAAAAATTTAGACTGAATAAGAGAGGGAGCAATTTTATTCCGTAGGGAAAAATTTCCAATAAGTTGCCAAGTTTCTGATGAAATATGTTTAAAAAGGTCATGGTCAAAATGATGTAGCCATTTCTGTTGTGTGACCGTATTCAACAAAGGCGGCGTGGTGGATAAAAATGTATATATTTTAGAGGCCACATGACCTGCTTTATGCCACATAGATAGAAGAGAGATTGTGTGTGAATCCGGGTTAAAATGAACTTTAGTTACAGCAACCTTTATTTTTAAAAATGTATAGAAATCTAAGTTACTGAGAGAATACTGCCGAGCTAGGAAAGAAAAAGGCAACGGATCATGATTTGAATCATAAAGGTGTTTAACCAACGTGATACCTTTGCCAGCCCAGTATTCCACTGTTGTCGAGTCAAAATCAAGCTTAATTCTAGGATTGTGCCACAGAGAAGACCATCGAGACTTATGAGTTGGCTTAGAGACTTTTTATCTATAGTCTTCAAGGCAGCAATGGTATCCAAAATAATACAATGAGAAAAGGGAATAGATAATGTGGACGCAGTTAAAAAGGAGGAGGTGGGTAGTGGAGAAGACAAATCCCGCTCAATAACTAACCACGGTGGAATATATCGAGAATCCGTAGAAAACCAAAGAGCCCCTTGAGAGGCTAAGAATGCCACTTGGTATCGATCCCAATCTGGAAGATTACAACCTCCCATATCATAAGGCTTCCTCAGGTGTTTATAGGCTATTCTGGCTCGTTTATCGCTCCAGAGGAATTTTGAAGTGAAGGCATCGATTTCATGGAAAAAAGACGAGGACAACTTGACAGGAAGCATTGAGAACACAAAATTAATAATGGGAGTTATCATCATTTTCAAAGTTTAAGTTTAAAGACGTCCCCACCAGGAAATATATTTAGGGGACCATGTATCTAACAATTGTCTAACCTTGACTAAAGTTTGAGATTCATTATGCAAGACGGTATCTGCTAAATTATGACAGAACCAAATCCCTAGATATTTAATGTGTTTTGATTGCCATTTAAAGCCAGCATTCCCCATGTGGGCAGGAAAACAATACGCGTTGAGAGGAAACATCTCCGTCTTATCTTTATTCAAAGTATACCCTGAAACACTAGAAAATACTTTAATAGTCTCGGAGATGTCAGGAATTGCAGTAGCTATATCTTCAGAATAGATGAGCACATCGTCTGCATAGGCAGCTGTTTTGATAGTGGTTGAACCAAATTGAAAGCCTTTAATGTCTCGATTAAGATTAAGTTGCCGAAGGAGAGGGTCGATAGATAGCAAGAAGAGAAGAGGAGACAACGGGCATCCCTGTCTAGTCCCCTGACATAAATTAAAAAAGGAAGAGGTAGCTCCATTAACTCTGATATTAGCTTTAGGCTGCGTGTATAAAGACATCACCATATTAACAAAGGAATCTCCAAGATTGTGAGACTGAAGCACTGCATGTAAAAACGGCCAAGAGACCTTATCAAAAGCCTTTTCGGCGTCAAGAGCAATGGCTGCCGAAGGGAGGCTAGTTAACTTTGCTTTCCCCAGGATATGGCAAACGGTCCGGATATTATCCCTAGCCAACCAGCCCTTAACAAAGCCAGTTTGCGATGGGTGAATAAGCAAAGGAATATATGATTCCAAACGTATGGCCAAAATCTTAGCAAAAATTTTTGCTTCCATATTCAGAAGGGATATGGGGCGAAAATTCTTAGGGTTCAAATGATCTTTACCCTCCTTAGGGATTACCACAATAGTAGCCTCAGCCGCTGAACCAGAGACCGCACCTGACGAAACAAAGTTATCAAAGACGTCTTTGAGACGAGACACTAAAGATGGAAGAAAAGTCTTATAAAAAAGAATAGGAAACCCATCTGGACCCGGAGCTTTCCCTGAGCGAGTGGCCTTAATAGCATGGATAATTTCTTCGGGATCAATCGGTTTCCCCAGTTTTACCCCATCAGCATCAGAAAGAGTACGCGTTGGAATCGAATTCAAAAATTGTTGGCATTGATCAAGAGACGATTGATTATGTGGAGTATATAAATTACTATAATATTCACGAAATACTTCAAGAATCTCTTTAGTCTGAAACTTCCTAGCTCCAGAGCTGTCATTTATACAAGATATCTGTACTGATCTAATATTAGAGTCTTGATATTTTAATGTAGCCGCCAATACTTTCCCTGCTCGATTCTTCAGCAGCAACTGTTTGGACTTCTGTGCCTGGACACCTATATGAGCTCTCTTAGTTACAATAGAGTTGTAATTATATTTTAGATTCTTGATATCTTGTAAAATCAATTTATCTTTAGAGCATCTATATAGACATTCTTTCCGTTTAATATTATCCGCTAAATCAGAAAGTTCCTTCTTAATATCTGAATTTCTTTTTGCCATTTTTTTAATAATCTGTCCCCTAATCGTACATTTAAATGCGTCCCATAGAACCAACGGAGATTTAACCGAGGACGCATTCTCATGGAAAAAGTTTGTGGTATCTTTGTTAAGCAGATCAATCTGAGCCTGTTCATACAAGATCTCTGTATTTAGACGCCAAGTGCGTGGCTCCCTATTTTCTGAAAAATTCAGAAGCGTAAACGAGACCGCTGCATGATCAGAAACAAGTATAGGATGAATGACAGGATTCGACGAATATTTTAGGAGTGCTGAATGAACCAGAAGATAGTCAATACGAGAAAAACTAGAGTGTGGGGAAGAAAAAAAGGTGAAATCGCTACCGGTGGGATTATGCATTCTCCACACATCAGTAAGACTAGAGGAGGAACACATATTAGTCATCTGTTTGTGAGCCCTAGAAGCAGAGTGTCTGTCTAGGATGGGATCTATTGGGAGATTAAAGTCCCCACCAACAATCAAATTACCATTATGAGGAGTTTCTGAGAGTTTTTAGTAATAAAACGCCAAAAGACGGATCATCACCATTAGGTGCATAAATATTCATGACGTAGATATCCAGAGAGCCATTGGATAAGCGAGTAAGCAGCCATCTACCCTCTGAGTCATGCTCTGCAGTAACAATAGTCAGCCCAGAATTCTTGGAAATCATAGTCACCACTCCATTCCTCTTGCCAGAGGCCACAGAACAAGCGACATCAAGAACCCACTCCTTCCGCAACAATAAGGCTTCTTTATACGCTATTTTGGATTCTTGTAGCAAGACTAAATCACTAGAAAGGCTTTTACAATAATCCAAAATGTTGCCCTCTTCACAGGATGATTCAGACCACGCACATTTAGTGATAGAACATTCAGGCCCGGCATATTAGCGAAGGACCAATATACCAACTAACATTTGGTGTAAGAAAAAGGGAGCACATATTAGCAGGATCTGAAAAGTAGAGATACAACGGGTACAGAGGAGACACAAAGAATGGATTGTAGCAGGAGGCTCTAGAAAAGAAGGAATAAGTGAAGATTAGAAGAAAAAAAGAAGCGAGGAGAGAAAATAAAACAAAACACAGTATAGAAGAGAAAAGAAACCCCACCATGAGAAGTCTATAATAGACAAAATGCATGCTGGGGGAAAACATGAAGGAGCAACCAAAGAGGCCAGGAAATCACCAACCGCCTATTAAAAGAAAAGCAATAGATAATATAAAGTGTAGGCAGCGGAGAGCGACAAAATAGAATAAATATATAAATACAATCTATTAATTGATTAAAACAGTTAATGTAACACAGGGAGTATCAATCTATATAGGCAACAATAAGAGGAAAAACTTATGTAGTAAACTTCCTGTTCAATACATGGCAACACGAAATATATATATTACTATTGTACAAAGCATGAAAGAATTAACAAATATAAATAGATATAAAATCACATAAGCCAAAGTAGAATTCATATGTATTAATTCATATATCTTATCTATTGAGTAGCCACTAGAAATGAATAATCAGTTAATAATTGGAAAGAATATTCAATCGATACATTCAGAAAGAAAGTTCATATACTATCAGCCAACCTAATAACTGTGGAGAAAAGAGAATGGGGGATCCATTGGAATGTCGTACAAAACATAAAAATAATGGAACCACATACTCAATTACAAAAAGTATACCATTGAACTTGAAGACCCGTGAATAAATAGTAAACTACTGCATCATACACGTTCATAGTGAGAAGTTTGGATAATACATAGCGAACAACAAGAGTTCAGATTCACCACCAAGGAAGGAGCGAGAGAGGATAAATTGATATAAACAACGAACAAAACACCAACACACCATATATATACATTAAGCTATCCATTTAAGAAAGAGAGAAAGAAAATTACCTCACATATATAACGGATTAGACTAAGACGTACCGAGGAACTATAATTGAGAGCATAAAATGAGAATAGTCCCCAAACAAAGCATGACAGAAAAAGAAGGAGATATAATACTATAAGAACCCATAGAAGAGGAGAATAGAAAGTCAGACCAAAGAGAACAATAAAAAGAAATCAGTTGCTGGAGCTATAGACATATAAGCAGATAGAGATGCTGTAGATACAATATCACCTATACCATGGAAGCAAGACCTGCAAAGGAAAAGTTAGGACATTCATAAATCTGCGAATAGCAACAGATAAATCAACAATTACTCTATTTTACCGCAGGAATACTAGCAA
This sequence comes from Calotriton arnoldi, assembly GCA_963921515.1. NCBI lineage: Eukaryota > Metazoa > Chordata > Amphibia > Caudata > Salamandridae > Calotriton > Calotriton arnoldi. Next base: position 4,487,732 of record CAWUFW010000351.1, on the reverse strand, counting down.
TAAAAATCTGATAAAAAGAACCATAAAAACAATACTCCAGACATCAAACCAGAACCACTTAAGACCTAGATGGACCAGGAGAGGAACTAGAATCCATCTGAGATTCGGACTGGTTATCCAAAAAGGTGGAGAGCTCAGAAGGTTCATAGAATATCTGAGTACGACCTCTGAAAGTTATTCTAAAACGCGAGGGACCAGCAAAAGAAAACGGAATGTTCATCTCCAGAAGTCGTCTTCGAAGATTAAGAAATCCTTTCCGCCTGATGACAGTATCTCTGGCAAAGTCCTGGCCTTCCCAATTGATCGCTTTGATTTTCCTCATCTGCGCCAGAATTTGCTCAGAATGTTGATGCCTCAACGGTTTGAAGACCACCGGTCTAGGATGTGGAGAAGACTTTGGTCTAAATGTGGGCACCCTATGTGCACGCTCTAATTCAAACTCTTTCTGAAAAGAAATATTCAGCACCGTAGGAATCCAAGTGAGCAAAAAGTCTAGCATTGATGACGCAGTTTTCTCCGAGTCTTCTGGTAATCCAAATATACGTAGATTGCTTCTACGGTTCCTGTCTTCCTGCTCCGTCAGATCTCTCCGTAAAGCAATCAGGGAGCGCTCCATATTCTGCATAGATTTAGACTGTTGGTGTGTGTAGTCCTCCACTACACTTATCCGAGATTCTGCATTTGAGACACGAAGCGTTAAGTTCTTGAAGTCATTCCTGATTGCCGCAACTTCAACCTGAAGTAAATCGGTATTTGTTTTAGTGCTCTGCGCAATATCATGGACAGCATTCAGACGAGAGAGAATAGTATCTAATGTAGTACTAGAATCCTTCGGTACTAGTTCCGGGGTAGGAGAAGTTTGCTTAGATCTCTTGAGATTCCCTTTAGAATCCTTGTCTTTAGGAGAAAGACCCATACTGTCTGCCATTAGAAAAAAGGGACAATAAGAACAGATGAGTATGCAATCAACGTGAATCTTCCCTTCACCAGGGTAGCACCAGATTCCTCAGTAGCCGAGAGCAGCTCCTTAGACCGGCAGTATGAGCAATATGGAACCGCAACAGATGACTTTCTAACTCCTCGTCACATTCAAGCTGTATGCAGCGCACAACACCCTGCTGATAAGAGCACACATCCAGACTTCAGAAGTGTAGTGCACACAACAATGCAGCGATGTTTAGAAGAGAGCGGTACCTCCTCAGATTATATTGACTGAAAAGCAGCAGAACAACGAGTTTCCATGGCAGACCCTGTACATCAGAATGGCGCGCTACAATGTCTGGTAAAATAAGCTACTGCAACATCGCCAGAAAATAAGCAGGAATCTCACTTAGGCATACATAATGGATAAACGCCTTACAGAGCCGGCACCAAATGCAGCAAGTATCTAGAACCAGGGTAGTAAATATATCGAAACCGCTAGTGTGACAGAATAACATGATTATTTCATCAGGAAACCTTCATTCTTTGCAAACGGAGTAATGCTAATACTCAAAAGGTGACTGGAATGCGTCTTAGAGGTCCAGCACCAGACGATAACTCAGTACTTATCATTTGAGCGCCGCAGTTCCACTCGCGTCGCTCGCACCGCCATCTTGAGAGTCGCTCCTGAGGTACCAGCAAGGACGGTAATTGCGCAGTCAGTAGCGCTCCGCAGCTTCTAAAAACACGCCACCATCGCTCCAGCCGTGTTCCGCTGCCGTAATCTATAATTTCATAAGCAGCAAAGGTCTCGGTCACATAATTTGTCTGTGTGACCTCTCGTCGAAGCGCCGGAGCTCAAAAGCGTGCGGCCATCTTGGCTGCTCGCAAGCCACGCCCCCCCTCATTGTTTCCTTTTCCGGAAAAAGCCCCTATGGATTGTTTTTGTGCAGGAAGGAACGTACACCTTCCTGCAAAAAAAACAATCCTGTCTACAACACAGGCAACCTTGCACCATGCTGCAAGGGTGCCTGCGTTGGCGCTAAGCTGACGAAACGCTGCCAGCACAGGGGGAAATGACAGGAATGTGCCGTATTGGATAAATATGGCGTATTCCTGCCTTTTCCCAGTGACACAGTACAGCGTAGCAAGGTTAGTTGTTGTGCTGCTCTGCGCCACAATTCTCATAAATATGCCCCTCAATTCAATGATTTTGGCACTGTAGAGATATAAAACAATGGGAATTTTGTACCAGGAGTTCAGAAATGCACAGACATCACCCGCCCTAATGCACATACACTGTTCTACATAAAAGTTAATGGTATAAAAGAGCAATTCTCACTATTCAAAATGAACCAATCTTGCAGCACACATAGAAAGAGGAAAAAGTCTCTCAGGATTGTCTTTGTGCAGGAAGGTGCCTCTTCCTGCACAAAAACAATCCTGCCTACAACGTAGGCACTCTTGCACCATAGGCTGCTAAAACGGCACCAGTGCAAGGGAAAAGGGCAGGAATGTGACGTATTGGATAAATACGGCACATTACTACCCATTCCCTGTGACGCAGGGCAGTGCAGCAAGGTGACTTCCTGTGCTGTCCTGCACCGCAAAAAGCATAAATATGGCCCATAGGGTAAAAATGGCTTTGCATACATTACAGTGCAACGTAACACCCATCAAATCAAGAACACCTTTACTGTACAGTGTATTACTCAACCAGTAATGCGCTTTGGCCTACCCTTAGGGGATATGAAGCACTAGACCAATGCAACTACAGTGCAGTGGTTTTCAATAGAGGCATGGCTAAACTGGCTGAAATTATGACACAGCATATATGGAGAGAATCTCATTTTTCGATCCTTCGGGAACTCGTTGCACGCTTCTAAAGCTATAATTTGATGAAAACGATGACAGAGAGACTAGAAGATAAATGTGGAAGCCATGGCACTTTATAGGTATGCATTTTTCGAGCCAAATTATCTATTATTTCCGAGCAGAGAATGCCAGCACAGCAATCTTCGTTGCATTAGACCTCCTGTGAAACGTAACTGTTGCCGTGTTAGCTAGCACACCAAAATCAATCACACTTATCCGTCCAAGGGAAAAAAACGAATTCTTCCAAATATACAAAGTAAAGTAATTCTGTCCGACGAAAGACTTTAAATTATGTTTGTTCTGTAGCACCAGTTAATCAATATGCTCACCTGAGAATATACTGATCTCATGATATCTAAAGAGACACTATTATCTAACAAATTAATTCTTGAATTCGGCCAGTGCAACTATTCAAAAGATGATCCACTGTGTTTTGTTTCAATATATTCAAAGATGAAATCACCTTAGAATTTCCTTGAAAAAATATTTTAACTAATTTCATTTTTCATAGTACAAAAACAAGAAAATTAATTCAAAAAAATATTTCACAATATGTTTCTTTCTCAACACATTTTTCAATGAATGTCTATCCGATTCTCAATCTAGCTTTCAAACCTATCACAATTATACCCATTGCACACTATTTAGTTCACCATCATTATGGCAAGCTCAGTACTTCATTTCTGCATGAGATTGTAGATGATAGGGACCAGCACTTATGCTGGGTACCAGGACATATTTTTTATCATCAGACTTTTTTTGACCCAGAGCATGAGGGAGAAAGTCAACAAAAGTGTGAAAAGAGGCATGAGGTAAAATCAAGATTCGTGTTTGGCAGTGGCAGGATGCTATGCGCATTTTTTAAATAATTTAAGCATTGTGGCTTTTGCTCCCTAAATTCTCTGCATGTTTCATTCTTTTTCCACTATTATGCCCATTGTTCACAGTCCGCTATTTGTCCCATCCATATTATTAGAGTACAAGTTTACATATTGACAACATTTTTTCGGACCAGACTTCTCACAAAAGCCTTCTCCTGGATGGAATCGTGCTTTTTAAGAGACAAAACTATCATTCTTCTTTTAATATATCTAAGTTTTTACTAGGCTATCCTCAAAGTTGTGCAAAGGGTGGAGATTGTGGACTTGGCATTAGTTTCATAAGCATAATCAATGTACACATGATGGCATCCTTGACCGTCAAAAAGGAATACACAGAGATTCCCCCCAAAGAAGACACTAGCAGAGTGTCCCTCATCCATTGCATTTAGCATATAAGCTAGAATCTTACTCCAGCTTATGGAAGAAAACCTCTTGGACACAGACTTCTGTGAACTCTGCGGTTACTGGGTCATTCTGTGAAGCTGAATTATTCCAGTTCCCTCCTAGCGAAGAACAAACCCAAAGGCCCTGCTCAAGCTCTACTGGCCTGTCATTCTGCTACTGTTGACCTTGCCATTGTGGAAGCTGCATAATCTTCATATTTTCTGCTTGTGTACCCTCATAAGTTTCATATATTTCACATATTTATTTTATTTGGTGCATATTTAATAATTATAAATGCATATTGTATTTAGTGTAGTTTGCATATGTATTACATACAACATTTGCATTATTATAGCTTGATAGTGCTTTTTGATTTACATAGATGTTTTCACATAGTATATAAGGTTAATTTAGGTATTATGTACCTCCATTACTTTTCATATAGTTTACATATTCATTTTATTTGAGTGCACATTTAATAATTATAAATACATATTGCATTTAGACAGTGGCGGCTCGCAGTGGGAATGCTGTGAGGCGGTGGGGCGGGGCGGGGCAGGGTGGGGGGTACTGGAGTCGGACATACGACGGAAATGAGTACAGTAAGTAAATAAATAAATTAAACTATTTACCTTGCGCTCGCTGCATCACCAAGTTGGCGATGCAGCGAGCACAAGGTAAATAATGTTATTTATTTACTTACTTTACTCCTTTCCGTCGTATGTCCGACTCCACTACCCCCCTGTCCAGCCCAGCCGCCGCCCCGCCCCACAGCACTCCCTCTGCGAGCCGCCACTGCATTTAGTGTTGTTTACATATGTATAACATGTAACGTTTGCGTTATTATAGCTTGATAGTGGATCAGTGATTTACATAATTTTCACTTCGTTTATAAAGCTTTACAGAATTAAATTCAGGTGCAACAAGATTAATATGTCAATTCTTGCATTTGACATCATTCATTGTGAGGCCTGCCCTTTTCAAAATAATTAAAAATGTGTATGTTACCTGGGCAAGTACAAGGCAGAGTGGAATCTTCAACGTCCATGGAGAATAGGATTGAGCAAGCAGAAGGCCACAGGCACTAGCATCTCAGAGTCAGCCTGGCTTTATTGGGTTGCTGGGCACCAAAGCCACAAACAGTCAAAGAATGTCTTTATACATTACAATACTTCTGTTGTTCCACTAAAGTAGGCAGGTGAGGAGCTACCTTGGAAACTCATTCAGATCGTTTTGGTGCTAAGACAGGTTAGACTGAGGCATGAAAGGAGAAGTTGGAGAACAAAAACTTGCTCTATCATTAGGTGCTGGGAAAATCCGCAAAAAAATGTTAAAATTTTGCTATTCTTTTTAATATTTTGTTTAATAATACATTTCATTGCTGCTGTGTTGTTCATAGCTGTAGCTACAAGTATACACACTTTATGCACTAGGGGGCAGATTTATAAGCCCCTTGCGTGACTTTTGCGCTGCAGTTGCGTCACTTTTTTGACACAACAGCGGCGCAAACAATGCAGCCTATTTACAATGTGGCGCATCTAGGGAGATGCGTCATGTTGTAAAGCCCTGCGTCACATTATACCTGCGTCAGGTATAATGTATGCAGGGTGGGCGTTCCCACGCAGGAAGGCCTTGTAAAAGTGACGCAGTGAAATCTACAAGATTTCACTGCGTCACTTTTAGGATGCCACTGCGTCAAAACCTTACGCCTGCTTGAAGCAGGCGTAAGGAGTGACGCAGTGTATTGGTAATAGGCCTCAACACGCATTGCTGGAGTTGCGTCGTGCTTGCGACACGACTCCAGCAATGCGTGACTTTTCCGCCAACAGATGCGTCAGAATTTCTGACGCATGTCAATGCTTGCACCATAGTGCGCCGTATTGTAAATACGGCGCATCTATGGTGGCGCAAGGGTTTCTAAGGGTGGCGCAGGGAAAGTGACGCATCTATACAGATGCGTCACTTTCTTGTAAATCTGCCCCTAGGATAGGACGTTGAATTTTATTGAACATTTTAATGTATATACCGTGTATATTTATGAATGTGCCTATTCATGGTGAAAAGAGGTTTAGCCCTTGTGAGAAATTGGCTTATTGGTTGAGGGGATGAAACCTTACTCAAGCGGCAACCACAATCCTTAACAGGGCGAGGTACAACTAAAACCCAATTTAACCTGTCTCAATCCTCTGGTAGCTTAGCACAGATTTATGAATGTGCCTATTCATGGTGAAAAGAGGTTTAGCCCTTGTGAGAAATTGGCTTATTGGTTGAGGGGATGAAACCTTACTCAAGCGGCAACCACAATCCTTATTAGGGTGAGGTACAACTAAAACCCAATTTAACCTGTCTCAACCCTCTGGTAGCTTGGCACAGAGCCATCAGGCTTAACCTAGAGGCAATGCGCCACTGGAGTCAGGCTATCCTGGCTGATGAAGGCTGATAGCCTGAAACCGGTCCTAGGATGCTTGATTCCGGTCCAGGGAAGACATGGCTTGGCAGTTCGGTCTGGACTGTTCCCATGAGGCACAGGGTCAAGACTGATTTGCATATGGCTATGTCTGAACTGGGGTGGCGTGGTGAAGCAAAATAATGATGGATTAAACCCAGATCTGTGACTGGGGGTGAATTTTTACCAATGTGCAGCATTCCGTCCATCATCTTGTGTGTTTTGCATAAAGTATTTATGTAGCACTTTATATAGTAATAATGTGAGCACACAACAGAAGAAAAATCTCACACCACTTTAGAAAAATAGCGTATATTTTAAGAAATAAGCATGATCAAAATGAATAATTCCAGTGAGTAGAACTGGAGATATGCAGGTTTAAAGATTTCAGTAATTATAACGCCAAAAAGCACAAAGCACCAACTGTGGATATTTGATCATACGGCACCAGAACAAAGTCACGAGTTCAGGCCAACTGTGATGGAGTGCAGGCCAGCTATAGAGACCCAGTTAAGATTGCTGAAGAAAAGCTACCTTAAGTCCTGTTTGCAGAGAGTTGCGAGATCCCGCACAGAGGATGCGTTGCACAGCCGAGGTGATGCGTTGGTTCGAGGCACTGCGGAGCTGCAATGTAAGGTCCTGCATTGTCGTCGAGTACCCCGCAAATGAAGATTGCTATGTAAAGTCCAGTATCGAGGATGCGTCAGTTTCAAAGAGCTGTGAGGCTGTGATGTGAGAACCTGCATCATCATTTAGGCTGTCATCAGCGAGAGATTTGCGATGCAAGGGGCTGCATTGGAAAAGTTTTGCACCTGCGACGAAGTGCAAGGTCGATGCGGAGTACGTGCATCGGGAGAACCCTCGCAGCAGAAGCGATGGATCGGTTCTGCTCAGGGTTGCGCTGCGGAGCAGAGGAGATCATTCTCACCCAGGCAAGAGGGCAACAGGCAGCAGGGCAGCAGTTCCTTGTGCAAGTAAGGCTGTGCTCAGCTCTTCCCTCTCATCCTGCCAGTGATGGCACGTCCAGGCACACCAAACCTCTATATTGTTTGTGTCTGTCTAGGTTGAATACACAAAGCTCAACTGTCAGCTACACCCAGTCATGTGACCAAGAAAGAGGCTGCAGGCACTAAATGGCTAAGGCAGGAAAATGTCAACTTCCTAAAAGTGGCATTTTCAAAATTTAAATTTAAAATCCAACTTCACCATGAGAGATGATTTTTCATTACATTTCCCAAGACACCAAACATGAACTGGTTACCTGCTCCCTTTTAGAAATTAACAGGTATTAAATGTAATAAGGTAACTCCAATGTTAGCCTCTGGGAGATGTGGGCATTGCAGTAAGAAAAATTAATTTCAGAGTTTTTCACTACCAGGACATGAAAAAACTAAAACATACATGTTTAATTTTTTTAATACAATGCACTGTGCCCTCTGGGTGATCTAGGGTCTACCCTAGTGACCTACATGTGCCAAAAAGAAAGGTTTGCGCCTTGCAAAAGGTTTATTTTGTCAGGCCAACAGGGCAGTTTAAAAACTGCACACACAGGCTGCAATGGCAGACCTGAGGCAATTTAAGTGGGTGGCATAATCAGAGCTGCAGCCTCACTAGTAGCATTTAATTTACAGGTCATGGACACAGGTAGTGCCACTTGGGACTTGCAAGTAAATTAATGTTGCCGATTGGGTATAAGCCAATTCTACCAAGTTTTAAGGAGAGAGCACAAGCACTTTAGCACTGGTTAGCAGTGGTAAAGTGTACAGAGACCTAAAGCCAGCAAAAATGAAGTCAGCATAACAGGAGGGTTGAAGGCAAAAAGTTAAGGGAAAAACCATGCAAATGATGCCGGGTCTAACATGTGGCCCTCCAGCTGCAAGTGTGGAGAACTACCCAACCCCTTGTGAGTTCTCTTCACTAAGGTGGAAAAATCTGGAGAGACCATTAGCATTGGCATTGTCTGCTCTTGGGTGGTGTTCCACCGTAAAGCATATTCCCTCTAGGGTGATGGACCACCAAAACACTTTGGGATTTCTCACCCCTCATCTGCATTATCAATCTGAGAGATCTATGGTCTGTCTGAACCAGGAAGTGAGCACCAAACAGGTATGGTCTCAGTGTCTTCAGTGCTCATACCCCTGCAAAGGCTTCCCTTTGCATTGCATTGTTCCCTCTTACTGATGAAGTCAACTGGCTGATCCAGGCGCTCTTTGTTTAACTGTGAGAGCACGGCCCCTATGCCATGCTCTGAGGCATCCTTCTGCACAATGAGTTCTTTGGAGATATCAGGAGCCTTAATCATGGGTGCTGTGCACATCTCCGTCTTCAGGGTGTCAAAATCATTCTGGCATGCCTCTGTCTTGATCACCTGTCTGGACTGCTTCTTAAACGTCAGCTCTGCAAAGGGAGCAACAATAGTGCCATACCCCTTGACGAATCTCCTGTAGTACCCAATAAGGCCTAGGAAGTCTCTCATTTCTGTCTGGATCTTGGGGGTTCTCAAGCTGGAATGGTTTCAATCTTGGCCTGGAGGGGCTGCACCTTACCTCCTCCCACTTGGTGTCCAAGTAGACCACTGAACTCTGCCCTATCTGGCACTTACTGGCCGTGATTGTCCGGCCCGCCCTCTGCAAAGCCTTAAGCACTTTAATGAGGTGGTTCAAATGGTCTTCCCAGGTGGAACTGAAAACCACAATGTCGTCTAAGTAGGTGGCACTGAAGTTCTCCAAGCCAGCCAGTACCTGATCAACCAAGCTCTGGAAGGTGGCAGGAGGGTTCTTCAATCCGAAGGGCATTACCCTGAATTGGAAGTGCCCTTTTGGGTTAGAGAATGCAGACCTCTCTTTGGCCCACTCAGTCAAGGCAATCTACCAGTACCCAGATGTGATGTCAAATGTGCTGAGGCAGCTACCAACCGATCTATGAGCTCATCAGCTCGGGGTTGGGGTGCACATCAGTCTTGGTGACTGTATTGAGCCCCCAGTAATCCATGCAGGACCTAATCAGGGGTGGTACCTGGAGGGGTAGCCATGGGACCAACACCACTGGGTTGGACCCAGGTCTGTTTGAGGGCTCAATGACCCCTAACTCCAGCATCTTGGTGACTTCCTCATTAATGCTGGCTCTCACCTTGTCAGATAGCATATAGATTTTACTCTTCACCGGCACACTGTCCCCAGTGTCAATATCATGGGTGGACCTTGTAGTGAGTCCTAGAGTAAGGGAGAAGAACGAGGCAAACTGCCCCAGCAGCTGGCGGCAGTCCCTCTGTTGCTCTAGGGTCAGGGTGGGAGAGAGGCTGATACCCTACACCAGCCCATTCTGCCCCTTCAAAAAAATGAGGTTGGGAGGGTTAATTCTCCTCCATCCCATCATCCGTGGTCAGGAGCATGGCTACTTCAGACCTCTCGAAGTGGGGTTTGAGACGATTGATATACAAAACCCTTAAAGGGTTTCCTGGGGGTCTTGAGGTCCACCAGGTAGGTGACCTCACTCTTGCACCCTTTTACCTCATAGGGCACAGTACAGAGGTTCTTGCTGCTGGGCGCTGGGCTCCAAGGGCTCCATCACCCACACTTTTTAGCCAGGTGGAAACTTGACCAGAGTGGCCTTTTGGTCAAACCACTGTTTCATGACCACTTGGATGGCTTCTAGATTCGCGTTGTTCTTTTTCCAGAAGCACTTCATCTGGGCACGGAGTGCCAGCATGTAGCTGACCACATGTTGGGGGCTTTCTTAGAAGCTTGCGCCCGACCCTCCTTCACCAGGCTGGGAGGGTTCTCACACAGGATGCCCATTCAGAAGCTCAAAGGGACTGAATCCAATCCCCTTCAGTAGTACCTACCTGTATGCAAACAATGACAAGAAGACATACCACTTCCGCCTCAAGGGCTCCAATAGGCCCATAATCATGTCTTTCAGGATCTTGGTGAACCTTTCAACAAGACCAATGGTTTGGAGGTGGTAAGGAGTGGAGAACTTATAGGTTACCGCACATTCCTTCCACATGGACTTCATGTAGGCAGACATGAAGTTGATACCTCAGTCAGACACGACCTCCTTGGGGAACTTCATGTAAGTAAAGATCCCCATCAGTACCCTGGTCACCGTTGGTGCAGTCAGTAACCTCAGAGATATAGCCTCCGGGTTCCAGGTGGCATGGTCCACCAAGACAAGGTGGAACCTATTGTCAAGGGCTGTTCTCAGGTCCAGAGGCCCAACAATATTGATGTACACCTGCTCATGGAGCTGCCTTTTTCTTTATTATCAAATAAGAGAGCACCTTCAAATATGCAAGTTCGCTATTTCTGCTGTACAAAAAAACTCTTTTTATTTACTTGACTAAATGTTTGATCCATGTATACCAAGAATCGAGCCCATATATAGGGTACACATGATTCCTGGCTTGCCTCTTAATTCACTAATAGCATTGTAATCTGGGCAGGTGCAGTAATAATTCCCAGTTCATGTTTAAAAACTCACTTTTCATAAATATATTACCAAAGCATGATGTGGTAGTGCATTGTCATTTACAGATAGCATATTTTCCATTAAAATGGCCACAAAACTTTCCCACTAACGTAGTTTTGCTGATAATAGCTCATAATCAATTTTTGGAAATTGGGTTTCAGCAAAAATATTTAATATTTGCACATCACCAAGTAAAGTGTTCTTATTTGTTTTGATCCTATAAAAATATTTTTTCACCACAGAATTACAAAAATGGGTCTTCATAATTAGTGAAATATATTTGAAATGTTTGAACAGTTCACTTAACTATTTCAGTGTTGTGTTAAAAAAAAAGGCTGACATCTTACAGCCTTTCATTTAACATGCTTTGCACAATTCAATTGTTACACAGTTCACTTTACAAAATCCTCTAAATTAAGTCACAGAAAGAAAAATAAATGTAATAAGATAAGCTGACTTTTGATCTCTATCTCTGAAAGCCAGAAAATGTGACAAGATAACAAGATTTAATGCCATTTTTATTGCTCTTTCACTTTTCAAGCAATAAAGATGCCTTTAAATTGTGTCACATTTTCTCTGCTTTCAGAGACAGAGGTCAAAAGTCAGTTTGTCTTCCTTGAAGTTAGAGGGGCCAGAAAGGGCTTGGGTGAGTAGTCCCTAAAAATAGCTCGTCCTGAATAAATCTTGCTCGACATGGATTTTTTGAGCCCTGCCAGTTGTGACCTGAGTTCCACCCTTTTCCAGATGGTGTGCTGTAGGTCATTGCCAATCAGACAATCCACAGGCATGGATGGACTCACAGTTACCCTCAAGGAACCTGAGATCCTCCACCCCCAATCAAAGGGAAACAGAGCCACTGAGCAGTGACTCTCATTGTTGTGTGCTGCAATAACCTGGTGGAATGCATTAGGGACTCCCAGCCCTGAGGTCCCCAGATGATATCTGACTGTTGTCATGCTAACTTCAGTGTCCCTCAGAATCTCCACCCTCTGCACATTGATGGTGACCCACTGCCGGTAATTCTTAGTGTTACTAGACATGTGAGTACTCTGCACCATCTCACCATCACCCATGGCAATCTCCTCCCCAAGCGCTACACTAAACAGCCCAGTGTCTTCCCACAACTGGGGGGCTGTGCCCAATTTGGAAACTTGGCACTCTTCTTGTAGTGCCCAACCTATTAGCACTCATAGCACTTAGGGGGTGCCTTCCCAGAGGAAGTATTGCCAGGGAACTACTTCTTTTTCTGTTCAAGCAGGGATTGGGAGTCTTGAACCTTGGAAATAGTTTAGGGACTTTTAAAGAACTCCTTGCTTTTATGTTTGTCTCCTCCCTCCTTCTTGTGGGGATCCTGACCACCCTTGTGGTGATCCCCCAGATACCTTCTTGTGTACCCTAGTGCTGAGCAAAAGGTCCGCTTCCTTTGCAAGCTCCCTGGGTTCAATGAGCTTACTATAAATAAGGTGTTGATGCAGCTCTGTAAAACAAAGACTGAACTCGTACTCTCTCGCAATAAGTTTATACAGCCCGATAATCCTTTACTTAACTGTCCTTCACCCAACCATCCAGTGCCTTGCAAAAGGAATCCACACAATCCACCCAGGAAAGCCAGAGCAGCTTCTGTCTGTCCTTAAAATTTTGACTGTACTTCCCAGGGGTGAGGCCATATTTTCCTACAAGGGTAACAGGGGATACCTCATCCTGTCCCCCTTGTCTAAGGCCAGTAGGGCCTCCCTCATCTCGCTAGGGATATGCTTCCAGAGACTAGCCCCCCAATCCTCCTCAGGGATCCTATGCATCTGCAAAGCCAGGTCATATGCTTCAAACTACTTGTCAATCTCATCCCCCGCAACAAAGTCTGGCGCCAGAACTCTAGGAATATGCACCCTCTTGTTCCCAGAGGGCATGGTAGGTATGCTGCCACCATCACTGCTAGACCCGGCCTACCTGGCCTTGATGTCCAGCTCCTTCAGACTCAGTTCATGAGCCAGTAATAATTTTTCCTCCTCCAAGGCTCTCTCTGCCTCAGCCATCTTTTGATCTGCCTCCATGGCCAGTTTCTTTTTGTCCATTTACAACTGGGCCACCTGCATCCTAAATTCTCTCTCCGCCTTCCTGTCTGCCAGCTTCTCTGGAGACAGGCCTTGAGAAGACACTCTGCTCTGGCAGAGAGTTCCAACTACGGGACAAGTCCTCCCTCTCAGATGACTATGCATCTCATGGCTGGTATCCAAGCCCCCCACATCATCCTCAATATCCTGGTCCTCTGTGAGGTCTGGCAACTGGACAGCCTCTGGAGAGCTGCCTTCTTGGTGCTGCTTTTGGTGGTCAGCCCGCTCTCCTTGCAAATTTCTTGAGCTCAGGCACAGTGTAGCTCTCCAGATTGAGGAGCTCAAATTCCATCTTTGCAGGTGAAGCCACAGACACCAACAGTCAGGTAGATTAAGGGTGAATTTGGAAAAACAAAAAAAGGTCAGTCAAGGAGAGTTTAAAGCTCAAATTGGTTTCAGTTTGTTTAGCTGGAATTTTTAGTGTCACACAAAAAAATTACAGTATGACTGCTCAAAACACAAGTCCTAATCCTCACCGCTGATCACCAATGTGAGAAATCAAGTTACTGGTTGAGGTGGGAAAAACCCTACTCAATCAGCAACCACAATCCTAATCAGGGTGAGGCACTAGCAAACCCCAAAATAATCTATGCTCAACCCTCTCATAGCTTGGCAAAGAGCAGTCAGTCTTAACTTAGGCACAATATGTAAAGTATTTATGCAGCACTTCATACAGTAATAACGTGAAAACACAACACAAGTAAAATCCCACCCCAGTTTAGAAAAATAGAGTATAGTTTAATAAATAAAACTAGACCAAACCAACAAAAATCAAATCAGTAGAACCGGAGATATGCAGGTTTAAAGATTTCAGTAAGTATAGCACCAAAACGCACAAACAGCCAACTGTGGATATCTGGTAACACCAGTCTGGGACAAAGTCACAAGTTCAGGCCGGTTAGATGGAGAACGGGACGGCTGTAGGCATCCAATTAGGCCCATTGAACGATGGTTCCTTAAGTCCGGGTTGCGGAGTGTGGCGAGGTCTTGCGCTGACGGTGTGTTGCACATCAGAGGTGTGTCAGTTCTGAGGCACTGTAGAGCTGAGATGTGAGATCCTGAATCGTCATCGAAGACTCCATCAAAGAGCGTTTGTAATGCGAAGTCCGGCATCGTGGATGAGTTGCGAAGGTACGGTGATGCATCAGCGATTCTGATGTGGGCTACGAGGGCTATGCGTAGTCCTCACAGCAGAGGCGATGTGTTGGTTCAGTTTGGTGTAACGCCTGATTCTGCTGGATCCACAGTTGGGCTGGCAGAGCATCTTCAGGCCTATTTCCAAGGGTCTAGGACTGTGGTGGCACCACTTGGCAGGGTAGAACTCACAGATGGCAGAGTCTGGGTGCTGGGTTCATGGTTGTTCAAGCCTATTGTCCCTGAGGCTCTAGTCAGGAGGCTGGCTAACTCGCCCTTTAAGTCACTTTGAGGTCTTGAGTTCAACAGATATAGGTCCCATCCTTCTCACTGAGGCAAGAGGGTAGCTGGCAGCAGGTCAGCACAGCAGTTCCTTCAAAGCAGCAGTCCAGTAGAGTGGCAGTCTTTTCATCAGCACAGCAGTCCTTCTACCTGGCAAAGTATCCACAGGTCCAGAAGTCTACTGAAGAGTTGGTATCTGTGGTCCAATATTTATACCTGGCTTTTCTTTGAAGTGGGAGAAGCTTCTAAAGGTTTCCCTTTGAAGTCTCTAGGCATCCTGTCTTCCCTGTCCTGGCTCATGACTAACTACAGGGGGTATGCAGCCATTTATGTGGAGGCAGGACGCAGCCAGTCGTAAGTAGGGCTGTGCCCAGTGCTGCCCTCACACCCTACCAGTGGTGGCCCATCCAGGCACACCTAAGTTCTCTATTGTGTGTGGCTATCTAGGAGGAATACACAAAGCTCAACTGTCAGATACACACATTCATCTGACCCAGAAACAGGCTGCAGGCACTAAGGCTGGAAAATGCCTACTTCCTAAAAGTGGCATTTTTAAAAATTGTAATTTCAAATCTAACTTCACAAATTAACTCATGCACTATACAGAACCCAGAGGGGAAGTCTTGTGTCATCCTCTTCACTCATTTCATAAAAAATGTTTGTTTGGGTGAGCCACCTTCAGGCATAGGCTCAATGAGGTGTCCACTGGCATTTTGCTGATGGTTACAGTTTTTGCTGTTGGTTAAAACGTAGTAACTTTAGGGTGTTCATGCTGTGTATGCATGTTTTTCTCATGGGGTTCTCCACAGTATTTCTGTAATGCTTTTCCGTTTTAGATGCTGTTACGGCCACCACCATGGAGTTTGTTAAGATTTTTTCCATTCTCTTCTGATTCTATGCAGGGCAGCTCATTAATGCAGTTGCCAGACCACTACATGTTTAAGTAGCGGACAACCAGGTACTTGACTCATTTTGACTTACTCTCTCTGAGGCTCCTGTAAGTTTTGTCCTAGGCCAGATACCTACTGGAACATGACACTGCCCTCCAGCCTCACTCATCTAGAAGAATCCAAAAAGCAAGGTGATATAAGGTGCCTTCAAGCAAGTTTTGAACTAGCAATAAGGGATTACAGAGTCAATGATCTGATGCCCACCTTCTTCAGATATGTCGTTGATTTCTGCTGCACAGGCAAGGTGTACCCTTAATAAGGGTACACCTGCTTGTTAAGGGATGGCATATGTTATATGATGAATAATGTGCTATATTATGTCATATATTATTCTATATCAGGTAATAGTATGTCCTGCTACATTACATTGCCTAATACAATGTTACCCAGGCCATTGCATGTTATGGTATTTTGTTTTAAGTCATAAACATTGGTAAGGCATCAAAGCCCATTTAGACAATGAACTGTTAGGTGCACGTTGGAGCTTCCTGTACAGACAGAATAGAAGAGGAGGTTAATTCGTATTTAGGTTTATGGTCAATATGTCATCCAGAAATCTCAGTGCCTTCATAGTAAATTTATACTGGATGCATCAGTATGTCTTCTATAGGTATGCTGTTCATTAACTCTGAAAAAACGAGTGAGAATTCGTGGGTTTGGAGGGTGTGCCCATAGAAAATAGAAGAGAGGACATATTTTTGGAGGATGAGAAAGTTTTCAGTGCTGGTGATCCTCATCAAGTCTATGGGCGACCTTTCGCTTGCTTGCAAGGTGAAAATGAGCCCAAGGAGGGTAGCACACTTTAAATGAGGTTGAGTTGAGAAGAACGGAATGCTTTTATATTCCCTCTGCAGAATCAGGAAGGGAAAATGAAGGAGACAGGTCGAAGTGGTGGGATGCCTTCCAAAGGAAAACACATGCCAATGTTAGGCAAAAGACCTTGCTTCCTGCAGGTATATCACATGCCAATGAGGACGTTACTGCACCTTGATGGAGCCACCTACTTCACAAGGACCTGAAGCATTCTATGAGGCAACAGGAAGCCTGCTCCACCTAGCCAGGGCAGTGTTATTTAGTACTGATTTACCTTTTTGAAGTCTCGATTGGTCTTGCACTTTTTGCAATTACCAGTGGTTTGCTCTATCAGAATGTAAATGGTATGATGGCTTTGACTCATTCTGAGAGTGATAGACATGTCCACCAACCACAAAAAGTGGCAGGTGTGCAAACTTGCTAATAAGAAGTACAGACATATCTATAAAGAGAGAGAGATACTGCTGGTAAACCCAAGATGTCACACTTCAGTCACACTTAATGTACTTTGCAAACTTCCAGCAAGTCTCCAATATACCTCCCATTAAATGGGCTCGTATTAGGAATAACATGTTGTAAGACCAGCTCTTAAATTTATAAAATTGTGCTGCAACATGCATGCAATGCTGAAAAGCATATAACATTTTTACGTCACACACTGTCCTTGGGTTTTTGGTGTAATGATTATTTAATGTGCATATTTTAATGAGTAATATCTTCTCTAAAAAACGTCCAATGATTTTGAAACAGGTCTAGTTTATGAGGTGTGGATAAACTCCAGAATTAGCAAAATGTGCACAAATATCCTCTGCTTCATGCATAGCTCACAAGTCATCCGACTTTAGTGAGTAACCCATACCCTGTGGCACATCAAACTCCTCCCACCTGCAAGCCTCTCATGTTCAGCTGCTTTGGCTACAGATTGTGGCTGCATCTCGGAGACTCTAGCTTTGAACAAAGTGTTCAGAACAGACCGCCTACTGAGAGAGGGAGGTTTACAACAGAGCTATAAGTGCAGCAGAACTGCTGCATGTATCAAAACAATGTTACAGAGAAAAAATTAACCTCGTGCTAGAATTAATGTTTATGCCATATTTCAAATAGTCACACAGATATGAAACCCAGCAATACAATGTTTTATCAAAAGGGAGTGTGCTTTAAATATAGTGCTTCAAATATGCTCCCAATGGTAACAAAATAGGGAATCGTTGACATGCATGGGATCACATCCTAAAATGTAACCTGCCAAGTTGCTGCAAAAGGTTGAGAAGTATGATTCTTGACAGTATGAAACTCCTTGTATCTCTAGAGACAGAGGAGAAAAATTCAAAAGGCTCTCCAGGAAAGGTGGCTCAGTGGGTCGACAGTGGGGGTTTTAATACCACCTACATAATACAGGAATTGCACAGAAACTACACTGGACTTTTCTCGATAGGAGACATTTTGAGTTCACCCTCAAGAATAACTATACACCTGAAGCATCTACGTTTTATGAAAGCACTCATGCGAATTATAATTGTATACATTTCTCAAGCCTGTGGCATTTCGCTGTACATTTTATTGAAGATGATTTACACAGTCTAGACTTAACAATTATTATTTTTTACGGGAACTAAAACATCTTATAAATATTGCATCATTTTTATTACGCATTTTAAAATAAAATATTTAGATGGACTGCCAATGAGCAAGATCATGTTGATAGATGTTAGTAATTCAGGATTGGACTTTGAAGATTTTATTGTGCTCAACAAATATATTTAAAAGAGGTACATGTGGCCAGCAAAGTATCAGTTGCAAAAAATCTTCTAATTTATTAATTCGTGAATAAATTATGCTACACCTCAGTTGTCACGCAGTACGAATTTAATCACATATTTTATTGAAGACAGTTGGTTTAATTGTGCTCTTGAAGTACTGTTCAGACAGTACCAGTTAACAGAAAGGAGATGAATCTGCTTGTCTACAAACTTTAAAGGAAAGGGCACCCACGCAGAGAAACTCCATTTTTATTTGATATTTGTATTTAAATAAGCCTTTTGTTTCAATAGAAATAAACGAATATATTGTTTTCTTCATTATTTTGGATATTATCAAGCAGTTTTTAAGGCGCTCACATGCAATGAAATCAAGAAAGGGACCTGACTATTTCAAAAACATTAAGAGCTTTTACCTTGGTTTTTTTAAGTCATTGATTGGTGAACAAATAGTTTGAGTAGAAGAAATTTGATTCATTCAGATTTTCTAAATGTTATCGATTGATTTGTTACTCCTTATCTTCTATTCCTGCTGCCAGAGAAGACAGTTTCTGGTGAAGGAACTCAATGTGTTTAACTATATCACTGCTACACTGCACTTAAAATGTGTGTTCAGCAGAATCATAAACCAATGTGGAAAAAGAGCGAAATTTATGCATGTGTGATGAACAGTAGTTTACTAAGGCACCTAAAATGAGGGTCATAGTGCACAATACAAATACACTTTCTTTCACCTGCAGTGCGACCGATGAGTAGCATGCTGACTGTACCAAAACCTGCTTTGGCACCTCATCTGGGGAATAAATTAGTACTTATATGCAATTGCAATTCAATATAACACAATAAAACACTCATCATGTGACAGTTCATGTTAACAGAGAACTCTTGCAAATGTTTGATTGTTTTTCTACTGAAGCAAGATCTACCTACAAGACGACCTGTGATACTCATAGTGCACACAGTCACTTCTCTCTATCTGACTTTAGTTAGTGATGTCTGGATGCTTACGGTGTCTGTGTAGCACTAAATGTTCCTTCATGTTGGACATTCTGGGAGTTAATAAAAACAGCACACTGTGATCCAACTGTACATGGTCTTTACTCTGCAGAAACAGATTTAGTTTTACTAGATATCACTCCACACCCATAAAATTAGAAACCTAGTGAGGTGGTATATTCATGTGAGATCACTATAACTAATTCATAATGGCCCCTTTAATACTAGACCTTTTTTCCAGAAATATACCACTGACCTCTACATCACTTTTGATATTATTGCTTTACCCTTTGATTGATGTTCTCTTTTTCGTTGTATAATAGTTTTTGCACCTGCAAATTTGACCATTTTCATGATATTTTTAGGGGCTGGGCTTTGTGGTGACAGTGTAATTCCTTGCCTCCACCACTTTTCACACGATTACTTTTCTGTGCCTGTGAGTGGCCATTTGAGGTGTGTGACTAACTAATGTGCTAATCTGGAGTAGCCTTAAATGCTGCTCAGAAGCCCTGCTGGAGCTATTTAAAGTCAGAACACTAAGGGGCATATTTACAAGCCCCTTGCGCCGCCGTTGCGTCACGCATGTGACGCAGCGGCGACGCAAACCATACGCCGCGTTGCGCTATATTTACAACGAGACGCATCTAGGGAGATGCGTCACGTAGTAGACCCCTGCGCCACATGAAACCTGCGTCAGGTTTCATGTGGGCGTACCGGCGCAGGGGGGGGCGTTCCGGCGCAGGAACGCCTCGGAAAAGTGACGTAGTGAAATCTACAAGATTTCACGCAGTCACTTTCTCGGCAGCTAGTGCGTCAAATCCTTACGCCTGCTTCAAGCAGGCGTAAGGATTGACGCACCATGTTAGAGATAGGGAAGGTTGGAACAGTGCTGGAGTTGCGTCGCGCTTGCGACACAGCTTCAGCACTGCGCCAACCTTCCGCTCGGCTGGAGATGCGTCACGCATCTGCTTATCCTGCACCACGATGCGCCGCATTGTAAATGCGGCGCATCGGACGTGGCGCAAGGGTAAACTTGCGTGACGCATTTTCCCTGGCGCATCCCTGCTGATATGCAGGGATGCGCCAGGGAACGTAAATATGCCCCTAAGTACTAAGGCTGCTTGGTCTTGAATCCACTACAGGCATCTTAAATCAACTACAAGTCAATCCCCGTCTCTTTATCTCGCTCTTGCAGTTTCCTCCTATTTCCCTTGTTGACGTTTTTTCCATCTTTCTCTTCCTCCTTCTTTCCCATTTTTTTCCCTCTTTTGCTCTCGGGAAATGTCTGATGAGGAAAAATAAGTGCTGGTTCCCAAAAATGAGAACCGTGGTCCCCACTGGCAACCACTGGCTCCAATTAAGCAATGTTTGCTCCTTTTTAGGTGCAGTTTTGCATTTGCATGTTTTCCTTGTATCGGTCTTTAATTTTCCCTGTAATCAGCCAACTTTGTAGTACTATGAATGACTTCACAAGAAGTGTACTGGTCATAAATGGAGTAAGCTGTTTAATTATACTTGGGAGGAATGAGTCTTTTTTGACCAGCATAACAAGTACTTTATAGTAAGTTAAACAAGCAAATCTTGAACTGTAACAGTTATGGTTGCCTTCAGAGAAGAAAAGAGACTCCTAGACCATTCTGGAATAACTTAACGTTTATGCCTGCTAAAACGTGAGTACCTACTTTCATTTTAGCCACATTGGAAAAAGAATTAGATATATTTCCTAAAAGTGTCTTTTTCCAAACTTTATTTACAGTTTTTATTACACAGAAAGCATCTGATATACCAATAATATTTTACACCCAACATTGTTACCACACAGATAATGCTTGTTTCCAATGAAAGGAAACTGGTATACCTTCTTCTTAACAGTCGTGTCCTATGCTGGGAACTGTATTCCTTTAGTGACAATTAAGATTGAAACCTTAAACAGTATTCCCCTTGTGACTATTCTTTAATTTCATTTGACATTGTTTCTGAGGCTGATGATGAGCCCAGTTGGGACAATCCTGATTTGTGTAATGACATGTCTGGGTTCAGCCTAATGGTGACATTAATTATTAATATAAGTGTGAAATGCCAGCAACACAATTTCAAACTTACTCATTTTATCTCAAACTATCGTGGTTAATTTTTACCATGGCATATATTGACCATTCTTTGAAAACACCTGGGGGCATATTATCAAGAACGGCGTTAAAATTATCGCCGGTTTAGCGGCAGAAAACTGCCGCTAAAGCGGCGATAATGGGCTTGATAATATGCCCTGGAGAATTCCAATAGAAGCCCATGTTGTAAACCTGGGCTTCTATTGGAATTCTCCAGGGCATATTATCAAGCCCATTATCACCGCTTTAGCGGCAGTTTTCTGCCGCTAAAGCGGCGATAATTTTAACGCCGTTCTTGATAATATGCCCTCGTATTTATCAAAAGCAAGTTAGGTTGTTTTAAAAAATGTGTCTTGCTGCCAGGAGCATGAGGGATTGTGAAGTGTGTACTTACATTTCTTCAGTGTCACCAAATATCAATGTCAAGGGTTCCATTTCAGATATAGCCACATTATAGTTTTAATGTGTTCTAATATATTTTTCCAGAACCCCTGTTTGACCTTGATTGTCCTTACCTTCCTCTTCCCTCACACCAGTACCGTTCCGTACATTGCATGCAGGCGTACTTGAGTGAGGTATCATCGCATCAAACTTTTATAGCTATTCAGCTTTTGCTGACTACATATGGAGGCTTTCGACTCTCTGTTCCATGTATTTATCCAGGATTCTTCTTGGATTTGCATTTTTAGTTCTGCTTCCTGTATGGTTACACATGTTGGTTTATTTGTTTGTTGCATGTTGCTCAGTAATTTATAAGTGTTGAGATGCCCCTTTTGTTTGCAGTGGTTCTTTAAAAATGATTAATTTGCTGTCAGGTTTCTGATGGCCTCATTTCCATCTCCTTCGATTCAAACTAGTGTAATATTTGGGCATAACTATATGGGTTGTTCCGAAATAAATGGCAAAGTTGTTGGCATGTAACTATCGATCTTGGATATCCTGTATCAAAAAGGTCCCCCAAAGTGGCCTCTGGGCTTGTTAACCATGCTCTGAAACTTCTGTTCTGCAGTCCTTATGGGAAACCGGGTTGTGGAGCATCTGTGTTAGGGGAGATTGGTATGTCAGAACCCCTCCCCTTCTGGCAATAGTCTTTCAGTACTGCAGTTTTATACTTATGGGGCCAGATGTACGACCCACCAATTTGCGAGTCGCAAATTGTGTCGCATTTGCGACTCATAATTTGCGACTCGCAAATTGGGATGCACAATTGCATGCCTCATGCATATTAATGCGGCTGTCACAATTTGCGACCCAATTGGGAATTGCTGGCACTCCCAGGGATGGTGGCCTGCTGGGGTCAGCAGACCACCATGTCTGGGACTGCTTTTAAATAAAGCAGTTTTTTTTTTTAAATGCAGCCCGTTTTCCTTAAAAGAAAATGGGGTGCATATAAAAAATAAAAATGAAACTTTTCAGTTTCATTTTTTAAAGGCAGGCAGTGGTCCCTGGGACCCATTTGCGCCCGCAAAAAACATTAGTACATCTGGCCCATGGAGTATATTACAGAGCTATCTCTGTGTCCTATTTGTGGTAGTCAGTGTAAGCAGTATACGAAGGACGATGAGGTTAAATTTCTGCTTGGACCAAGACTGTGTGGAGATGTAAGATCTATCAAGGGTCGTAGTTTTGTGGCCTGAATATAGTGTTCAATATGTGGGAAACTCAGACCACAATCATGGATAGACCTGGACATTGATTTTAGGCACTCTATGCACTTTATTGACCCAAGAGAATTCAAGTAAATTATCCTGGATCCTCCTTTTGAAGCCACTTGGGAAAGGGAGTGGACGTTTCTGAGTCAAATGCAAGAGGAATGAGAGAAAGTTCATTTTAATTAACGCTATTCTTCCAAACCAGGATATCTCCAACTTGTCCCAATGATAGAAGTGCTCAAAAAGGATGTCCAATATTGACACAACATATTGGCCTTATATTCCAGTGTAACCAATGACGTAGTGATCATGGGGTGGGGGGTAATGGGTCCGAGGCCTCAGCAAGCCTGTCGTAATAGAGCTGATCTGGTGGAGTTTACTCGTTCAAGACAATGGGAAACCCTTTCCCCATTATGGTTATAGGACTTGTCGATGAGTCGGAACGAGTAAGAATAAATCACTTGTTCACTGGAATCAATTCCAATTTATTTTGTAATGCTCTGTGGCAAAAGAAGAACATTTATAGCCAACACGTGTTTCGCCCCTTCACAATGGCCATCTGTTCTGGGGCTTCCTCAGGGCGTAGGAAATCGGTTTCTGGGTAAGGTGGTTGGTCCTTTCCCAGGGGGCCGTGAAGCGGCAGTATTGTCGTGCGTCGTAAATAAACTGCGGTAATCCGTATTGATCCGTCGGCATGGGCCCATGCCAACGGATCAATACGGATTACCGCAGGAAGCCCCAGGCCAGATGGCCATTGTGAAGGGGCGAAACACGTGTTGGCTATAAATGTTCTTCTTTTGCCACAAAGCACTATGAAATAAATTGGAATTGATTCCTGTGAACAAGTGATTTATTCTTACTCGTTCCGACTCATCGACATAACCAATGACGTAGTGAGCCAAGTAGTATGCATATCCCTTCCGGTTCTGGAGATGCTGCTGAAACTGCTAGAAATTAGCAGAAAGAGGCAAAATAAAGGTCAGAAACTAGCAGAACGAGGCAAAATAGAGATTAGAAATAAGCAGAAAGAGGCAAAATAAAGGTCAGAAATGAGCAGGAAGAGGCAACATAGAGATCACAAATTAGCAGAAAGAGGCAAAATAAAGGAAAAAAGCAAGCAGATAGAGGAAAAATACAGGTCAAAAACAAACAGAAAGAGGAAAAAAAAAGGTCAGCAATGAGCAGAAGAAGGCAAAATAAAGGTCAGAAGTGAGCAGACAAAAGGCAGAAAATTAGCAGCACCCACAGAGGCACTCATGCACCCACTTACAGAACACTCTCAGAGCCACCCACAGACTATCCACTCATGCACCCAATCACAGATGAACTCAGACACGTACACCCACTCACAGACATAGTCAGACACTCATGCACCCACTTACAGAATCACTCATACTTTCTCTCACCCACTAAAAGTTCTACTCAGAGATTAATGCACCAACTCACAGACCCTCTCAGAGACTCACGCACCTACTCACAAACCCACTCAGACACACATATACCCACTTACAGCCCCACTCATACTCTCTCACCCCCATTTACAAAACTACTCAGACACTCATATACCTACTGAGACACTCATGCACTCACTCACATACTCAATGTCAAAGGTTAGTGGTTACAGTTAGGAAATAAAATGAAACAAATCTTACAAATTCACTTAAAAAACCAAAGGTTACAGGGACGTTATAGATTGGAAATAGAATTTTAAAAAACGTAGGAATTCACTGAAAAAGCAAAGGTTACAGGGACGTTATATTTAGGAAATAGAATTTAAAAAACTTAGAAATTCACAGAAAAACCAAAGGCTACAAGGGACGTTATAGTTAGGCTCAGATTTAACTCGTACAAAACCAGTGAAATTCAGCAGTTATAGTTGCCTGAGCCAACTATAGCTTATGTCCCCGCAATGCACTGCTTATTTGCACTGCCACATATTAAATCACTCATGACATGGTGAGTGACATCACTGATGATATCTCAAATGACATCACTGAAGACATCGTCCACAGAACCACTCACATACCCATGCACACTCCCTTACAACCTCTCATATGCCTGCTCACACACCCACCCAAGCACTCACATACCCATTCACAGACTCATACAAGTACTTACACAACTTACCATTCACTTACCCACAGATCCGCTTACACACCCACCCACTCACCCACTCACTGATCATGATCATACAACTAGTCACTAACCTATACAGCCACTCACACAGCCACTAACCCACCCATACATTTACTGACACACCTAGTTATTCACCTATACAGGCACTCATACACCCACTCACTCATCCATATAGCCTGTCAACAGAGCCCCTCACTCACATATGCAACCACTCACACACTCATTCACACACCCACACAACCAATTGCATACCCATTCACAGATCCATACAACCACTCACATAGCCACTCACTCAACCATACAATCTCACACTCACCCTTCCATACAGCTACTCACACACCAACTCATTTAACCAAACATTCACTCGCCCATACAGCCACTTACATACCCAGTTACTCACTCATGCAGCCATTCAGACATCCACTCACACACCCATACAGTCACTGACACACCCACTCACCCACACATACAGCCACTAGGACAGCCACTCACTCACCCACTCATGCAGCCACTGACACAACCACTCACTCACCAATACAGCCACTTACACAGCCACTAAGTTACCCACCCGGCTACTCACACACCCACTTATACACCCATACAGCCACTCAGACATCCAGTCACACACGAATACACAAAGTCACACAGTGACTTACATAAACTATGTTAAAAAAAGCAATCACTCATTAGTAGTACATAAAGTATACTAGTTTAACTTTTGTGGTAGCTTAGTATATACATTTAACACACAAACAAACGTAGAAAACACTTACAATCACTGGATGATGTCACCTGTGATGTCATCAGTGACATCACTTTGGGAGGTCGGTTTGTGAACACCACGTTTTTTTCTGCACATTGCACAGTATCTATTTTTAAAGCAGGCTGGTTTTTAGATTTCAATCATTTTTAAAATTGTTTTACTAGAAAGATAAAATTGTATTTGCGTTCATTAGTTTGGGGCTTTGCGAGGTGGGAGTTGTGCTGTTACCTGGGAGGGCAGGAAAAAGGAGCCTGCCAGGTCAGACAACTAGAGATACCATTTTCTGGTTAGTACATGCTCTAGTATTCACTGGGGCTCATGTTTAAAAGCAGACACGCCGCGCGGACGTGAAAGTAGTAGGTCAGTCTATGAACAGCACGGTTTTTCCTGCACATTGCACTTTATCTATTTTTAAAGCAGGCTGCTTTTTAGATTTCAATCATTTTTTAAAGTGTTTTATTAGAAAGATAAAATTGTATTTGCTGCTCATTAGTTCGGGGCTTTGCAAGGTGGCAGTTGTGCTATTACCTGGGAGGGGAGGAAAAAGGAACCTTCCGGGTCGGACAACTAGAGACACCATTTTTTGGTTAGTGCGTGCTCTAGTGGTCGCCGGGGCTCACATTAAAAGTAGACACACTGTGCGGATGCACGCAGCAGGTGCGCCAATGGCGTTTCGAAGGGCCACTTCTGTGCCCGTCAGCGTCCCGGAAGCATCCAGCACCAGCCATGCTGCTCTGGAGTACTTGGACAGTAAGATCTACACCAGATATAGTAGAGACTCACTTATGAACCTTGCTCCGGCTAACAAATCTCAAATGGAGCCATGGGTTCCCTCGTCTAGGATGAATGTTAGCTGCACAGATTGTAACTTCCACCTCACTGCTTTGAGTGGAAAACAAAACGGTTTCCCGGGCAGGCCAACTAGGAAAGGTGCTACTCCAGTCTGTGCTGCATTGATTTACAAATGTTCGATGCAAAAGCACACTAACAATATTTACGAGCTCTTAGAGGAAGGTAGTCTTGATTTTTTATGTATAACGGAAACCTGGCTATCAGACGATTCTAATCCTTCTATTGCTATTTCTATTGCTAATGCCATTCCAAGGGCTTTAAAATGTATAAAAAAGACCGCCAAGTGGGGAGAGGTGGCGGCCTGGCAGTTATCCTCAGAGAAGACTGGTGCTGCCAATGCTTAGAGGTTGAAGATCTTTTGGGTGCAGAAGCCATGGGCTTTTGCATTTCTCTATCGCACCAGCATTCAGTAGATGGAGTTCTAACTTATAGGCCACCAGGACCGGCTGCCTCGTTTCTGAAATCATTAGATAAGGCTATTACCCACTTAGCCCTAAGATACTCACATTTTATGCTTTTAGGTGATTTTAATTTACACCTGGATAAATCAACTGGCACTGAGGCTTCAAATTTTAAAGAAATGATGAATTTGCTAGGCTCAAATCAATACGTTGTGAAACCAACTCATCAAGGGGGTCATACACTGGATCAAGTCTGCTCCAATGTTGCAATACAAATGGAGGATCCACAACACCTGATTTGGTCAGATCACTATCTAATCAGATTTTTCTGGTAGCTCAGCAAAATTAGACCCAGCTCCGGGCGGGCTTACCCACAGCAGGAAAGCTTTTAATAAGATAGATCCGTTGGAATTCATGAATGTTCTGAAACAACATATCCCGGCCCTGCCAGGCGTACTTGAGGATTATGTCACAAAATTTAATAATTGGATTAGAAATGCTACAGCGGAGCTAGCACCGGTTCTTCAGAGCAGAGTAAATAGAAGGATGCCTTCCAGTCATTCTCGGTCGCCCTTAAAACTGAAAACAAACGCTGTAAGGTGCTAGAATGGAAAGGAATACAATTTAGCTGATAAAGAGACTTATAAACTAGCACAAAAAGAATACAATGCCTCAGTAACTAGAGCTAAACAAGCCTACTATGAGAAGCAAATTGAAAAGACAGGAAATAGATTGAGAGAGATTTTCTCTATAGTTAAGAGTTTTACGGCCCCATTTGCATGTATTTACTCCTATCCGGTCTCAGCCGAATGGTGTGAAAAGCTTGCCACTTTTTTAATACTAAGATTTTAAGCATTCACGCCAGTTTGTCATTAGGTCAAGTACCTGTTGTAGATTACGTGATAAAACAACAAATTAGCATGAACTCCCATGTTAAGATAAAGTTGAGCACCTTTGAGTCTATTTTGCTGGATTGCTCCTTGCGGGCTCTTAAGGCCATTAAATGTGGCTCTCCGACAGATCCCCCTAAATTATTAGATTTGGGGCAGACATTATCAATCCAGTGGCTAATTTGCTTTTAAATACATTAATAAGGACAGCTACTGTCCCTAGCGCATGGGAGCAGGCAATGATTCTTCCACTTACAAAAAAGCCAGCAGCAGATCCGGCCTTTCTGATTACTTATAGGCATATTTCCCTGTTACCAGCCCTATCTAAAATTTTAGAGAAACAGGTGAAAATACAGCTTTCGAGCTTTTTGGAATCAAATAACTTACTTCACCGTAGTCAGTCAGGCCTCAGAGCCCGATATAGTACAGAAACAGCACTGGTCAGAATATATTAGAGGAACCCTGGATGCAGGGGGAGTGGCTGTATTGATTATGCTGGACCTATCGGCAGCATTCAATACAGTCCCCCACACAATGCTGTTGGATCGTCTTCAGGCCACTGGAGTGACAGGGCAGGCTCTGGACTGGCTAACGTCATTCTTAGCAAATAGAAACCAACAAGTTTGGATTCCCCCGTGCTCCGCCAGTCCACGTGAGGTGTATACGGGTGTCCCTCAGGGCTCTGCCCTAAGCCCTACACTTTTTAATTTATATCTCACCCCTCTAGCTCAACAAGCAGAAGAAATGGGAGTGAAAGTGATCTCCTACGCAGATGACACACAACTGCTTTTCTCTTGTGACAAGGGAGTTGAGCGGAAGGGTACACATATTAAAATTTGCCTAACTGCAGTTTTCATTGGTTAGCAACAGCTCAACTCAATTGCAATGAGGTGAAAACAGAAATTCTCTTCTTTGGGACGATTCCACCAGATTTCTGGCAAACCTTTTGGCCAGATGACGCCTCTTCCCATGAACCCCAGAAAGATTCAGTAAAAAATCTGGGTATCAAATTTGAGTCCTCAAGTAAAAATGTTGATAGGCACCCGTTTTGGGATTATGAGGTCCCTAAAGAGATTTCTGCCCTTTCTATCCTTCTCATCAAAGAACACAGTTACCCAGGTGCTGTTAACATCTAGATTTGATTATGGTAATGCATTATACTTTGGCTTACCCGAGTACCTAATGGACAAACTCCAAGTGATCCAGAATGCCGCGGCCTGGCTCTTGCTAAATGTACCAATGCAAACATGTATTAAGCCACATCTGCGTGGACTCCATTGGCTGCCCATAAGGGAAAAAGTCAAATTTTAAAATGTAAGGCTCTCTTATTGATACATGATGCTCTGTATCAAACAGGGTCTTCCTACCTCAGAACCAGTTTCAGTTTTCATAACCCTACAAGACAGCTGATATCTGCCAACACATTTCGGGCAGAAATCCCAAGTACTCAGTGACAAAGAGAAGGAGGATGATCTTTAGCGTTCCTGGACTCGACAGCATGGAATCGGATTTCACTGGAGCTCTGGATCATTAATGATTCAATGCTGTTTAAGAAGAAACTTAAAACCTGGTTTTTTTGCAGGCCTTTTCATCTCTGACCTTGCTGCTTCTGCACCGGAACACTCCCTGGAGTAGCTGTGCACAATATAAATTGATAATCATATCCTCAGTGATGTCATTTGCGATGTCATCAGTGATGTCACTGACCATGTCATCAGTGATGTATTATGTGAGGTCATAAGCAGTGCATTGCAGGGGCGTAAACTGCTGAATTTCACTGGTTTTGTACGAGTGAAATCTGAGCCTAACTATAACGTCCCTGTAATCTTTGTTTTTTTCCAGTGACCTGTTTCTGGATAGATAGATAGATAGATAGATAGATAGATAGATAGATAGATAGATAGATAGATAGATATTACCTACTGGCGGTCACCTGTAGGTAGTTATACTTAGGACATAGTTTCCATAGATGAAGCATTTTTTGTTTTGCTAATAATTTTGTTGCAGTTTGACAAATCTTCACTAAATTTTCAAAATTAGTTTGCCACACACTTCAGCTACTGTCTTGAAAGTTTTGGGGGGATTCGTCAAGCTGGACTGAAAAAAGTGGGATCTCAAAACGCAGTTTCCCCATGCAATTTCCAATAGGGATTTTGAACAAAACTAGAGCCAGAACCGCTGGACGGAAATACACCAAAGCTACTTCTTGGTCCTGAAAGAGCCCTTTTTGTAATTTGGTGTAAGTACATTCAGTAGTTTCAGAGGTATTAAAGAAAAAAATTGTATAGATATCTAGGGACACAGAGGGTCCGTGGATCCAACAGATCTCATGGTGAGATCTGATTGGCTGCCAACACTTCAACCAAGAAGCGTTGGTAGCTATCTTGGGACTTGGACTCAAACAAAATGAGATGCAAAATGATCCAAAATGGGGCAGGCTAGGAACACCCTGACCCCTAGGCCTGGTGGTGGGGTCCCACAGGGACCTCGCTGGAGGCCAAAAACATATTTTTTTAATTTTTCCCATGAATTTATGGAGGATCTGCTCCTCCACTTGTTTCAAATTGGCCCCCTGTGTGTGCCAAGTCCCGGGAGGAATTTTTTTAATAAATCCGGGCTGAGGGAGCCCCCCTCCTTGGGCGGCTTTCGGCCCCAGGGACTGCCAACTCCCCCGGAGCAAGGCCGGTATTTTGAAAGGGAGGAGGTCACGCTGCCCCTATCGTGGGCTTATTTTGGCCCCCCCTCCCCAGCCTTTTTTGCCCCAGGGGTCCCAACCTCCAGGGCCTGGCTATGCAACCAAATGGGAGGGGGCCACACAGCCCCCTCCCACAGCCATTAATGGCCCTGGTAACCCCATTCCCAAGGGCCTGCTCCAGCTATGTCACAGGGTGCCCACCTCTGGGACATAGCGGTTTACCCACTCATATTGGAGTGGCCAGGGAAACCTGTGTTTGCTCTCGCTTGGTGGGAGCAGTTTCAAAGCTCCCAACAAGTGAGAGCAAACACTACATCCACTCCCAGCTGAGAGTGGACTTTTCAAAAATTGCTCCCGCTGGCAGTGAGCAGCCTGTTTTGCTGCTCCATGCATGTGGGAGCAATGCTGTCTCCCGCTAGAGGTGGGGAGACGGCTGGAGCATCAGGGGCATTGGGGCTTCACCTGCCACCACCAACAAGAAGGAAGTGGGTGCCCTGGGCACCCACACTTCACTGGACAGGCCTCAGGGGATGGGGTCCCTGGGGGCAATTTTGGTGCAGGGAGGGGGGCTGCGTGCCCCCTTCACATTGATAATGTGGCTTGGCCCCGAGAGATGGAGTCTCCGGGGCCTAAATCAGCCTGAGGAGGGGGGCCAGGTGGCCCTCCTCCCCAAATATTAATTGCAGATGCTCCAGGGAATGGGGTCCCCTGGGCCAATATTGGTCCTGGGAGTTCGGCTGCGTGCTCCCCCCTCTTTTGGATATGTAGTGGGTGCCCTCAGTGACTCCTCATTGCACCTACCATTAACTGGGTGGGCCCCGGTGATGGGGACCTTAGGGCAATATTATCCTAGGGAGTGGGGCAGCATACCCCCTGCCCCTTTTAAATATGCATTGGGTGCCCTGGGAGGGATCCAGGGCAACTACCACTTACTAGCTGGGCCCTGGGAGATGGAGTCCCCGGGGCCAGAAATTTGCCCAGGGAAGAGGGATGGGTGCCCACTCCCCATATACAATAATGTTGGGCCCTGGGAGTCAGGGGAGGGGGACTGCGTGCCCCACTCAGAGGTTGCATGCATTTCACTTGGTTGCCTACAAGGCTGCAGTGTCTGGCCAAAGGCCATGCATGGCGTGGGGTTTGCTGTATGTGGGGGGTTGCCTGCAGGGCCTTGATAGACCCTGGGACCCCATCTCCAGGGCCACTATGTAAAATAGAGGGGGCTGTACAGACCCTCGCCTGAGCCTTTTCTGGCCCCGGGGACATCTACATTATTAAAGGTGGGTACCTTGGTGACCACCAAGGGCTCCCACTACACAACCATTGGGGGTCACTAGGGGAGACACAGGGCCCCCATAGCCCCAAATGGCTCTCTACATGCAGCGGGAGCTGCCATTGCTCCACTCACAGGGAGAAGGTAATTTTGCTCCTCTCTCCAGGTAGGGAGCAACAGATCTTTTTCCCTGCCTGCATCACTGTGGGCAGGGAAACTGATCAAAAGTCTGTTCCCAGCTGGTGGGAGCATTTATTAAGGTCCTGCCCACTGGGAGCTGACTTTGTGCTTGCTCTTGCATGGCGGGAGATTAAAAAATGCTCCCACCAAGCGGGAACAAACACAGGTTTACTTTGCCATGCCGGTGTGGGCAGTGAAACTGATATAACCCGGGGATGGGCTCCCCAGGACATAGATAGTGAGCTGGCCAGAGGGGTCAGGGAGGGGTCTGGGCAGCCCCCCTCCGTTATGAATTAGTTTAGCAGCTCTGGGGATAGGGTCCCCAGGGCCTTTAAGGGCTCAGGGAGGGTGGCTGTGCAGCCTTCCCTCCTTTTTGACAAATTTGCCCCAGTATTAGGCTCTCCAGGGCCTGTGGTGTCCCCCTTCCCTATGTGAGAAATTTCAGCCCCAGGGGTGGGCTCCCTGGGGCCTATGATAGCTCAGGAAGGGGGGCCTTGCGGCATTCCTCCCCAATACTGAATAATTTCGGGCCCGGGGTCGGCTCCCTGGTGCCTGTGATGGTTCAAGGAGGGGGGGGCTACACAGCTCTCCTTCCCCTTTTAAATAAGCTCATCCCCAGGGGTGAACTTCCTGGGGGCTATAATGGCTAGGGGAGGGAGGCAACGCGCCCCCTCCATTATTAAAAGAAATCGTCGAAGCCATTTTGCTTTTGCTTTTTTGATCCTGCAGGATCACGGCAGACACTGCCATTTTATTTTTATTTTGGCCAAAGGCTGTGTGCAGCTGAGGGTTGACAGCACATGATGAGGTTGTGTTCAGCACCCTGGAGCAGGCCGGTTCCTGAGGCCAACCCCATGATGTGCACAAGCAAAGGCCATGCGCAGGGGGCTTGGTCATCCGTGGGGTTGGGCATGCTTGGCCTGAAGCCTGGCCCTGTGGCCAACTCCATACATCTGCAGCACAGGGTAGGCCTAGCGAGGGACAGTAATAAAATGATACTTTATGTTAAAAAAACAAGAGAAATTACATTGAAAAAAACCAAAGGTTAAAGTGGCGTTCAGGTTGACCTCATGTTAGTGGGAGGTCATCAATAGGGCAGCAGAAAGTGTGGTAAAACACTTAAATATGGGACAGGACTCCTGTTGAGTAGGAGTTATGAGAATAGGACCTACAGGAGAGAGGTGAGCAAATCCGAACTTCTGGGAATATAGGTAAGAGTTCCTAATAAGCAGGAGTAGGCTGGAGATGGTAAAACCAAGAATTTCTCCAAACATGATAAGACCAGAGAGGCAAGGGTAAGCCATTCCCAGAATCCATTTAGGGTGCCTCCAGACGGATCCCAATTCGAGCAGAAGCCCTGGCCGCTCGATGCCCGAGAGTAAACCAGTAGAACATATTGCGATGCCAATGGGGCAATTAATTGCCCAAGAGTTATTTGGAAGTCCCAGCACGAGTGCTTGTATTACTGCTGCTAATTCTGCATCTGCTTTGTGTATTGAAGGAAGCTTGTGCTGCTGCTCCCTTTGCTTTGCCATTTTTTGGACTATGCTGGAAGCCTCCACTGCTATAGCCCCTGCTGGTACTGATGACTGCTTGAGGGAAGTTCAAATTTCCAATAGTATTTTTGAGTGAATATTTGGACTGTGTGGCATTTGAGGCTGCTATTGGGCAGCTATTGGGCCACAGATGGGAGCAGTCTAAATTGTTTTCATGTGGCAACTAAAATGGATGTATGTAGTTTGATTTAGCAACTTTTTGTTATGCTTTTAATATTGAACTTACTATTTATTTGTGCACTTATTCATGTTTTCGTTGGAACTGCAGGGCTTGCCAGTCAATATCGAAGATGGACCATGAAAATAGTTACACTGTGGCATCATTAGGAATTGTGACCACTGAACATAGCCGCCTCAGGAGTGAGATAAAAAATACAGTCACTATGGTGATATGCTAGTTGTGTACTAATTCACACTTGAATATTCGAAGTAGTAAACAACTGCACACGACTATAGCATTTTTCTATGCTTTCTTCTTTCTGTCGACACTTAGGAGCTAGAGGATCAGTGGAGTGGCAACTTTAGTTCCTACGATTAGGGCTAGTCAAGTATGAACAATATGCACCAAGAAATAGAAGTGGAGGGGAGGGAGGCTAAAGCCGCATTCCTGACCCCTATTCATCATCTGTATCATTTTTCTCTTTAATTCTATTTTTCCAAGAATCTCCATAAATCAGTATGTCAAGCATATCCAAGTGAAATGTTTCTGTCCTTGACCAACATTTTCAAATGGTAAACGTATTATGTGCCTTTAAAATAGAGTTGATACATTTCTTTTCTTTGCTAGATGCAAATTATTTTCTGTTTTATTCATCCATATTCTACGTCTACCTCTCAGCCTAGGCGCTTATTGTGGGGTTGCATATTTATGCAATCAAAATGTCCTCTGTACCTATACGAGATTGCTGTTATTGTATTGGGCTTTCCTTGACTACAAATAATCTACAGCGCTGCTTGGTTTCCTATTTAACAGTGTAATATCAGCTCTTGAAGTAGCTTGCAAAGGCTTTTGAACAATGTCTAGGAAGAACGTGTACATTCATTTAAAATAAAGATAACACTATACAGACAAGAAATAAAGAAGAAGGACCCATAGTCCTACTAGCCCTAATCAAGGGGATGCATCTTAGGCAGTCAGCAAAACTACCCAGATGGGGTAAAATAATATCTGAATAGTCAGGAAGAAATTCATATTGGAGGTTTTACAATTGGGTGTTTTACGGTTGTATGACGGAACAACGAAATCCCTAACCCCGATGCCTAAACAACACGGTCTGAATAATGACCAGGTCTTAACCACGCAGTGCTTTACCACGCATGCCTTTACCATGAATTTTCGTGGTAAAGACATGCATGGCAAAGGGGTATGCATGGCTAAGGTCGCCTCCCACTTCCCACTGCCCTAAGGCACAAACTCCCCCCCGTCCTGAGGTGCAAATACCCCTACCCCCTCCCAACCCCCACGCTGTGCCCTCCCCCTGCCCTAATGCCTACAACCCTGTCCCTTAACCTGACCCTGGCCATACCAGATCCAGCCCCAAGAACTGCCCTGCCCTCCCCAAATCCCTAAAAACTACCCCGACTACCCATTCCCCTCCTCCTGCCATGAGGCCTAATACCCTAACCCCTAATTAAAAAAACTACCCAAAACCTCCCCAGCCCTAAAAACTACTCTGACCCCCCAGCCCTAAAAACTACCCCTGACACCCAACCCTGAAATTTTGCCCCAGCCCTGAAAACTAGCCCCACCCCCCAGCCTTGAAAACAAGACCCAATCCCCCAGCCCTGAAGACTAGCTCCGAACCCCCAGCCCAGAAAACTACCCCAGACCCACCACCCAGCCCAGAAAACTACCCCGCACATGCATGGTTAAGGCATATGCGTGGTTAAGGCATATGCGTGGTTAAGGCATGTGTTGAAGGGCTTGCGGAGTCAGAACACTTGGGGGCCGATTCCGATTCAGGCCGGAAATCTCCCCGACCGAGCCGGACCCGGAAAGATTTCTGACCGAATCGGACTCTAGCAGTCCGACCGAACGAGTACGATGCGCATGCATGCTATCGGACTCGATTCGGTCGGACTCCCATTGAAGTCAATGGGAGCCGGTCGTACAACGCGTACGCGGGCTCCCATTGACTCAATGGGTGCGAGGTGAACGAGGGCGCCCCCTACAGCGGGTTCGCGTTGATGCGGTTCGCGCCGCACACGCACATGTGCGACTCGCGTGGCTACGCGTACAGGGGGGTCCGACACGGACCCCCAAAGTCCGGCTCCGACAGCTGTTTCGAGCCGGACGGTGCGGGTCGGTCGGACTGCTCAAGGCGCATATCGTACTTGCCCGGCCAGGGAACGTCTCCATCGCGCGGTGCGAGTCGAGTCCGAGCGAGTCGGTCGGTGCGGTTCGGACCCGTGAGCGAGTCGGTCGGCGATTTCGCGTGCGCTCGCATCGTACTCGCTCGGCCGGACGCGCGTTCGAATCGGTCGGAAAAGAGGGCTCCGAATCGGATCCGGTTAAGCCGAATCCGATTCGGTGCGCTACCGGCCGAGATCGGAATCGGCCCCTTGGGGTTCCTACTGTTCCCGGTGTTTTCCTGTTCCCACTGATCCGTAACTATGACCCTGCTGGGAATAATCCTGATATGTGTGGAAATCCAAGTTCAAATTCATACAGTTATGACTGATTTCAAAATACTGATACTAATTGAAAATGCCTTTAATGTAGTTACCTATCATGTGTGAATGAGACTCAAAATTTCTACATTTCTAAAATACTTTTGTTAGCATTAGGGGCAGCCTGCATTTTTTCGCGATATTTTTTAAACTTTGAAAACTTCGGGAAGCATGAATCTTTCACATTTGTTTTAAACGACCTCTATATCAGTACTCTCCATCAGTCCTCTGAAAAACGCTGCCATTCACCCTCTCCCTCAGCAAATGATATCTGCAATATTTACAAACAGTATTGAAGAAAAAAGCATCCCAACTGGTCCTGTTCTGAAAATAGGCAGGGATTTAGAAAAGCTAACGCAAAACATATAAATAACCTACTACATCTGAGAAACCGAGAGAGGTGAGAAAGTAAAAGAAAACAAAAGCAACGTCCACGCATTGAATGGCTTTAGATTTTCCTCTCATTGTCCTTTCTTTTGTAGTTTTGATCTGCAATTCAAAATCTTTCTTGAGAATTATTTCAATAACTATAGCACGTAATAAAGCAACAAGAGTTGTGAATGATGTATACAACAGGTCATACAATGAACTTACACTGTTTGATAAATTTGTGAGTCCTGCATTCTCACTTAGTGTGTATTTCATGACCAGATAGGTCTAGACAAGGAACGGTCTGCTCAACATACTCCTTGATACACTTAACTAAAGTATTATTTCCCCTAGAACTCTTTTTGCAGATTGTCTGCCTTAGATCAGTGAGTACTGAAAGCCGGGTATATTCTTGCCGATTTTATATATGCATAGGAAAGTGCATTTTTGCACAATTCCCTACATTTTTCTAAATAGAGTTACTGCCTTTTTTGGACTCTGGAGACTGGGAGGCTGCTAAATACCTTTCAGTGTGTGTGCTCTGTGTCATAATTCTGCTAAATAATTGGCTATTCCCAATATTTGACACTGAGTGAAGACCACAGTACAACGGCATAACAATTGCATCAGTGGCATAAATGCTGTATGCCACATGTGGGCTGCTGAGTGTATTCTACCATTTACATGAGTGATTTCAAAAGGCAGGGCTTCAGGAGGACTACCATTGGAGACCTAAACTACTGTAGTCAAAAGCTGCAGCCAGCACAAGTCAAAGTGAAGCCTTCTGACACGTTGAAAAGCCTACGTTTAACAATACATAAGTCACCTGCAATTCATTGAAGCCCATAAAGCAAGGGTATATAATTAGCCACGGTCCGTTCAGGTAACTGCGGTGGGGCCGGATGGGGGTATTCCGACGGACGATGATGAGGGAACATTAATTATTTATTTAATTTTCCCTCTGCATCGTCCCTCGAAATCCCCCCACCACCGCCACACCGTCCCACCGCTGTTACATGCACGGACCTCGGCTGTATATAATATGTAAAAGTGAGCTATGCTGAATAAGGAGTCAGCATTTCTTTGGCTCGAGCAGCTATTTTCAGTGCTTTACAGTTAAATGACATACTCCATAAACTTAACTAAACTAAAGAACTAGATGAATCATTTTTCAGCATTATGATATTTAGCAAATATTTTTCAAAATCGAACTCAATGGTGAACATAGATTTTTAGTTAATATGTCCCAAAGATAACGACTGTTTATCTCTGCCTGAAGCCTGTCTACTCCACAAACTGATACTGGGCTTCCTCACTTACAGCTACATTGATTAGATTTCCTCAGTTCCACTGAAACTTTTGAAATGGCTCCAATTGAAGAGCTACGGACTGTTGTGAGCAGTTGTCCTTCTTGCAGATATTTGGCTGGAAGGTTTATTAAAGGAGCACCCTCCAATAATGATCTAGGAATCTGAGGAGAGGGAAAACATGGAGAATTTGGAATGGACAACAGGAACTCTGATAAAAACATGTTCTTACTAAACAAGGCTCTAATGTGAGCTTGCCATGGAAGCCGGTCTTCCTCATATGCAGGCTAGCCCCTGTCAATCTAGGAGTTATCGTAGGGCAACAAGTGGAGGGAGAGGTTCTCATTTAAATAGGCTAACTAATGCCAGAGTTGGCACAGTTCCGGACAGTTGTCCTGGGAAGTGTTGCAAAGATGAATTCTTGGAAGTTTGGAATTTTTCTTTTGATGGGGCTATTACCCCATCAAATTCACCTGCCAGTGACCACTATAAAAGGGCTTGCACTCCGGAGACTTCAGAACATAACCGAACTTGTAAAAGAGCATAGATTTAGAACCTGCTGTCTGTGTCTAACCGTCTGTGTTTACCTGAGGATAAGACTGAGGTCTTGAAACCTGCCATTGTATCCAACCTTTGGAAGTGCTTCTCATGGGTCAAAGTTATATAGGGCACAAGGGGCATATTACAAGAAAAACTGGTTGACAAATGGACTGGATATTGGGTGGTCAATAGATGAAGAGAGTGATTGAGCTAGCGTCCCACTACAGCCTGTGCCCTGGTATCCTAAAAACTATCCCTTGCAATTTGGAAGCTTTGGAAGTGATCAACAAGAAGCACTTTAGCAGTTTTGACCTCTGGAGGGCTGGGGCAATGTCCAAGGACAATATATTGTTACGTGACCTTGTCAGGTAATATTTTCAGGATCACACTGATTAGAGCTTTCTAATGCAACGTTTGAAGCTTTATAAAGACAGTGGAATCCAGCTATCTGCATTACTGAGTCCAGCCTGGGTATGGTTATAAGCCTTGTCCCAATAGCGTTTTGAAGCTCCAAAAAATGACAAATTTAAAACACAGAGAGCATGTCTGGCTACAATCTTCAGCTTGTCAGCTCAGACCTTTTTGTGTAAAAATAGAAGTTGCCAGTGGGACCACAAATTTATTTAATCTGCCCTTTTGGATCCCTCACTATCCATATAGTCTATGCTTTGCCCCACTTGAGGACTTTGACTTCCACTTTGAAGGCTAAATGAATTATTTATAGAGGTGGGTAGAACTTGCAGAGTTTCACTCCATGGGTTACAGAAAAACTCAGTGAGATTCCATGGAATTCTGCCAACAAGTGGAAAATATGCAGCTTGCACTGCTTGAGCTGCAATTTAGAGCTGGTAGAGCCAGCAGCATTGAAAATCAGAGCAAACGACACCATGCGCAAGAGCAGGCGGCCATTCTAGTTCATTTTGTAGCCGCTCTAGTAGAAAATCTAAACAAGTGGCAGCAAATCTGCTCAAACAGCAGTCTCAGACCACGCGCGCTTGCGAATGCCCGTGCTAAAAACTCGCACTAGGGGATGCAAAATTTAGCTCCCGCTCGCCAGCACACATATTCTGAAGCCTCACAGGAGAAAAATTACACCAAGCAGCAATTGGCTGAATTTTGCAGGAACTCCGTGTTAAGGAGCTGAAAAAATTTTTGTCAATTCTGCAGGCGGAACGGAACAATCCACCCACCCCAATTTATTTTCAGTGTGGCAGAAAACCATCCACCATACTTAGAGATCCCCCTCAGCAGGCAAGGATCTCACTGTCTTTAGCCAAGGTGCTGCTGGAAATTTGCTTAGCAAGCACCATGTTTTATGCACCAGCTCAGCAAAGCAGGAGTTTGTTCTTCGAAAACAAAGAATCAATGACCCCAAAGCACAGGGAGCTCCATGCATATGTAGACCATTGAGCAAGAATCCTGCCTGGGAGAGCCATATTTTCCCCAGTGATCCTGAAATCTAGTGCTGATTACCCCACCCTACATATAGTGGTATCTCTATTGTTATGACCCGAGGACCTTGTGGCAGATGGACCATCTGGCCAGAAGTTTCTGACAGAGGAGGAAGCCGAGGCTTTGCTGTCAGAAACCAAGCCCTTTCCCAGACCCTAAATACAGCAGGGAAACTACGAGTTTGGTAAGGCGAGAGAACTGCCAATTTAGGACATTGCTGCTATTCCACCAAACTCTAACTGATGTCATAAGACACTATTTTAATTTCAATATGATTATTTCAATTAAAGAGTGTACCTTAAAAACAAAGATATAAAAATGCAAAATACAATCATAAAATAAATATTCTTCATGTAAGTAGAAGTCTACAATTTCGATCAGTCATATAAATATTTAAGAAATACCTCTTGGGTTGCATTGCACAGCTTAACAGCAGCACATAAAAAGTGACTCATAGCATAACATAGTAATGGTGCTTATACATGCAGAAGATAGAGAAAAGCTGTTACACAACTCCTAAAAGTCTCACAATGTAGCACAGGGGAAATAAATGAACTAAAAGTGTAACATATTAGCAGCAGAACAATACATAGTACAGTGTTGATCGGGATGAGGTGTTATCATATGGAAAGAGCTGAGGTAATTTTGAAGAAAGCCCTGCCCATAAGAAAAGATAGTATATGATGTACAATACACATTCTTACTCTTGCTAGAAGATTTCACTCAGATGAAGAAGAAACTAAGGTTAAATATATTTCTAGCTGGTAATTCTGTCTAACTGAAGGAATGCTTCATTCATTTGTTTCCATGATCTGCTGCTGCCTCCAATATAAAAGCACGTTCTTAGCCTAGATCTTATCTTTCATATTAGTAGCCAAATGATAGTGTTATAAGGCAGGGCGTGCCCATTCAACACACATGTTCTTGATATAGTGTAGTAATTGAAATGTGTGTCTAGCCTCAATATTAATGCACTCTTATTTTGTAACAAAGAAGTGTAAGGATTTAACTTTCAGAAATCCTCAGAACAAAAGGCATATCTTAATTGTATCAACAAGCTACCCAGGGCCAAAACACTCATGGCAAGGGTAATGGGGAGAGCCCTCGAGTAAACCTAGGAGCTGCCTAAAAATCTATTCTCTCCATTCTGCCGGGAAGACACATCACAATGCTCCAAACTCTGAGATTATACATTAATTTTGGAACACACTTTCTTTTATATATGGTTACCATATTGGCAAGATATTTGCAGCTCAAACTTGAGCCAAAACCAAAGACTGGACATATAGCAGTCCCTGCTTGCCGATTTTGAAGAGCCCTCTTTAATAGGGAAAGGCCTGTACTCATTCTAGTGATTTATTCTTGATATAAAAATGTAAATGCTTTTGGACTTTGAACTCTGAGTAAGCAGAGTAAGTTGCGGCAAACCTGCTATATATGTGGACCAGGGAATTCCCAAAATCTTTTCATTGAAATTAATTATTAACAAACTGGCATCCATCCTAGGTTTAAGCACTAGTGCTTGAAAAATGTATGTATTACATTTGTTCCACAATTGAGGGAGACCACTATCAAATATAAAAGTCATTTGAAGCAATTTATTTGCCCCGTTAAACTCAATTAAAGGTGGGAGGAATGGCATGGTTTCAGTTGTTTAACCATCCGTTGGCTCCACCAAAGGACTGCAGGTCATAGTGATGGTCACCCCTCCCAATTCAATCAACTTGATTTCCTCGAATAGTTATCAGTACTCACGAGGCAGGCAGTGATCTCTTCATAGGCTAGGTCTCCGCCAAGCAATTGTAGGCCACAATTTCCAGCTGGTAGGTCACCCGAGACTTTAAATAAGCCTGATAGTGAGTAGATAAAATTGCTGACTGTGACAACCCACTAGGCTTATCCGACCACTACTCCATCTTGGTTAATTTGGAAATGCACATAGGACTCAGTCTTCCTTTCCTATACAGTTCTTGGTACTTTTTAACTTTTGAACTTCAAAAATTCCCCTTATCAATTTTTTACCAGTGGTGTTATCTTTTTAACCTTTTTTATAAAATAGTTTGCTTCCTTGACTTAAATATGGTTTGGTGGTGCTTTAAATGGTTAGCAAACACTTTTCTCTTGGAGAGCCTGCTGCTTTGTGCATAAGCTCTCATCGGTAAGCTAATGACTTACTGAAAAATCTATTATGTAACAAGACCCTGAACGACTACTTTGGTGGAAGATTTTTATCCTGCTCTTCTTCCTTTAATAATCCACAAAATCACAATAACGTGTTATATGAGTGTCTGGGACAGTGCTGGCATATGTATTGCATGTAACAATCTCCTACAGCTCTGGGTGGTTATGAAGTTCCTGGATGTCATAAATATCACCTATACTGAATTTTCCCCTAATAATAGAGAACAATTTGTGGATTTCTGTGCTTCCCCCCATAATTAGCAGGCCTTTTTCAGCAGCATACATAGAAGGAGGAAAGAACGAGAAGAAATACACATATTTCTCCTTGTTATGCCTCACCTAAGGGGGGCATTCCCAGGTCTACCAGTATTGGTTAATCTGGGAAAGCGCAAAAATTCATGGGTGGATGCGTAGGAGCACCCATGCTTCACCCAGGGAATGCCTCCCTGGGGCAGAGTAATGCAAGGCAGTGACTTGCGCTGCCTTGCGTTACTCCACACTTACCAAGCCACACAGGGCCATGAAAGGTGGCCTTGCATAGTTTGGTAAATATCATTCAAGGTTTTGTGTCACTCTTGCACCCCCTTGCGTGGCGCAAGGGCGACGCAAATCCATGATAAATATGGGCCTCAATTTAAAATCTGAATTATGAGTGCCAACAACAAGATATTTTTTTCTTGATGTAGCTCTGGTAAATTTATATCTCCTATGTGAAATAGTATGCCCTAATTGCCCCCTTCTAGATGCCCAGTAAAAACAATGGTAAGTGAAAGGAGTATGCTCCCTAAAGCAAGTCTTTTGCTTAAGCTAAACTGGGCAATGCTTTGCGTCATCTTGCCTACGAGAGTGTCAGTCTCACTAGGAAGCATGTCTCACATGTATTGTAGCTAGCAGGCTCTTCACTATATACTTTCACATTTCAGAATATGGAATTTGCCCTCCCCCAAGCGCTGTGCTCATGCCCGCCAACACATGTCACATGCAGAAAGAGAACCATGGGAGAAGGTCGCAGCTGTCAGGTTGCCAGTTGATGGATCAAAGGAGCTCTGGGGGTGCGTATCCCGGTACACGGTACACACTGCCTTCCTATGTCCTCTATTTCTTGTCATCAAGTTGGTCCCTTTGAGACCCTTTACCACTGCAGCTATTCGCTCTATTGCTGCTGCTGCTCATGACTACCGCCACTGTATCCAGCCCACTTGCGGAGACGGGCGGGTATGGGTGTACGGCAGGGCAGCAAGCAGCAGCCACGGGTGCGGCGTTTGTGTTTTGCTGCAGTGCGGTAGCCTTGGGTCTACCTGCTTCAGGGGTACTGGTTGCGGCTGTCACTGTGAACTTAAGCTCACAGCCCTAGGGCCCAACCAACAAAACAAGTCACTAACAATCGAACAGCAGGCCAACAGTGGATCATCTGTACTGAGGCCAGAGTGCTTCTTCAGCTTCTATATAGCCTTAGCTTAAGCAAAAGACTTGCTTAGGGAGCATACTCCTAAGCTAAACTGGGCAATGCTTTGCGTCATCTTGCCTGCGAGAGTGTCAGTCTCACTAGGAAGCATGACTCACATGTATTGTAGCTAGCAGGCTCTTCACTATATACTTTCACATTTCAGAATATGGAATTTGCCCTCCCCCGAGCGCTGTGCTCATGCCCGCCATCATGTGTCACATGCAGAAAGAGAACCATTGGAGAAGGTCGCAGCTGTCAGGTTGTCAGGGTGCCAGTTGATGGATCAAAGGTGCTCTGGGGGTGCGTATCCCGGTACACGGTACACACTGCCTTCCTATGTCCTCTATTTCTTGTCATCAAGTTGGTCCCTTTGAGACCCTTTACCACTGCAGGTATTAGCTCTATTGCTGCTCATGACTACCGCCACTGTATCCAGCCCACTTGCGGAGACGGGCGGGTATGGGTGTACGGCAGGGCAGAGAGCAGCAGCCACGGGTGCGGCGTTTGTGTTTTGCTGCAGTGCGGTAGCCTTGGGTCTACCTGCTTCAGGGGTACTGGTTGCGGCTGTCACTGTAAGCTTAAGCTCACAGCCCTAGGGCCCAACCAACAAAACAAGTCACTAACAATCGAACAGCAGGCCAACAGTGGATCATCTGTACTGAGGCCAGAGTGCTTCTTCAGCTTCTATATAGCCCCTTAGCCTCAGCCACCATGTGTCATCTTCTACGGCCTTTGATAGTGTGGGTGGAGGTGGTGGCTTTAGCTAGACCAGGGGGAGGAGAGAAGTGGACAACCACTGTTGCTGTGCTGCTGGTTGGTTTTGTTTTTGCTGCATTGCCACCTTGCCACAT
Organism: Calotriton arnoldi; assembly: GCA_963921515.1. Taxonomy (NCBI): domain Eukaryota; kingdom Metazoa; phylum Chordata; class Amphibia; order Caudata; family Salamandridae; genus Calotriton; species Calotriton arnoldi. The sequence goes on along the minus strand of CAWUFW010000351.1, from coordinate 4,443,392 downwards.
TGCCCAAGTGTCCCTCTGGACTTGTCTGGACTTGTCTCCATGGCTTATGACTATTATTCTTGCCTCATTCTTGCCTATACCCTGTTCTTGTGAATACAACTCTCCTCCCCCCGCTCAGGAGGTGCACCAACATAGAAGGAGGGGACTATAAGTGCCAAGTGACCCTGGGCTCCAGGAGGCGACTCCCTGATCTTCCTCACAATTGTTTCCCCCGCGGCCCGGCCTACACATGTCAGCGCCAGGAAGCAGCAGGGTAGGGCCACACCTTTTGGTCATTCTGACTTGGGTACTCTTCTTCTGTGCACTGATAGGAGGAGACTAGGGTCTTAACTGTATTGAACTGTGTCACTATTGTGGTGCCACGTTGAAACCCTGATAAACCTCTGTGCGATTTCAAAATGGGCAAAAGGAAGGCTGGGAAAGGGGCTCCGCTGTCTTTGAAAGCTAAAGAGAAGTCCACATCATCGGCTGCTGGGAACTGTGTATTGTACCAAATTGACAGTCTCTTCCCTGAGTGTGTGGACATTTGAAATCCAACCCTCTTACCAAGTGGCAATGATATAGAATTTCCCCCGGCTGTGGCATCAATGCGCAAAACTCACATGTTTCAAAAATCTTATAGGGGTATTGGGAAATCTCCTGCAAAAAACCATTCTGAACCCCCTGTGTTGGGTGAGCCTGAGAAACTATCGGCAGTATGTAATGAAGACCTAATTGAGTGCTGAAATCGGTTCTCGATCCCTGCCCTAATGTTGATGTAAATGAAGGGTCTCGTACTGATGTTCCCAGAGCCCCCACCCTGGAGTGCTATTTAATGCTCTGTTGTTAATGGGAGCAATAGGGGAGTTGAGGGAATAGATTGTGACCTTGACGAGGGTAATTGAGAGTTTTGAGGAGAAGGAAAATAAAAGCAAAGCCCCCTTGGCACTGTAGTGGTGGGTTTACAAACGGGTCGGAATAAATGTGACTGCCAGCCATGGGAATCCTCACTCTATGTTGTACACTGAGCAGGTGTCCAGGGGATTTATTCCCCAACTTCCCCCCATCGCTCCATCCCCAATCTACCCCCCCTAGGACCAGCCATTGCCACATGGGTTTCCAGCTAGGTAGCACTGGGTTGGAACTCCCAAGGAGTGAGCTGGGAGTTGTTACCGGGTGGGGACCGAGGGCCCAGAGGCTGTGGGGTCCTTCTGCAGAGAGCCCCCACATGTCTCTTTCCAGAGGGGAGGTGAGAAATGTGCGTTATATACCCAGACAGCTAGGGAATCAGCTGGCACAAATCTGTCTTACAGCAATCCCTAGGTTGTTAGGGGGTGTTAGAGAATATCAAGAATCACTCATCAATAAAGTTACACATTGGTTTTGGGATGTCTGTCACTGCCATTCTATTATAAGGAGTTACATAGTGGGTGCTGAAAGGCTATCTTATCCTGAGGAAAATGATGATCAGGTGAACGTCCAATTTTCCCATAGGCACAAAGTTGATGGTCTTATGGCAGTGAATGCTAGAACTATCCCTCAAGCCAATACCCGTATTGTGATAAAGTATTGAGTTCTGGCAATGGATGTCAGTAGTGCTCCAGGTGACACAGCCCAGGCTGTGGGGGACACCAGCCATAGGTCAAATAGGCCTTACCCTTAATTAACAATGGCTGTTCAGGAAATCAGCTCTGATTTAGTAAGCTACATTGTAAAACCATGTTTAACCAGGCTCCAGACTCCCACTTGTTAGGTAGCTTGACTCCCAAAGCAAGGGGAAAACCATGTAGTCCTATTGCAATTGGTCTTGGGCCTGGACGTTGCCCTGCTTCTAGGGAGCAGGTCGTATATGATCTAACACACCCGATAGTGGAGCTGGGGGTTGGTGACTTTCCATTCCAATTCCAGCCAGACTCCCCCTCACTAAACATTCTGTCATGGAACATAGCAGGGATTACAAAACTGCTCTCCGAGGTGGATTGAGGTAGTTTAATAGATTCCCATTATGTCTGTCTCTTTCAAGGGACCTGGTCTTTGTCTCCATTCCACAGAAGTGGGTTTACTTCCTTCAGTGTAAATTCAGTCCAGAGTGGAAGGGGTAGGACATCTGGGGGGTTAGGGGTTTTGGGTTAAAACATCTCTACAAAGCAAAATCAGGAAAATCTATATTGATTTGCTTGATGTAATGGAAGCTGTGCTTGTATTACCTCTGGAGTATGGTTCTAAATATTTTCATGTTTGTGATAGAGCTGGAACCAGATTTGCTGAGTCCGTGCTTTTAAACACACTATAGGTTGCGCTTTCTGAACAAACAGGAAAGGGTTACCTTTTGGTGGCAGATGATTTCAATACCACGTTTAAAACTTTAATTGAAAATTCCTCTGAACTGACAGCAGCCTGGGATAATCAGATGGGGATTTCCCCAGCTTGATTTGCCATGTGTGAGATGGTCATTGAAAGCTGGACAGGTATTGGCCCAAACCCTTAATTTTGACCTTAGAGCCACAAATGGTCGAACTGATTCCGATCGCCAGGGAAAAATGACATTCAACAGACCTGGGTACCAAAGTATGATTGACTATTTGTTTGCTAGACGTAAAGTTATGGCCGATCGTGCTACATATGGAAGTAGTGGATAGATCAGACAGTGATCATCATGCACTAAACTTAACTCTATCTGATAATTCCAGGTTAAAAGCCATTTTGCGGGGCCCGGTGATCTGGGTGGCCTTTCCTTAACCAATAATCAGAAGAATATTGCATGGGTGGAAACCCTAGCCCGAGAGGCAGCTTTTGCTATAGTGGAGCAAGATGTAGACTATTTATCATCCCTCCCAGTGCATCCAAGGAGAAAGGTGTTGAGTGTGACCCATGCTCAACTTTTTGCACAGGTTGGGGACTTTTAGGTAAAACTTCGAAAGGGGGGTTGAAGAGGCCCAAAACCAGTCCTTGATTTAATAGTAACTGTAGGCTAGCAAAGAGTGAGCCTCTATTGGCAGTTAAATCCAACTCACTCTACAACATAATAAACTGTAGGGCCTGGCATATGCAGGCTTTGTTAAGGGCCACACATGAGTGGGAAAATTCATTGTGGTCTACTCTTCACTAAGCCCTGACCTCTAAAGATAGCCATACCTTTTGGTGTATGGCATCAAAATTCCTACATGGTCCTGAAACTGTGATGGATTTTTGTGTACAACCAGACGATTGAGTGACCCACTTCTGTAATTTGTACATGAATGGAGGTACTAAAGAGGAGGATGATCAAGTTATCCAATATGTTGCTGCCCAAGAAGACGTAAACATCCTTGCTTTCACCGTTAATGAGACCTTGACGGCTATTAACTCCTGTACTCCAGCTCATGCCCCAGGACCAGTTGGGATCCCAAATGATTTGTACAAATCCGGAGGTGTGGGGCCCAGATATCAACATCTTATCCAATGCTATTTTGTTGGGCCTTGAGATCCCCTCTTTGTGGAAGCTAGCGGAGATCCTGCCTATTTACAAGAAGGGGGATCGGGCCAGCCCCGGGAATTATTGCCCTATTAGTCTAATTGACTCTATCTTATCTCATTTACAGGCAGGTTTTAGAGCAAACTTTAGTACACTAGACCAGGTCTTTTGGTTTTCTTGTATATACTGGCATGAGGTACTATTTAATGGGGGAAAGCTGTCTGTTGCCTTCGTGGACTTACGCACAGCATTTGATCTGATTCTGCAAGGGAAATTGTGGAAAATACTGGACAACATGGTTATCCCCCTTCTCTTTTGAATATGGTGGTGAGGCTCCATGAGGGAAATTTGTCTCAGGTCAGATTGGGAGCGGATCTGCATCTGACCGAACTCTTTAGAGTGGTTCCAGGAGTCAGACAGGGTTGTGTTTTAGCCCCCACGATGTTGTCCCTGTATACAAATGGGGTGATTAATCACCTCAGCAAGGACAGGTGTGATGCACCCAAATTGGGGTCCCAGCCCTCGTGTTCGCCTATTGATTTCAAAGTCTCCCCAGGGGCTACGACCGCTGTTAGATCTTTTTTCTTCCTTTTGTGTTGAGCGAGCCCTAGAGCTTAATAGTGCTAAGACCAAATATATGTTTTTCTCTACAAACAGGGCGATCTAGTGTAATAGGCATATACTGGTGGTAAATACATGCATTGATGGGGTTTCTGCATTTGACTGTCTAGGTATCAAAATGACACCCAACCTGAGCTGGGCCATCCAGACGGAAAAGTTTAATTTGGTGCTTACCCAGCAGACTGCAAACATAACAAAGGCCCATCGTTAAGAACATCTCCCGAAGGGTTGCTCCAGCCCTTGAGATCTACAACGTCAAGGCCATTGGGTCTGCTTTGCAGGGTGCTGAATTATGGGGCTCCTTTAATTCAAATAGTCTTGATATGGTGGGACACAGGTTTCTGAGGGCCTTATTATCACTTCCCATGAGTACTCCCCTCACACCTCTATATCTGGATCTTGCCCAGAGGACGATCTTACATCCATTGCGATGGTGCAGGAGATCTCTTGGCCCTACCAGACATAGAGAAGATCCCATGGTTTTGCACCATAAAATCACTTTAGCAGAAGTTAGGTCTCGACATTTATTGGTCCTCTCCTGAGCTGAGCTTTTTTGAGACAAGCTGTGGGTACTGTGACTAAGGGCAAAGGCAGCCTCACAATGTCTTTTGTCGATTTTAAACCTTGTATGTGTTATGAGGCAACCATTGACAAAATTGTACCAACTCCAGCTCGTAAGCTATATCTGCAATTTAGATATGGCACCTTCCAGGTTAAAGCCTTTAGTGCCAAATGGCATGATGAGAGGGAGGGTGACGACCAGTGCCTGGCATGCACAGGGGAAAAAGAAATGCTGGAACACATTGTTTTTCTGCCCTCGGTACAGTAGGCTTCGGGTCAAGTGGATAGTGCCGCTCTGCAAGAACCTAGGCACCAGAAGCCACCTGCTTGCCTTTTGATTTCTGTGAAAAAGTACAAGTAAACTCCATGTATTTGGTGTGGCAGAATTTCTTATGGCCTTCTGAATTAGGCATACAAAGTGCCAATTAAATGATGTGGATGTTGGGTCATTGTTACTCCATTACGCGCATGATATCTACTGACCGGGACAATGGCTTTGTATTTATAACCCAAAGCCAACCTGGACCTATTGCTTTTATATGTCATGTGTGGATTGATTTAGCAAGTCATTCATTCGTAGATTGCTGCTTTTCGTCTGTAGGAAGAGTTGCCTCCTTTTATCTTTAATCTTCATGTTTTTATCTATTGGTATTTTTTAACTTTTTTTATTTTCCTACGTTTATCTTGGATATATATGTTTTAATCCACCGGTATGTTTTAACTTCTGTATTTCCCTCTTTGTCATGAGTTGGTTTGTTTCTATATTATGTTTTTTGGTTTTATTTTTTGGGTGCTTCGATGATCTTTGTGATCGAAATAAAGTATTTGTATGGTGTGGAAATGATGGAAAGGTTTGAGTGCACCATTGTGACCCTGAAATGTTCTTACTAGTGTCACCTAAAAAGACTCACTTAAAAATTAAACCGATCTGTAGCTGTCGGCAATTCAAAGCAAATGTTTTTCTTCGCAACAGCTAATAAAGAGAAACATAGGATTAGTGCCTGTAACATATTTCATCTTTCAGAGAAATAGTATCATTTCCTGAGGATAGCAATGTAAGATTTACATTTCCAAATACATTATAAGTATAAAGTGGAAGGAACAGCATAATTTTGTAACTCTATTCAATGGCCCAGCTGTCTTTTGCATGTATTCAGCATGGGTCTTATTTTATATGGATTGAATCCAATGTTCCTACTAAAATAAATCTTAAGCCGCTTGTCACAAAAATTATACCAAGAGGTGCACAATGGGAGGAAAGCCATTACTCAGAGGAGTCTTTATAGAAGGGTTCACAGTCCAGTGTTAACTGCGTTGCTTGCATCACATGTGTAAGTGTGCACCTCTGAGCCAATGCAAACAGAAAGTGCTACAATAACAAGATGACTGTCAGCAGCCCATATGTGTGACTCATTTAAGCATTAGAAACATCCTCAGGAACAGATTGAGAATACTCTGTTGGGACTGTTACTGTCTATAGTGATGTGCCATGTGAAATAGTAGACTTTGGGATGTATTACTCTGATGAGTAATAGAAATTAAAAGGCTATTTAGCTTGAAATGCTAAGGCTTTGCTTATTGTAGACCGCATCGTTCCAAAAATAATGATTGAATTATGGCCACGATTGGCTCAAGCTAAATGTTCAAATGGAAAACAAAATAAAAACAATCCACTCAGAGTTCACTGAGAAAAATGTCAGTTCCAAAATGTATTTAACATGCATTGGAAACGCTCCCTATATTCAAATACCACTGTATATGAGGAGAAAACAATTGAGTTCTGAGAATTACCAGAAACATTAGAATATAACTAAAATGCTTAGTTTTTCATATGTGCGAGTTAGCCTGCTGCAAAAAAAAAAAACATTGTTTTACTTATATCTGTTTGATTGCAAAACATTTCGAATGAATGCTATGCATTTAGGGCCTCATTTACAAAAAATTGGCATAGGGCAGCACCGCAAGTCTGTTTGCAGCACTGCCTTATGCCATTCTGAAAGGGCAGGAATGCACTGTATTTATGAGTTACCGTACATTCCTGTCCTTTCAGCCAGCGCCGGTGCACAATTTGGTGCCTAGCACCAACGCCGGTGCCCTTGCACCATGGTGCAAGGGAGTATGCGTTGTTGGCAGGATTATTTTTGTAAAGGAAGGGGCACCTTCCTGCACATAAACAATCCTTGAAAGTGTTTTCCTTGTTTTATGTTTTGCAGAATGCAGCACACATGGAAAAAGAAAAACAAAACGAGGAAAAATGAAAAATGTATCCTCGTTATGCCTGCCTTTGGGGAGGTGTAAGGCTTTGACACTACCTCAGATTTACGAGATTTTGAACATCTGGAGCAACGTCAAAATTCATGGGTGTTTCATGGGAACACCCACTGCAACGGCCATGGAACGCCTCCTTGACACAGAGTAAGGCAACACAACGCTTTGCGCTGCCTTGCCTTGCTCCACATCTATGAGGCAATTCAAAGCCATGCAGGGTGGTAGTGTGTCGCCTCATAGATATGACTGAGAGACCTGCGCCACAGGAGCCTCAAAAAAAGTGATTCTCAGGTGGCGCAGGCCTCTTGTAAATAGATCTGTTAATGTGTTGTGATGTTTCCATAAACGCTCTCACAGTAGGAAGATATCATGTCATTGAGAGCAAAACTCCTCAATTAGGCCTTAATATCATGGTTTTGTGTTAAGGTTGGGCTTGTCTTATTCATTTGAGCATTTCCTCAGTTGGCTGGAACCACTGGAGACCGGCTTTGAACGCCCAGGGCCACTTCTGATGCCTCTGCAACTTTACCCAACTCTACGAGGTTACCTGCAGCAGGCACAGGAGCCTTCAAGAAAGAGAAAGGGAGGAGAGAAGTAGAGAGCGAGAAGAGAGAAAAAGAAAGAGAGAGAGAGACTGGATGGATGGAAACTGAGAGAGCAGGCAGAGGAAGCATAAGGGCTGGTTTGAGCATTTTTGCCAGGGCTGATTTGGTACCTGTCAGGCCCTGTTTTCTGTCATATTGTAGCTACAACAAAGTATTTTGTGCACGAGCATGCTTTTGACGTGTATTCACAGTTATCAAACAAATGATTCAGTCGCGGTCCGTGCAGGTAAGAGTGGTGGGGCCGGGTGGGGGGATTTCCAAAAACGACGAGGGAAAATTAATTATTTATTTTATTTTCCCTCGTGGTCGTCTGTTGAATCCCGCCAACCCAGACCCACTGCCCTACTGCTCTTACCTGCATGGGCCACGGCTGATAAGATTATATGCTGCCACGTTACTTTTACTTTGAAAAAAGCGTCAATTTACAAATGCGGCTTACTGGTGACAATGTTTGGACTCGGAAACGTGTAAAACTATTGAAGAGGTGCGTTTGATGACTATTCATAGGAGAAAACAAGAAAGAGTATTCTCCAATGTACTTCAGAAGAAATCATGGAAGTGTAGATATCAGCTTATCCAAAAAGTAAGAGTCCTGCTGGAGCATGTCAAGTACCAGACACCTTGACCAAAAGAAATCATTCCTATTTTACCAAAGCTGCTTGAAGTGGTCCAGTGTCACCCTAACAGCACTGTTCGATTGATATTTCATGATAGGAAAGGTGCCAGTCATCACAGTAGAGGTGCAGCCCCATTCCACACTATTTGTGTAATTCCAAAACATTACACTTGTTTTCCGTGACTTGTCAATCAGGGAAAGTCAATAAAATAGCGAAATGTAAGACAGACTGATGAGATTCGTTATAGTAGGCATTAACAAAACATGTTATATCCTTTCATGCAAAATACTTGTATACAAGAAGAAAAAAACTTTGGGATTGGGGAGAAGTAAATAACCTAGATGACATTCTGGACCAGGGATATATTGCAGGAGTAAAGGTGCATTGAGAAGGTACAGAGGAATAGGTGGGAACAAATTAAGGGTCTCGAGTGCTGGTCCTGTGCTGTCTGCGGTTCAGTCGATTAACATGCTTAACTAAATTAGAGTTTATGAGTAAACTATACATAGTGGGAGAAGATTAATAGCCTATAATTAATGTCACAACAGAGAACGAAATGGAAATGAATGGGCCAAAAATTCAGAGGTGTAATAAGAGATGGGGGTGACACTTTAATAGATTTTAAATTAAGGCTGTCAGATCAGATGACGGTAATTGCAAGAAATACCTATTTGATCGACGTCGTCTGTGCCCCTTTTTCATCAGCGGACTTTAAACCAGTGGTTTGTCCTAAAAGAACCTTCTTAGGTTAAAACATGGGTTTGATCCTAGATGCGTGCTTGGAATATATATGTCCGTCTATAACTTCACAAAATGTAGTGCTTTGATGGTTACATTTATTGCATTTATACACAGGGCTGGTGTATGTATATGCCAAGGACCTCGAATGAGTGCGAAAATGTACTCTAAATTTCAGCGGTAATAAGACAGCATTGCTAAAATCAATGAAACCCTCTCTTTCATTTGTATTAGGGACATGTGGCCATTTGGTTAAGCAAATATAAATATATTAGACTCAGATTATTTTTAAAAAAATGCTAATAAATCTGTAATTATGTTGCAAGATAGTGCTTCTCAATTACATCACGATACATAACTTTAGGCCAGTCATCTCTAATAAGCATTGTTACTTATGTGACCAGATTGTTTAGCCATGTGCGAGAGATGTCTCCCTCTTAATACAAATGGTCTGAGCACCCACAAAGCTCATACATCTGCGTTCTATTAAGGACATTGATTTCTGTGAGAAATGCATAGATCCTCCTTGTTAGTTGCTCATGTCACAAGCTGAAATGCATTCCTCTGAAATAAGGCATATGCAACATGTGCAACAACATGAAAACGACATTGCATTTAGGATATAAAGAATTTCACATTCCCCAAACACATGGTATTGACAGGGAAAATTGTTAGTAATTTAAATGACACATACATTAACAAAATACAGAGATCAGGAGTAATAGAAAAAAATACTGTTCAAAGGTAATGATTGGAATTTAAAGATTATTGTTATTATATGGAGTGTGGTAATGCAGAACAAAAGTACACGTCCCAACAAACCAGTGGTAGACTGTGGTTGAATAAAAGTTGGAATCGTCTCACTGAGAAGATTTCTGGAGGCTGAAAATATTCGGAAAATATTTGGCTGCATTCTCGTGGAACACCAGCTCCGATGCAGCATTCTCGGCGAACAACGACCTCGATACTTGATCCCCTTCACATGGGCACTAATACTGTAGAGACGTCGCTCTGGAATTCCGGGTTTGCGTACCCTGATTGCGCCTCAATTAATGGCTACAACTTATGACCACATACATTTATTACCTTGCGCGGCCCTAATACCCCATTACCGCCTCAAGGCTCAACCCTCAGCCCTTCAGCAACGTTGCTTCACAACATGACTATGAATCCATGATCCCTCTTTTACATTAGAGGTTCTCAAGGAAAAAGCCTCAGGCACCTATTACCCCCAGGTCCCTTATGTCCTCGTCCCATTCAGTAACAAAGTGGAAATACTAAATGGGATGATTATGCCCTGGGTGGAGATGGTGCTCTCTCTGAGCGGTGTATATTTAGTTAAATATGTATAAAATTAGGTGCCCAGGGAGGGGGTAATCATCCAACACCCCACAATTCAGATCCACGGATCTGTACAACAATAATATTATCAATCCCTGGCACTCATAAATACAGTATCAAAAGTAAATACTTTTATCAGAAGAACAAGCATATCAAAGTTAAAAAAAGTTTAATATTTTCTTGTTAAAACTCCAGCCAACACGTGTTTCGTCGCTCGGGACAAGACACCCGCGACTTCTTCAGGGCTTAGTATGACTGGCCAAAATTTTCAAGCCTTCTGACTGGTTATACTTCCGTCCCAGCCTAAGTATGGCTGGGATATATAATGTATAAATGAAAAGTTGGATCCTAGCAATATCAAAATTTCACGATTGTATTAGGCTTCGTGCTAAAATACCAGGCTGCGTATTCCAACAGCCGGTGGAAAGCTGTGTGTTGCAGCGTCCACGCTAAAGACAAACCTCGGCGCCTCAGTATGGTCAAAGTGAGTGACCATACTGAGGCGCCGAGGTTTGTCTTTACCGTGGACGCTGCAACACACAGCTTCCACCGGCTGTTGGAATACGCAGCCTGTATTTTAGCACGAAGCCTAATACAATCGTGAATTTGATATTGCTAGGATCCAACTTTTCATTTATACATTATATATCCCAGCCATACTTAGGCTGGGACGGAAGTATAACCAGTCAGAAGGCTTGAAAATTTTGGCCAGTCATACTAAGCCCTGAAGAAGTCGCGGTGTCTGCCCGAGCGACTAAGCACGTGTTGACTGGAGTTCTAACAAGAAAATATTAAACTTTTTAACTTGATATGCTTGTTCTTCTGATAAAAGTATTTACTTTTGATACTGTATTTATGAGTGCCAGGGATTGATAATAGTAACAAAGTGGAGATAACCATCTCCCGACAGAAAAAAAGACAAGAAGAATGCTGGGACCCTAATACTGCCCCTCCCACCGGGAGTACATAAGCAGTACTTACCCAGCATCCTGCCTGTTCTTTTTTTCTGTCTGTCGACAGAATGGATGTGGTGGTGCTGGTGCTGCTCCTGCTGGGCTGGAGTGGCGGTGCTTCTTTACTCCCCCCGCACGGCTGCCTGGCTGTGCGGGCGCGGGGTTTCCTGGGTTGTCTCCTGGCCTGCCGCGCTTGCTGGGAGTCAGCCACTATTGGAGCCGGTTTCCTGCCTGACCTTCCGGCCCTTTGCGGCTGGGGCTTGGTCTCCCGGTTTCTTCCGGGTCGTGAGCTTGTCTTCCCGAGCCTAGCCGGGTGGGACGTGGGCGCTTGGAGTGTTCCTGCCGGTCTCCTGGAGTTGGGCGATGGGGGTGGGGGCCTTGTTCCTGGGGTTGGCCCCCACTCCGGGTGAGTGCCGCTTCCCGGTTTTTGTTTATATCCCCACTTTCTGCTGTTGCTTTGTGTTGCTGCTGTCGGTTGGCGTCTGGGTGCTGTGTCCGTGGTTTCCCTTTCAGTGCCTCCGATGCAGTTTGCAGCCGTTTCCTGGCTGTTTCTTCCGGCACAGCTCCACAGCTCCTCCAGGCAGTGCTCTGCCTCTGTCCTGCTCGGACCATGGTTCGGGGGCCCAGGACTGCTCTTGCTTGATGACTCTGGTGGGCCGTGGTATGTGGGCTGGTGTCTGCAGCTGTTTCCTTTGGGGCCGGGCGTCCCGGGTTCGACTACTGGCCTGTAAGCTTGGCTCTGTGTGCTTCTGCCCACGGCTCGCTGGCATGCGTGCTTGTCTCTTCCTACGTCTGTGGGGCTGCTACTGTTGGATTGCTGTGGGGTTGTGAGACCTGTGCTCTCTACTTCGCGGATGGCCAGTGTTGCACCTAATTTGCTCCAGGGCAGGATTTGGGCTCACTTCCCTTGCTGTTCCAGTGTTCGTGCTGTAGCCTCTGTGTTCGCACGCACCCTTGATGTGACGTGATGGACAGGGATGGGTCGTGCTTGTGTCGGGTTGTACACTTGCTGCGTGGCCCCGGTCCACCCTCCCCTGTCCCGCTGCGGGGCGGCGGTTCTTTCTCTTTTTCCTGCCCTTGGGGGTGTTCCGAGGGGTAGCGCTGCCTGGTGCGTTCCTTTGGGGGTGTGGTCCTGGTAGTTTGGGTTCGCTGGCCTCCCTGCTGCAGGGGTTCGCGTGCCACCTCATTGTATGCGCCTGACGTCCTTTGGGTGCTGTGTTTGTGCCTCTGTTTTTGGCGCTGGGTCCACGGCGCTGATGGGCTGCCTATGTGTTCCTGTGTGCTGCTTCTTGCCTCCCTCCCCGTCCTCCTGGGTTCGGTTCCCGGGCTCGTCGCCGGTTTTTCCGGGGTGTGGCCCCCCGGGTGGTGCGGCTGGGTCCTTGATCCTCTTGGCCCTGGCCGGTGCTCCTCGCGCTTTGTCTTGTGTGGGGGTTGTTCTTCTGCAGTGGTTGTGCCTCTCCGCCGCGCTGGTGCTTGCCATCTCCGGGGCTTCCTGTGCTCCCGGGGTCTGCCTCGCTCTTTTAGGCTTGTCCGGCGCAGTCCTGCTCCTCGGGTTGTTGCTGGTGCAGTTGCTGTGGTCTGGTCTTGGGTGGGCTGGGTCCGCGGTGGGGTGCTGTTCCTCTTCTGGTTCCCGTGTGCTGCGCCTGGTTCCTCTCGGGGCTTCTGGGTGTCGGGCCTGGGGCTCTGTGCTGCGATCTGGGCCCACTGCCTTCGGTCCAGTTTGGGGCTCGGGGCTGCCATCGTCCCGTTCTGGGGGCTGGCCTCCCTGTGTTTCTGGGGTTGGCGCTTCGTCTTTCCCTAGTGCTGCCTCCTTTGCAGCTGTCCTGTTCTCCTTCCGCTGGTCTGGGGCTGCCGGTGTTGTCCCGGTTCCTCCTGTGTGGTTGGTGGGTTCGCAGTGCTGGTTGCTGTTGTCTCTGGTTGCTCCCGGCTCTGGGGCTCTCTTTGAGCTGTTCCTGGCTTCTGGGGTTTCCTTGGGGTCGTCCTTGGGTTCCCCTGCTTCTGCTGCGTCCCTGCTGTTTTTCCGGTGCTGGCCTGCGGGCTTGCTTCGGTGGGTCCTGGCCGCCCCTCCTCGTTCTGCTCAGTCTGATTGGGTGTCTGGCGGGCCTGTGGGGTTCTGTGGCTTGCTTTGTTTTTCTGGCCTGCGGCCTTCCCCTCCCTGGGGTTGGGCTGGTGTGGTTGGGCTCCTGCCCTTCCTTTTCTTGCTTTCCCTCCTAGGGTTGTGCTCCCTGGGGCGGTTCGCATGTTTGGCCCTGGGGTTCTTGCCGCTGCTGCCGTGGTCTTGGCTCCTGTTTTCCCCTCTTCTGGCCTGCGGTTCTCTCTTTTGGAGGTCTGTCTGGGCTCTGGGTGCTGTTGCTCCCTGTGGGGTCCTGGTCTCGTTTGTTCCCCGTGGTGGGTGCCTGGCTGGGGGTCCGCTGGGGCTCTCCGGCTCCTGCGGTTTTCGGCCCCTGTGGGTTGCCTTCTTTCAGGCCTGTGGGCTTGCCTGCGCTCTTCTTGGGTGTTATGGCTTGGGGCTCGGTTGGTCTCGGGCTGTGTCCTGCTGTGTCCTTCTGGGCCTGCTCCTGCCGGCGGGTCTTCCTGGACCTGGTTGTTTGTCCATGTTCTGCCTGGTCCTTGGGTTTCTGTTGGGTGCTGTTGGGCTTCGGGTTCCCCCGTTGTCCCGGGGCTCCTTCTTTGTTGGCCCTCTTCCCTGTTTCCCCTGGGTGGCGGCTGCCTTGTTCGGGTCCGTACGGGGTCCGGGTGTTGGGTGCTTTTGGGTTGGCGTGTCCGGTCTGTTGCTCCTGGTCTGTCGGTTTCTGGGGGTTTGGTGTGGCCTCTGGTTGTGCCTCCTTGGTTTGCTGGCTCTGCTGTGGCTTCTCTGCCGGCTCTGCGGTGTGTTTGGCGGGGCCCTCCCGGTTCTTTGCTGGTTCCGCTGTCCCGGTTCACTCTTGCCTTGCTCCCCGGGCTCTGCTTCCGGTGGGTGTCTGTTTGGTGTGCCCCCTCCCCTCTCTGGTTGGGGTGCGGTTGGTGGGATTGTTTTGCCTCTGTGGGGTCCGCCCTCCTGGCTGTCGGTTGTCCGGGGTCTGCTGTTGCCTGGCCCTCTGTCTTCTCTGATGCCTCCGGTTTCCGCTTTGGCAGTTTCTTCTGTTGTGTTTCCTCTTCCGGCCTCCTGTGTGGTCCAGCGGTGGTGTGCTGGGGGTCTCGGTTGGGCTCCATGTCCTTGGCTTCGGACTGGGCTCTGTGTGGGCTCCTTCTGGGGCTGGTTGCCTGGGGGGTCCTCCTGCGTTGGCGGGTTGCTTGGCTTCTGTCCTGGCCACCTGGTTGCCTTTTGCTGTGTTGCCCTGGTTCTGGCTGTTTTCTTGTCTCCTTTCCGGCGTTGGCTGGGGTCTGGCCTGGTGGGTTCTGATCGGGGTGCTGTGCGCCCTGGGGCCTTTCCTCTGCTCCTGCCCTTGCTGCGTGCTGGGCCTGGGTGTTGGGTGCCTGTGCAGTCCTTTGGCTTCTGCCCCGGCTTTGGTCCTCTCTGGTCCTCCGCCCTGTTGGCTTCTGTTCTTGTCTGCCCTCTGAGGTTCGGCGGGTTCGTGCCTGGTTGGTTCCGGGTTTGGGGTCTGCCGGGGGTTCCCGGTTGGCGTAGGCTTGTGCACTGCCTTGTTTTTGTTTTTTGTTTTTTCCTTCCCTTTGGGGTTGGGGTTTGGGGTTGTGGCCGTTGGCCCTGTCCTCCGTCCTTGTGGTGCTGGTTCGGTTCCGGGTTGTTTCCTGGCGTTTGCTGGCCTCAGTTGTTTGGTCGGCTGTCTGTGGGGTCTTTTCTGGGGGCGTCTCTGGCCTGTGGTCTTTGGGTTGGCCTCCGGTACCCCTGTTGCTGTGCCCTGGTTCGTTTTTCGGCCTCCCTCCCTGTGAGTGCTTTTGGCCTCCTGGGGTTGCTGGTCTTTGGTTCCTTTCCAGTCATTTTGTGTTGGTTGGGGTCTGGCTCCTGGTCGGTTCCTGGCCTCTTGCTGTGGCTCCTCCCTCTGGCCTGTGGTGGTCTTTGGCGGTCCTGTTGGTGCTGTCCTTCTTTCCTGGGGCCTGGG
The DNA here is from genome assembly GCA_963921515.1 of Calotriton arnoldi. Lineage (NCBI taxonomy): Eukaryota > Metazoa > Chordata > Amphibia > Caudata > Salamandridae > Calotriton > Calotriton arnoldi. The sequence continues at coordinate 4,428,215 of CAWUFW010000351.1, read as the reverse complement.
CCTCCTCTGCGGGGCTGTGTTCGTCCTCTGGTCTCTCTGGGGATCTGTTTGTTTGGTTGGTGCGGTGGCCCTGTGTCTGGTCTGGGCTTCCTTCCTGCGTTGTGGTTCTCTCCTTGTGTCTGGGCCCTGTAGTCCAGCCTTGGCTTCTTTCTTTGGCCTTCTCCGGGTTGGTTGAGGTTGCTCGGTGTCTGTGCGGCTGCTGGGTCCTGGGTGCCTTCCTGGTGGTTCCGGGCTGGTCCTCCTTGTCCGGTGGTTTCCCTTGGCCGTGTCCTTTGTGTTTTGGCCTGGTTGCTCTGTCTCCGGTTTTTCTGGTTGGCGGCCTCCTTGTTGTGGCTCTGGCCTTCTGTTTTTTCTTGGTGGTTTCCGGACCTTGTTTGTGTCCCTGCGGTCCTGTTCTGGGGTGCTGGCCGGTTGCTTCCTGCGGTTCCCCCCCCTTTCTGTGCTCCCTTGGGTTGCTGCGTTTGGTGTGGTTTCCTGGGTGCGCTTGTGGGTGCGGAAGGCCGGGTTTCTGCTTTGGTATTCTCCACTTTGTTACTGAATGGGACGAGGACATAAGGGACCTGGGGGTAATGCTCTATTACTTACCGGTAATCTTCATTACTCCGGGTCCCGTTGTCCTCGTCCCATTCATACGCCCCTCCCTCCCTCCCGGGCGGCCGGCCTTCCTCTGGGGGCTTGGTTGTACAGGCGGGATGCTGGGTAAGTACTGCTTATGTACTCCCGGTGGGAGGGGCAGTATTAGGGTCCCAGCATTCCTCTTGTCTATTTTTCTGTTGGGAGATGGTTATCTCCACTTCGTTACTGAATGGGACGAGGACAACGGGACCCGGAGTAATGAAGATTACCGGTAAGTAATAGAGCATTTCCTTTTACTGAAGATGATCCCTGCATTCCTTTAGAGGGATCGAAACGTCGTCGACTCCTTGCACCTTGACATAACTGAACAATTTTATCAATATGTGCTAGGATGCACTAAATTTAATCCGTAGTGGCTTAAATGTTGAAACTGTTGGCCACAATCTTTCTGTTGCCTGATATCCTTGTTATAACTTTACTCCCACTTGTATATATTTTTTTCTGTCGAACCTTACATTAAAATACCATGTTCATTTGGACAAATAGTCATCATTGTATCACAATTTTATGCATTGCATACTTATAACTTGTCTGTTAGGGACCATTGTTACTTAAAACAGAAAATATTCGGAGGGCATATTTAGAAGTCTATACTGACCAGGCTCCTAGAGGCCTAAGAGTACACGGACAAAAGCTAGACAAGCTGCAAAAATGCAGTACATACAGCAAATTGTCACTTTTTCATAGAGCTTTAAACATGGCTTCAGTCCTCAGACATGAAAGATTTCTGAAATGTACTTTTTACAAACCATTCTGTAACTGCTTTTAAAGAGCTCCAAATTCTCAAAACCTCGAAGAAACAGTTCATAGATTACAGACCATCGTTCACAGGTGTAGTAATGATCTACACAACACTAGTGCTTGTCCACAATAAAATGGTAGTTATAAAAGTTTTGTTCTACAGCAACTCCAACTCCCTAAATCCACAAAGCCTTATTTTCTCCCCAGACGCAGATAAAGATTACAGACAGGTAGGTGAGATGTTCAGTTAAACTTTAACTACTGATTTTCACACAGGCAATCACAACTTCCTCTGTCTCCAGTAGCATCTACACCCTCCATCTTCAGGGGAGGAGTGTAAGTAGTTTTCCTGGCAGAAATTATAACTCCTCGTCCTTGTAGGTCCACAAGACCTAGAAAAATGTTTTGAATTTAAAGATTCAAGTGTAAAAATGAAAACACACATCTTCAACATTCAGACAGAAATATATTACAGAGAAAATGATGAAAATCTCCTTATTTTCATCTGTTCCGAACAGATTTCTCCTAAGTGACTACTACAGAGGAGTTTAAAGACTAGACACAGGCTATGCTTGGTGAAGACCCCTGAGAAAAACAAAATAATTACTCACACATTCTACACACAATATGTCTGGCAAAGGGACCTGGTTCCTGTTTCAGGAATATGCTTTCTAGTAAGAGTCCATTTGGAGTCCATTTTACGACAAAAAAAGCAATATAGAGATTGCCTGGTTTTGCTGTTCTCATACCTCATTCCGTTTAAACCCACCCCAATTCCAGAACAGTACTCTCACTACGGTTCAAAGAAAATCCACCGCTCTCTGATCCCATCTGTCCTTCCTCTCATACTATGGACAACTCTGAGTTGCCAGAAAGGACTGCCACGAGCATGCGGATGTGAGTTTCCTTTCTCTGGGGTATATGCCTTGGGGTCTATGACCGTTTTTTTCCTTACTTATTCCATTATGTGACTGAACTTTAAAGCCAGTCTGTTACCCCTTCAGCCCCAGGGTGATTTTGTGTAAAAAGTGACAAAGAGTTGCGCGGAGCAGGTGACCAGCTAACTGTGTGAATTCTCTCTTTGATTTACCTAAATTTTATCCAGGTAATATTACAAACTTTACACCATAGAACAATAAAATAGGTAATGAAAATCTAATTAGTTTATTCAATTTGCATTTTAATTTACATAAGCAATACAAATTTGAAATATGTGGCATTTTCATGAAAGGATCTAATCACACAAGGTGTTTCATAAATGTCACAATCTAAAAGAGTGCCTTTGCAGCCTGCTAAAAAAAGATATGAGCTTCCAAAGCACATTTTATTTTCTGTATTGCATTCGATGAATGAACTTTGTGCAACTGTACAAAGCCTTTGTGCTCAATTACGGTTCCCTTAGCAAAATGTCAAGTATGGCAACTTTAAAGCAAAGACGTTTTTCTTTTTTATGGGAGCTTGCGTATAGTTGGGGCCTGGTTTGCAGGCCTCAACTCTCCCAAAGATTAAATAGCAGATGTCTACAACAAAAGAGATTAATAAAAATTGGGGAACACAACAAATTAGTGTTTCAAAGTCCACAACGAGCAGCTTGCTTCATATGACAAGGACATCAGGTTTGATTTATATACCTATGTGCACACAAGAGGCAATCTGTTTGGTTGCTTGACAAATCAACCCCTAACACAATGCTCAGAGCTCTATATTACAAATTAAACATTACTTTGTTCAATATGCCATCCCTCACCTTTACTATGACCTTCTACACTGCCCACTAAATATATCAATCTGTTAAAAACCTTCTTCAGAGGGCTCTAAAGGAATTTTGCTTCTCCTCCAGATTAGGCTGGCAATCAGTCTTAAGCATTCAGGTGAAGGATACTTTATTTTGACAGGAACATAGGTGACCTTTCTACTCCAGATTTTAAATTTAATACCACTTTTCTACTGACTAACCAAATGGTTACAATTTGAAGTGAGATAACAAAGGAATCAAAATGAACAGAGACATTGTTTACAAGCAGCAGAAAGCTCTGCTAGCTGTGAATTCAAAGAAAGTAACAAACATGTGAGGGCTTAAAAGCAGGCGATACATAGACTGGTATGGGCAAATTGTACCAAATATGTATGCAAGTTAGGCCCTGGTACATTTTTCGTTAACTTTGTAGTCCAGGTTTAATCGGCTATCCATACATAGTTAATCATCAGTCAGATACTTTATAATAAAGACCAGGTTTTAAATTCTAAATGTAAGTCTTCTTTGAATTTCAGATTTGGCAAACATTGAGATACTTTGGTGCCTGGGTTAGGCGGTTTGCCCAGTGACTTTAAGTAAAGCAATCAAACCCATCGCTCTCTGAGATTATGCAAAAACCATCCATCCAACCCTCATAGCTTCTATGATGGTCTTTCGCCTTGTCCCAGAGATAGAGGCTTTTGTGGAAATTCATTCTGTCCATTGAGGCTATTAGTATCCACACAGTTGTCCTCAAACTATATCGGTCTTCTAAAGGAGCGCAGTTCTGATTGTAGCTAGCAGAATGGACCCACAGAGTTGAGAGAAAATCTTAGAATTACTCCAAAAGCCCGCTTTGGTAGGAGTAAAATTTGGAATAGCAACTGAGAGCTCCAGCTCCTGTAGCATACATTGTAGAGTGAGTTGGACGTTTGAAAATCAGGTTCTCTTAACTGCATGACAACAGCACTGTTTTCTATATAATTTTGTCGAATCTTCACAAAACATTCCCAAAAAAAGTTCATTATCTTTGGCTCCTTCATGAAAAGTTTCACATTGATCCTACAAACGGTGGCCAAGGAAGATGGAGGATCCAAAAGTGTGATTTCCCCTGCTGATTTGCTCTGATACAGAAAAAATAGCTGAACTGAATTAGATTAAGTTTGGTAAAACATTATTACTTATTTAAAAAAGTGTGCTTTTTGTGATTTGGGGTGGATCTTGTTGGTGGGCAGCAACATCAGAAAAAGGTTTGTGGCCACCATAATAGAGTTTAGGGACTCAGTCCCAGGGTCCTTAAAAAGATTTGAGAATGGCCCATAAGGGGTTAGGGTGAGCACACCTTGAGCCCTTGGCCCATGTGGGGGGTTAAATGAGACCCCACCAGTAATAAAAATAAAAAAGCTGATTTTGTCACTGGTATCACAGAACTATTGTGCGACCTAATGTGGACCTCCATGTGGAACTGCAGTACTCCAGCAGTATTGGTACCGTGGAACTCAAAATAATAATAAAATTTGCTGTGCACGCTGGGTCTTGGCTGCTCCCTGTGGGTTTGGCAGAGAGCTTGGATTTTATGGAATAATACACTTCATAGGATAACCCACTTTTTAAAGATTGAATACCCTCCAAAATAATTTGTTCTCTATTCACCTTAATGGGATCACTCTACTAAAGACTTCACGTGACTTGCAATTTTAAGTGAAGATACTTACATTCATGCCTTAGCCACTAATAAGATACTTTCAGCCAGGCCCTATGGAAAACCCTCTGTAGTTTAGTAAAATACACTACACACCAACCTGGGATGATCACAATGGAATTAACCTCAGAGCTATACTTACAACCACAGTGTGCATTAAACCATCTCTAAGTAGGACATCCTGCCTTATCTTTGTCCTCTATACATAGAATTTATTTATAGAACCATCTAACAACTATTTAACATGAGCATGTGCCCGGACATGAACTGGTGGAGAACATATTATGAACAGAAGCTTTGGCTTTTCTCACAGGTATTGGTGACACTCTTTGGCTTTAAGCCACAGCCTACTTTAAAACATGCCTCTGCAACCCACGTCAGGTGCCCTAAACCTTTACCTTGTATCACACGGAGGACTGCTTGTACCTGAAACTTTACTGCTTGGTAAACTGTGCACCATATAACTTTCACCGTAGACAGCCATGCGGACAACATGTCTTATGCTTTTTCTGTTGTGTGCACTTACATCTGTAAAGTAGACACATTACATTAGCCCACTAAGCCACCAGACCCAGCTTTTATTTGCTCCATTTTGTGACCCTCAAAAATAGGCTTCCAGAACAATGCATTTTGATAGGGACCATATCGCCGAGTTCTGTAATGGGTGCCACAGCATGTTTTCGATGTTGTGATCAGCCAATAAAGGGGTAGCCCTGTGGGACCTCCCCCCATATGCCCTTTGGGGTCAGGTTGTGCTTACCTTGCCTCTTTACATATTATTCTAATTCATTTTTGGGACACAGGGACCAGGTGCCCCTATCTTATAATTGCAGCCACAACATATTGTTCAGGCTGTGACCAACCTTAATAAATAAAACAAGATCAGAACAACAAAAATCCAATCAGTAGAACGGGAGATATTTTACTTTAAAAATATTAGTAAAATCAGCACTTAAAAGCACAAAGCGACAACTGTGTATATCTGGTCGCGCTGGACGGAGACAAAGTCACAAGTTTAGGCCAACCTTGATGGAGCGTGGGCTGGCTACAAGGACCTAGTTAGGCTTGCCAAACAGAGTACATTGAATCCTGGTTTGCGGAGCATTGCAAGGATCCCCATTGAAGGTGCATTGCGCAGCCGAAGCAATGCACCAGTTCCGAGATGGGCGTGGCTGCAGCACGAGGTCCTGTGTAATCGTTGAAGATCCCATCGATGAGGGCTTGAGATGCAAAGTCCAGCGTCAAGTGTGCATCACGCATTTGGAGGGATGTACCAGTTTAGAGGAGTTGTGATGAAGAGTATGGCATTGTTGTTGATGCTGCCATCCACAAGTGATGCGAGGGCATGTGCCGAGGATGCATTGCGCAGTGGAGGTTCTAATTTGGCGACGGGCTGCGATGCAATGTGAGTCTTTGCGGCGGTACCGATCCATGCAGCAGTGGTGATGCTTCAGTTCTGCTGGATCCACACAGGCTGGCAGACCACCTTAGGCCCACTTACAAGGGCCAGGACTGGGGTGGCACCACTTATCAGGGTAGACTCACAGGTGGCAGAGTCCAGGTGCTAGGTACACAGCAGAGCAGCAGTATGTCAAAACAGTAGTCCAGCAGAGTATCAGTCCTTTTAGCAACACAGCAGTCCTTCTTTTTGGCAGAGTATCGACAGGTCCAGAAGTGCACTGAAGAGTAGGTGTCTGAGGTCCAGTATTTATACCCAGTTATGCCTTTGAAGTGGTGGAGAAGCTTCTAGAGGTTTCCCTTTAAAGTCCCCGGGCATCCTGTTGTTCCTGTCCTCGCTCTAGACTAACTACAGGGGGGATGCAGACCTTTGCATGGAGGCAGGACACAGCCCATTGAAGTGTAATGAGGGTGCCCAGCTCCGCCCTCCCATCCCGCCAGTGATGCTCCATCCAGGCACACCTAAGCTCTTTATTTTGTGTGGCTGTCTAGGAGGAATACACAAAGCTCAAATGTCCCCTGTACCCAGTAATGTGACCAAGAAACAGGCTACAGGCACTAAATTCTAAAGAAAAAAAATGGCAGCTGTCTAAAAGTGTCATTTTTAAATTGTAATTTAAAGGCCGTCTTCACCATAAGCTAGGATTTCTCATTACAGTTCCAAAGACACCAAGCATAAACTGGATACGTGTTCCCAGTTGGAAATTGCAGCTTAATAAATGCAATAAGGTAACCCCAATGTTATCCTATGGGAGAAGTAGGTGTTGCAGTAGTGAAAAATGAATTTAAGTGTTTTTCACTAGCAAGACATGCAAAACTTAAAATTACATATTGCACTTTTTAAATACGCTGCACCCTGCCCTTTGGGCTGTCCAGGGCCTACCCTAGTTATAACTTATATGTATTAAAAAGGAAGGTTTGTGCTTGACAAAAAGTTTATATTGCCAGATCGAAAAGACAGTTTAAAACTGCACACACAGGCTGCAATGGCAGGCTCGAGACATGTTTAAAGGGCTACTTAAGCGGGTTCCACAATAAGTGCTGCAGGCACACTTGTAGAATTTAATTTGCAGGCCCTTGGTACATGTATTACCACTTTACTAGGGTCTTAAAGGTAAATGAAATACACCAATTGGGGATAAGCCAATGTTACCATGTTTTAAGGAGTGATCACATGCCCTTTAGCACTGGTCAACAGTGGTAAAGTGCACAGAGTGCTAAGGCCAGCCAAAACGAGATCAACAAAAACGGAGGTGGAAGACAAAAGGTTTGGAGAAAGACCATCCTAAGACTGGCAGGTCTAAGACTCCTTGCATGCTAGTTTACACCCACAAGGCTGTAGAACTTTGAACTTACATACACATATACGGACAAACTCCAAGACACTATCCCCTTGTATTGCAGGTACCTGAGATACTATTGTTACTGATGATGTTGCTGTTGTATATATTGCCTTTTAATTATGACGATATCTTTGTTTTCATTTGTATCCACTGACAACCTTCCTAGATAACAAATTAAAAACGAACGAGCATCAAAAAAGCAGAAAAGGGAACTAATGAAAAAAAATCATTAAAACGGAGACTATATTATTATAGTTTGTGACCCTGCTGAGCTGGCATACAGATGTGGGTCTTAGCTCTTTCTTTACGAGTCACTGCTGAATAGAACTCTGTAATGAGCTGGCTTGTGAGAAGCAGAAAGAACAAGTACTGTACAGTGCAGAAAGACTATACTCCAGTGTAACACAGCAGCTCTTGAGTAAAGTTGCGCAGATGTTAAAATATTTATCACGCTGATATTAAAATATTTAATATATAGCCTGAAATAAATGGAAAGGGTTGTATTATTATGCCCCTGAGACCCAATTTAGTATAATGCAACCATATATCCTTCGCTGGGAAATATGTATATGTTTCCACAAAGCCGTATCTTCCTTTCCCATCAACAGGTTTTATTTTTGTATTTAAATGTTCACCACCAGCGATAAATCGAATTCATTTTAAACATAATTATAAACAATTAAATTCGAAAGATATAATGAAACTTAATTCTTTTGCAGAAATAAAGCCTGCACAGTGTTGGGGATGATCTAAATGGGAAAACATGTTCTCGGAGAAAGTTAAGTAAGATCAAATCGCAGGCCCATGGCTCAAAGATAAAATGGAAAGGTTAGGCTGTCTGCAAATGAGTAAGCCCAATGAAATTCCTGCCTGCCCACAATACCCTCAATGGGTAATTCAGCATAAATTAAGGATGGGAAATGCTTCTCGGTCATTTAATAACACACTCGTATTAAATCTTTTCTTTCTTGTCTAGATCTACATCCACAAGTATAACTTTCTCAGAAGAATTAATTGCCAGATAAGTTAAATGTGATAAGGCACGTCAAAGTGCCTTAACGGATCGTGTGTGATGTTAAATTTAATAGCCATGTATAATATTTAAATACATTGGGACGGTGAAAGCTCCTTTCGCACAAACAACCAAGTGCTTCTCCAAAGTCAAGGGTACACGAAATCAAAAATGCAATTAGGCACATTCGTAGGCAAGCCAAAACTCTTTGTGTCTCGGACTTTGTTTTAGTATTTCGTAACTGATACGTTTAAAGTCTGTGAAAACGATTAACTCAAATAATAAAGCAACGCTGAAAAGAATAACACGCTGAAATGTAATGTAAACTACACAGGCAAGCCAAGCCAAATGTATGACATGGGTTGATAAAACAGGAAGAATTACAGGCTGTAAATTCAGGTGGTAAAATATTTAAGCCGTTGCTGACTTTTGCTTCAAAAATAATCTAAATTTACTCGGAGCACTGTTGTTTTTCCTTCTATACGTTGTACTCAAATTTCTTTAGGACCAAATATAATTACAGTGCAGTGAAAATCTATCTGCCTCAGCCAACACGCAAGTAACAGACCATGTCGTTCCATAAGCAAAAGGAAAACTTGTGCACGATAACTGTCTGTTTCTCCATCCCTCACCACTATCCTCCCCCCATTACATTGCGTGACATTGCGTCATCTTAGCGGGAGAGACCCCCCACTCACCCATCTCATTTTCAATGTAAGTTATCCTTACTACAACCCCTGTATTGGTTAATAATGTCACCAGATCCAAATAATGTTAATATAGGACTAATATTACTCAGTTACCCATTATACTTCATCTTTCAACACAGACAATAAATAGGTATAGTGAAGAGATATAATAAAAATAAATATTAACTGAAAAGATGTTATGGTTAAAATAATAGAACACACACAAAAACGAGGTTACTGTAAAAGGTGATTTGAAAGAGAAATTGTAGCTAATTTTATTTAGGAAAATGAATGTAACAAGTACAACCTGATCCATAACCTCCCTGATACATCTAGTATCTAAAGTTGGATTTAGTGTGGCAGCCAAACGTGTCACAATGGAACAGCTGTTGGAAAGTCAAGTGGAAGGGGCTGGGCTCAGACAACAGGCCAGGTTGAATGTGCTGAATGAAAGTTTCCAGGGCTATATAGGCAGAGTCAGACATGAACACCTTGCCTAGCAGCCTTCATTTGTTGTAAGGTTCCCACTTGCTATCAGTTTGCACTTGGCATTATGCCCATGACATTTGTTTTGTTTAGTCCCTCAGTTTTCTCTCATGTTTGTCTACTTGCTCCTTGATATAACTTTAACTGTTTGTGCTTCTGTTTTCAGTCTGTACGAAATTGGGTTATTGGTTGAGGGGATTGGAAGCCTCACTCAGGCAACAACCACGATCCTTGTCTAGGTGAACCACAAAAGTCACAACATTAACCTGTGCTTAATCATGTAGTAGCTTGGTAAAAAAGCAGTCAGGGTTAACCTAAAGGCAATGTGTAAAGTCTTTATGCAGCACACAAACAGTAATAAAGGAAAAACACAACAAAAGGAAAATACCAAACCATTTTTAGAAACCTAGAGTACATTTAATGAATAAAATGATACCAGATGAGAAAATCCAATCAGTAGAACTGGATATATTCAGTTTTAAAGATTTTAGTGAAAATAGTGTTTAGAAGCACAAAGTGCCACTTGTGGTCATCGGGTCGCGTTAGACCGGGGGAAAGCCAAAAGTTCCGGCCGACTGCAATAGAGGGCAGGCCGGATACAAGGACCAGGTTAGTCTACCTGAAGAGTTACCTTCCAGCGTGAAAAGCTCTGTTCGCATAGGAGGAGGCTGCAAGGAGGAGGTTGAGCGTTGTGGATGGTCGTCATTGTAGCACGAAGAGCAGATTGGGTGTTGAGTGCAGATGTCGCTATCCCGCAAAGAACGGGTCGAGCATTGTGGACAGTTGATGCTGTAGCTTCGCGTTGGCGGTTGTCGTGGGCTGTTGTTGCTGTAGCGTGAATTGTAGGTCAAGCGTTGCCTGTTGCCATGGACTGCCATTGGCATGAAGAGCAAGGTTCACCAGAGCTTTGCGTTGGTCATCGGCAGGGGCGGCAGAGTTTCAGCACAAACAAGTCTGTTTACTGTCACAAGGAGCCCAAACTTCAGGATTTTCACCTTTGCTTTGGGAGGAGTATACTCTGATGCCAGCCAAGGTTCCAGGACCTAGGGAGGCACCTATTTTGGATCAGGGACTCACTCCAGCAGAGGCCAGCAGAGTTCATGCAGGTCCAGTTGCAGGCCCAGGTATGTCCAGTTGCAGCAGGTCAGCTAGGCAGGTGCAGGGAGACCTCTGAAGCTTATTGTGTCACTGTAGCTCACACAGAAGTCGGCTAACTGACCCTTGGAGTCACTCAGGTTAGCCTGGCAGTCCTCTGGCAGTAGTGTAGTCCTTCTAATGCAACTTCCACAGGCCCAGGAGTGTTCTGGAGAGTATCTCTGGAGATCCAATATTTACACTTGCCTTTGTGTTGGGAGATTTCCTGGGATACCTCCACACCTGGTTCTTGAAAGTTCTCCCCCTTCATCTGTTAAGGCTCTAAACTGTCTGAGGATGACAAAAGGCAGAGCAAGCCTGGTGTCAGATTTTTTTGTTTTGGCAGGAGGCAAAGTCCTTTGTAAGTGGGCTGGGTGCAGCCCCCTTCCCAGTTATCCTGCCAGGATTTCCCATCCTGTCCATACCTAATCCCCCTTGTGCCACTGTCTGGATGCCAGGTGACCTTGCGACACTTGCAGAAGGCAGAAATGGTTGAGACAGGAAAATGTCAATTTTCTAAAAGTTTTGGTGTCATTTTTAGAATTGTAACTTAAAATCCAACACTACCATTAACAAGGATTTTAAATTACAATTCATTTGAGTGTAAACAGTATACCTCTATCGGTTCCCAATCCAAAGTTAGCACTTATTAAAGGTAATAAGGTAACCCAGTGTTGGTCAATGGGAGAGATAGGCCTTGCAGCAGTGAAACATGAGTTAAAGAGTTTTCCATTTTCAGGACATGTAAAACTTAAACACCCATGCCCTACTCTCTAAATACAATGCACCTTCCCTTCTGAGCCTTTGGAGCCTACCTTTGGGGTGACTTATAAGTGTTAAAATGGAAGGTTATGACTGGCAAAAGTTTTATTTTGCCACGTCAAAATGGCAATTTAAAATTGCTCTAAAGGCTACAATGGCAGGCCTGATACCTGTTTTAATAAGCTACTTTAGTGGGTGGCACAATGAGTGTTGCAGCCCACTGCTAGCATTTAATTTATAGGACTTGGCCACATGTAGCACCATATATTTGGGATGTACACATAGATTAAAGGTACCAATCAAGTGTAAGCCAATTTTACCATGTTTGATGGGGAGAACACAAGCACTTTACTACTGGTTAGCAGGGAAAAAGTGAACAGAGTCTTAATGCCAACAAAGAAGGGTTCAACAACAGAAGGCAAATATCTGCAAAAAGGGCCAGGTACATCACTGCCCTACTTCTCCTTGTTTGAAGGTTGTATGCTGGTTACCATAGAGCTTGTCAGCAGCTTTACCTTTGGAGAACTAGGAAAGACCTTAAAAAACTGGTCTCATGCACTTTAATGTCAATAAGTAGTTGAGTTCAGAAGCAATAATTTTGGCATGATATGTTTTGCAGTCTCCAGCCTGCAGAGAGTACCCAATCCAGCACCAGGCTCAAACACTCAGGCTGGCCACCATACATCCACAGTTGTGAATTTAAGACTCAGGCTTCAGTTAAGCCCTGTCCAGACCCCCTTTCTTCCCCTTTGTGAATGCACTTGGAAATCGTTTTTCCATTTCCATTTCTGAGCTATTATAGGGAAGAATCATAGACCTGCTGTGAAAAAACCCAACCATGATGATAGGTTTCTTTATCTACCGTGGAGAAGGAGTGACTCGAGTGTGCATCAGAAGTTGACTTACTCCATTACAATGTGGATGGGGCAATTTTCTTTGATTACTGGCCATGACCTCAGGTCTGACTCTCCTAAGACAAAGACCGTAAACCCCGCATTTTATGTAGGATCTTGGCTTTTCAGCTTTTATCTTTCGCAACTGTCAGTCGAAATGACACTGACCAGGCTAATGCTGATGTACTTTTACCATTTTAAGCTTCCTGTTTGTTTGAGCAGGGAAAGAACAGGTGGTTACATAGTAAGGGATGAAGAGATGTCAGCGCTCTTTGGTACAGGAAGCAGGTATGCATGAGATTGTATGATACTCTCAAAGTCAGGCAGTGATCCTAATTTCCTGGAAAAGCCACATGCCTGACCACCGTCAATATTACTGATTTTGGTAGTGGGCAACTGGACGCTTGTGCAGTCCATTGATGCATATTACCTACAATACCAGTAGCAAGCCTATTGGGGTGAGGCAACCTTATGAACAAAATGCAACCCCAAAAGTAAAAAAACACACAAGCTGGCATTCTCCAAACAGAACAATACATACAAAAGCTACTTCCCGCGTTCAAAGCCATGTACTGTCAGGCACACAAAGCAATCCTACCTGTCCGTTGCTTGTATGTAGAGTTCGCAGAGACGTTATGGACCGACTTCCCAATGCCCTAACTTATAACCTTGTAGGGATAAAAAACACTAAGGCTACTCAGTTGGGGTTCAGGGAGGAGGGCCGGATCCTGGACGCTAGTTGCTCCTAGTTGTCGACCTGCGAGGCAACAAGGAAACGTATAACTAACCAGAAACCTATATTCAGGTGTTAACGTACACTATTCTCAGAGAAGTCCTTTAGAATTCTTGTATAGTCTCCTACCTGCGAGTTAGGAGTGTAGTACGTCGCGTCCTGTAGTCGTCGTGAAGCGTGTTCGGGTTGAGTCATGGAGGTGTCAACGTATATAGAGGACTGCTGCTTGGTTGCATTTGTAGCTGCTTGTTTGTACCTGTGAGTAAGTGTTGGAAATAAGTTACTGGTTTTTTAACTGTGCACACAAGAATTACTTTTACTCTCTCTTTTATGTCACTTACTCTATTGCCCCGTCAACTCTCTCTTATTCTTCACGACCTATATTGGGTGAAAGAAATAATACTTCCCAAAGCACACAGCAAACACTTTCCGTAAGCTCTCTCTGATTCATAACAAAACGCTCAAACTAAAATTGGATAAACTGCATAACATTTCTCATTCCTTTGTCATTACAATGTTCCATCACAATATGATGACGCTAATCACTGTCTTTTCTCTTTCAGGGAGTTCTCCAAAGATGTCCCAAAACCACACTAGGTAAGTATTAGCGCGCTTGCTTCCTGCTTTCTTGCGTAGGGCGCCTAAATCCCATTAAAACGTTCACTTAGCTTCTTTTCTTCTTCTTCTTGTAGCGCCGGTTGCACCGTGGATCCGAAGGGCTGCAGCAGAGAAGAAAGGTGTCCTTCGTGAAGCGCAGTGTCACTCGGGCACAGAGCAGGTAAGCGAGACGTCCAAACCCTCCACAAGGCGGAAGGCAAAGCGAGTTTCTGGAAGGTGGGTGTGGCATAAATAGCCTCGCCACACCCAAAACAATGCAGACGTAGCGCACGTTACGTGACGCGCGTCTTACTGAACAGCTGTCGATGACCGCAGTCACCGTGCCCGTTGTCTCCTTGGCCAAAGGTTACTGCCGCTTGTTCCTTCACCGCATAAATGCCCATGTACTGAGTCAAGCAAATACGGAACAAAGGCAGACATGGTTACAAAACGGAACAAAGGCAGACATAGTTACAACGTATTTCACATAACAAAATCAGGAAAACAACACCCATTACAGCATAGCCAAATCAGCAAACATATCCATTACGGTGTGCAGGATGCACGGGACAGGGGTGGGTTTTAATCCGGGAAGCCGCACATGCGACTAGGATGAAACTGACGGGCTCCCACTTGAGTCTAATGGAGGAGCGGGGAAGGGGAAGCATGACAGTACCCCCCCGCAAAATCCCCCTAAGACCTGAGGTACAGGCTTTGGTTTAGCGGGATACCGGGAGTGAAACGCCTTAACTAACCGTGGTGCATTTTGGACGTTGGCAAGAGGTTCCCAAGAGCGCTCCTCAGGACCGTAGCCCTTCCAATGAACGAAATAGAACAACTTGCCACGGATTCTTTTTGAATCCACAATGGATTGCACTTCAAATTCAGGAGTACCGTCTACGTCTACAGCTGGGGGAGCTAAGGGTGTTCGAGTCAAGGGGTTGAAGGGCTTTAACAAAGAGACATGGAATACTGGATGAAACCGAAATCTGGAAGGGAGAGTTAACCTGACACTGACCGGATTTATGATCTTTTCAATGATAAATGGTCCTATGAATCGAGGACAAAACTTTTTGCTAGTTCTGATTTTTAGATGTTTTGTGGATAACCAAACTTTATCTCCTACAACATAGTCGGGTTGTATAGATCGACGAGAGTCGGAGATACGTTTTTGGTTTTCCTTTGCTCTTGCCAGATGATAACGAGCCTGTGCTTGGATCGATACCAAATTTTTAACATGTTCCTTAATTGATGGTATAGTAGAAGGAGACACGGATGAGCGAGGAATGCTTTTGGATGAAAACCATAGGTACAAAAGAATGGAGATAGACTAGTAGAAGAGTGATCCAAGTTATTGTAAGCAAACTCTAGAACCCATAGTATATCTGACCATTCGAACTCACATTCCGTTAATGCACAGCGAAGGAACTGCTCAATGGTTTGATTCGTACGTTCAGTAAGACCATCGGTTTGAGGATGATAACTAGAGGAGGTGCGAATGTCCATATTTAGGGATTTGCCTAGGTGTTGCCAAAAATGAGAAATAAATTGAGAGCCTCTATCGGAAATGACCACTGATGGGATTCCATGTAGCCTCATTACCTCTTTAGTAAATATGTGAGTTAACTCTTTTGCTGAAGGTAATTTCTTTAGAGGAACAAAATGAGCCATGCGAGAAAAATGGTCAACCACAGTTAAAATGGTAGTAAAACCATTTTGTGTACGGGGAAGCTCTACAATAAAATCTAGGGATACAGTATGCCATGGTTGGGGAGGTATTGGTAAGGGACGTAACAATCCACTAGGAGCTTGATGTTGTGGTTTATTTTGGATGCAGGTGGTACAGGTTTCAACATACTTCTGCACATCTCTAAACATGGAGGGCCACCAGAAACCTCGCTTGATCGATTGATAAGTTTTTGTCACACCTGGATGAGCCGACATAAGTGTATCATGATGTAGCTGTATAACTTGAGTTTGCAAGTCTGTAGTTGGTACAAATATTTGTTCATTCACAAATAATAACTCATTCTTCCATTGTAACAATGGACAGGTCTTCTGCCACTCCGATGTCTTTTTGTCTTGTAAGATCTTTCTAATATCCTGTACTACATCGGTGTAAAGAGCCCCTACCTGAAAACATTGTGCAGGCAATATAGGTTGTACAGTGTCCGATGTAGGGTACATATCATCTAAAATTCCTATACGAGATAGAGCATCGGCCTTTTGATTCTCTTTTCCTGGTCGATAGGTGATGATAAAATTGTAATCATTAAAAAAAAGAGTCCAACGAAGTTGTCGAGGAGTCAGAGCCCTAACGGAACGTAAACACTGTAAATTGCGGTGATCGGTGTAGATTGTTACAGGATGTCGGGCACCTAACAGGTAATGGCGCCATTCTTCGAAGACAGCTTTTATTGCTAATAACTCTCTATCCGCAATAGCATAATTTTGTTCTGTTGGAGTGAGTTTCCTGGAGTAATAGGCTATGGGATGCATTTGACCAGTATTGTTATGTCTTTGGGATAGTATGCCTCCAATAGCAAATTGAGAAGCATCTGCTTCTATTATGAAAGGCTTTGAAGGATCGGGATGTACCAAGATGGGAGCAGAAGTGAATTGTAGTTTCAGGTCCTGAAAAGCAAGTTCTGCTTCTTGTGTCCAATCAAATTTCATATTTTTTCGCAACAATCGAGTAATGGGCGTGATGATCTGAGAGAAGTTGCGAATGAAGCGCCTATAAAAATTGGCGAACCCCAAAAAGCTTTGTACTTGTTTCACTGAAGAGGGACTAGGCCAATTAAGAACTGCTTGTACCTTGTTGGGATCCATTTCAATCCCTTTGGGGCTGATGATATATCCTAAAAACTCCACTTTAGTGGTGTGAAACATGCTCTTTTCTAATTTGACGAATAGAGAGTTTCGCAACAGCTGCTGAAGAATCGCCCTTACTTGTTTTACATGATTAGTGGTGTTTGTTGAATAAATCAAGATATCATCAATGTATACAACACAACACACATCCAAGAAATCTCTTAGCACTTCATTTATAAAAAATTGAAACGCTGCTGGAGCATTGCAGAGTCCGAAAGGCATGACTTGATATTCATACAAGCCGAATTTTGTGCGAAATGCTGTTTTCCACTCATCACCTTTGCGGACTCTTACTAAATGGTATGCTCCACGCAGGTCCAATTTGGTATAAATGGTAGCATCCTTTATCTGGTCTAAGAGCGTTGGAATCAAAGGAAGTGGATACCTATTCTTTATGGTAACATTGTTTAATGCGCGATAGTCTAGGCACGTGCGCAAATCCCCCCTTCTTTGGAATAAAAAACAGAGGGGAAGATACAGGGGATTTGGAGTGCCGAATAAACCCGTTGGCCAGATATTCATCGAGGTACTCTCTTAAATGCTCATTTTCTTTTTCGGTAAGAGCATAGATTCTGCTGCACGGCAGAGTGGCTCCAGGCATCAGATCTATTTGACAATCAAAGTCTCTGTGTGGAGGTAGGGTATTGGCCTTTTTTGTATCAAAAACATCTGTGAGATCTGAATATTCTATGGGTACCCCTTCTAGGAGCAGAATACTCTTGGAGTCTTTTGGGAAATCATAACCTCGCACAAGATGTTCTGATACATGATCTGTTAAACAAGTAGATTGACAATACTCTGAGTTGAACAACACTGTCTTTTGAACCCAATCAATCTTGGGGTTATGCTGAACTAGCCAAGGAATGCCTAAAATGAGTCGGAACTGGGGAGCATCAATTATGTCAAATGTGATGTGTTCCCTATGGTCAGTGGAACATATCATTGTAAGAAGTTCAGTGTGATGTTGCACCAGTCCTGACGTCAACTCCTTACCGTCCACAGCTCTGACTACTTCTGGATGACTTTTGGGTTCCATTTTTAAGCCTAATTTGTGTAAAAAGTGAGTATCTATAAAATTGCCAGTTGCTCCTGAATCTATTAATGCATCAACTGACCAGACCTTTTCTTGATTGGATTGGGATTGTAAGGTTATCTTAATACTAAGATGTTGATATGAGATCCCAGAAGCCATGGAGGCCAAACTAGCTAACTCACTCGACAGACTGGCCCCTTGTCTTGTCGAGCTTTTCAGTTTTCCGACTGTTGAGTAACTCCTGCGACATTGAACTTGGTTTTTGGTTTATTTGGGCGAGTTGGGCACTCCTTTACGAAATGTCCTGCTTTCCCGCAATAAAGACATTGATTCAGTTTCCTTCGTTTCTCTTTCTCATCTTTTGAGAGGGGCCCTTTAATGGTACCTATTTGCATAGGTTCTTCTGCGTCTAGTTTTGGAGTTACCTCAGTTTTAACACTAGCTCTTTCCTTGAAAGTAAACAGTTTATGATCGGAACGTCCTTTTTCTCCCTTACGTTCAGATAGACGATGGTTAAATTTTACTACTAAATCTATGAATTCCTCTATGTTCTCTGGAGGATCCAGGATTTGTGTAACCATGTCTTTCAGCTCTTCTCGTAAACCTTTATAAAAAAGGGAAACCCTCTTTTCTTCGGGCCATTCTGCTTCAATTACAAGCCTATTGAATTGTGAGATATAGTGCAATAAATCCGAAGTGCCTTGTTTTAAATGTAACAATTCATGATCTGCGGATTGCACAAAGACATGTTTGGCAAACAATTTTTTCATTGTCTGTTTGAACCTTCGGAGGTCATATAATATTGGATCATCACGTTCTACTATTGGTACAGACCAAAGGGCTGCATCACCTCCTAAATAGGATAATATAAATGCCACTTTAGAGGAGTCATCAGGGAAAGCTGTGGGCTTTGCTATGAAGTGTAAATGGCACTGATTCAGGAATATGGTATACTTGCTACTATCCCCATAGAACCTCTCGGGTGGAGCTAAGGGGATTGTGACTGGAGTCATTACCTGGATTTGGGTGGGAGCAGAAGAGGCACTGCTATGCAGGGTTTGCATCATAGGCTGAAAGGTAGCTGGTTTCAAGACTGGCTTTTGAGTGGCGGGAAAACTCCAGGTAGCTGGACCTGATGCACTAGACACTTGTATACTAGATTGCAGAGCAGAGATGTCTCTTCGGAGGGCTGCATTTTCAGACTGTATGTCAGCCAAGATAGTTGCTATGCTCTGCAAAGACACCGAGGTAGACGGATCCATAACGCCTGGGCGAACTTATATTCGTGGGCTTTGCCTTCTGTCAGGCACACAAGCAATCCTACCTGTCCGTTGCTTGTATGTAGAGTTCGCAGAGACGTTATGGACCGACTTCCCAATGCCCTAACTTATAACCTTGTAGGGATAAAAAACACTAAGGCTACTCAGTTGGGGTTCAGGGAGGAGGGCCGGATCCTGGACGCTAGTTGCTCCTAGTTGTCGACCTGCGAGGCAACAAGGAAACGTATAACTAACCAGAAACCTATATTCAGGTGTTAACGTACACTATTCTCAGAGAAGTCCTTTAGAATTCTTGTATAGTCTCCTACCTGCGAGTTAGGAGTGTAGTACGTCGCGTCCTGTAGTCGTCGTGAAGCGTGTTCGGGTTGAGTCATGGAGGTGTCAACGTATATAGAGGACTGCTGCTTGGTTGCATTTGTAGCTGCTTGTTTGTACCTGTGAGTAAGTGTTGGAAATAAGTTACTGGTTTTTTAACTGTGCACACAAGAATTACTTTTACTCTCTCTTTTATGTCACTTACTCTATTGCCCCGTCAACTCTCTCTTATTCTTCACGACCTATATTGGGTGAAAGAAATAATACTTCCCAAAGCACACAGCAAACACTTTCCGTAAGCTCTCTCTGATTCATAACAAAACGCTCAAACTAAAATTGGATAAACTGCATAACATTTCTCATTCCTTTGTCATTACAATGTTCCATCACAATATGATGACGCTAATCACTGTCTTTTCTCTTTCAGGGGAGTTCTCCAAAGATGTCCCAAAACCACACTAGGTAAGTATTAGCGCGCTTGCTTCCTGCTTTCTTGCGTAGGGCGCCTAAATCCCATTAAAACGTTCACTTAGCTTCTTTTTCTTCTTCTTCTTGTAGCGCCGGTTGCACCGTGGATCCGAAGGGCTGCAGCAGAGAAGAAAGGTGTCCTTCGTGAAGCGCAGTGTCACTCGGGCACAGAGCAGGTAAGCGAGACGTCCAAACCCTCCACAAGGCGGAAGGCAAAGCGAGTTTCTGGAAGGTGGGTGTGGCATAAATAGCCTCGCCACACCCAAAACAATGCAGACGTAGCGCACGTTACGTGACGCGCGTCTTACTGAACAGCTGTCGATGACAGCAGTCACCGTGCCCGTTGTCTCCTTGGCCAAAGGTTACTGCCGCTTGTTCCTTCACCGCATAAATGCCCATGTACTGAGTCAAGCAAATACGGAACAAAGGCAGACATGGTTACAAAACGGAACAAAGGCAGACATAGTTACAACGTATTTCACATAACAAAATCAGGAAAACAACACCCATTACAGCATAGCCAAATCAGCAAACATATCCATTACGGTGTGCAGGATGCACGGGACAGGGGTGGGTTTTAATCCGGGAAGCCGCACATGCGACTAGGATGAAACTGACGGGCTCCCACTTGAGTCTAATGGAGGAGCGGGGAAGGGGAAGCATGACATGTACACAGATTTCTGTCCAACTCTTCAAGATGATACACATAGTTTCCTGGAGGGAAGGAGCAACATGAGAGAGAAGACAAGACACCTTTTACAAAAGGTAGGTTGTGTAGAAGTGGGGTGCAGGAAGAAATATGAGTTTGGCAGTTTATAAGGAAGATTTGTCAAAACAAAGGGTTCTTATATGAGGTGGAATGACTGTCACTAAATTTCTTTTACTCATTATCTAGGATTCTAGGAAAGATATTGGAGTCCCTCAATCTCTCTAGAAAGAGTACCCTTGACTACAACCAAACCGGTGTCTCCTTACTATCTCTCTGCTGTAACCCGTGCATCTTGTTTCGAAGATATCAGAATAGAAAAGAACCAAAGAAGCTTTATGGACACCTCAGCAACACCTCCACCGTCATTTCTATGCCTTCCTAATCATAGTCACATCTTTCACAAACTTAATAACAAAAAGTACACATATAGCACAGGAACTTATCTGTTTTGGGACATTCATTTTACAGTGAACTTCACAGCTATGATGTTTCTAGTATCATTCCTCCCTCATGTCAAAACAGGCTGTGCTGTAGGTGAGATTTAAGTGATTATGAAAAATACATATTGCTAGAAATTGGGTTGTTGGTTGACTGGGGTATGAGCCTTGGTCAAGCAGCAACCACAATCCTAGTCAGGCAAACCCTAAATTAGCCTGTGCTCACTCTACGGCAGCTTGGCACAGAGCAGTCAGGCTTAACTTTAGAGGCTGTGTGTATAGTATTTGTGCAACACTTCAAACAGCAAATTGGTGAAAACACCACGCAAAAAGATTCCACACAAGTTACAAAAATAACTCAGATTTGAATAAATAAAACAAGATCAAAATGGCAAATATCCAATTACTAGAACTGGAGAAATTGAATTTCAATATTTTTAAGTAAAATAGTGACAAGAAGCAAAAAGCTCTATTGAGGATATCTGGTCGCACTGGACAAGGACATAGTCACAAGTTCAGGCTGACTGCAGTGGAGTTCAGGCCAGCTATTGGGACCCAGTTAAGCCTGCTGAATACAGTACCTTAAATCCTGGTTGCAGATCGCTGCATGAATCCACATTGAAGATGCGTCACAGAGCAGGGGCAAAGCGTTGGTTCTGAGATGCAACGAGGTTGCGCTGTGAGGCCATGATGAATCGGCGTCGAGGATCCTGTCAACGGGGCTTGCGATGCAAAGTCTGGTGTCGAGGATGCATGCATCAGTTTGGATGAGCGTTGAAGCTGCAATGCAGTTTCAGCATCATTGACGAGGCTGCAGTCAATGAGGGATACGAAGAGCTTGTGCCAGGTAAAGAATCATGCCACAGTGGTTCTGAAGGCGATATGTCAGTCCCAAGATGCGCGAGGCGGTGCTGATGCAAGCTTTTTTTGATGGGTCCAATCCATGCAGCAGCAGTGATTCGTCAGTTCTGCTCAGGGATGCGCCGCTCAGCCAAGGAGACGTGCCAGTTCTGCTTGAGGATCTATTGCTCAGAAGAGAAGATGTGTTTGTTCTGCTGGCAAGCACCTTAGGCCCACTTCCAAGGGTCCACAGCTGGGGTGGCACTACTTGGCAGGGTAGATTCACAGATGGCAGTGTCCAGGTGCAATGTTGGAAGCCTGTTATGTCCCTCAGGCTTCAGATCAGGAGGCTACCCAGCTAGCCCTTGGATTCACTCTGTGTTCTGGGATCAAGTGATGCAGGTCCAGTCGTTCTCACCCAAACAAGAGGCAGCAGATCAGCACAGCAACGCTGGAGTCCAGTAGAGTGCAGTCCAGCACAGTGGCAGTCTTTCAGCAGCACAGCAGTCCTTCTTCCTGGCAGAGTATCCTTAGGTCCAGAAGTGTACTGAAGTGGTGGTATCTGAGGTTCAGTACTAATAGCCAGTGGTACCATTGAAGTGGGGGGAGACTTCAAGTACAAGTTCACAGATGTCCCTTCCTACCTGCCTTGGCTCCAGACTCACTACAGGGGGTTATGCAGCCCTTTGTGTGTGGACATGACACAGCCTATTCGAGTGTAAGTGAGGCTGTGCCCAGCTCCTCCCTCCCATTCTGCCAGAGACTGCCCATTGAGACACACCTAAGCTCCCATTGTGTGTGGCTGTCTAGGAGGAATACACAAAGCTCAACTGCCTCTTACACCCAGTCATGTATTCTGAGACAAGCTACAGGCACCAAATGCTAAAGCAAGAAATTGCCAACTTTCTAAAAGTGTGATTCTGAAAATTGTAATTTAAAATTTGATTTCACCATAAGTTAGGATTTTAAACTAGGATTACAGAGACACCAAACTTAATCAGTTATATCTTCCCATTTGGAAATTACACCTATAAAATGTAATAAAGTAATCCCAATGTTATCCTATGGGAGATAAAGGCCTTGATATAGTAAAATCTAATTTAAGATTTTTACACTACCAGTACATGTAAAACTTAAAAGTACATGTCCTACATTTTAAATACATTGCACCCTGCTCTCTGGGTTGTCCAGGGCCTATTTTAGGGGCAACTTATATGCGTAAAAGGGGAAAGTTTGGGCCTGGAAAACGTTTTTTTTGCCAGGTCAACATGGCAGTTTAAACTGCACAAGCAGGCTCTGTAAGGGCAGGCTTGAGACATGGTTAAATGGCTACTTAAGTGAGTGGAACAAGCAGTGCTGCATGTCCAATAGTAGCATTTAATTTACAGGCAGTGGGAACGTGTAGTACCACTTTATTAGGGACTTATAAGTAAATTAAATATGTCAATTGGGTGTATGCCAATAATGCCATGTTTAGAGGGGAAGGCACATATGCTTTAGCACTTGTTAGCCTCGGTAAAGTGCTCAGGGAATTCAGCAAAAAGTAGGAGGAGGAAGGCAAAAGGTTTAAAGGTGATCCTGAAGAGAGGGACATTTTCCAACACATCTGAACTATAAAGGCCTGCCTTTTAGGCCTCAGGTTCTATAAGAGTTCAAAAGCCATGGGATCATAAAGCAAAACATCTGGGTTTACACTATGGGCATTTATATGTCCCTCAAATGCAGTAGCTTTACCATAAGTCTTGGTTAGTTCATTTGAGATTTTATTACACAACTCTGATAAATGCATCTTTTTGCTCAGTCATCTACTGTCTTTTACAGTACATGATAATTACTGTAAGTACATACTTTGCAATAACTCTCTATCATGCTTTCAACAAGAAGATGATTTTCTGTAGTGCTTTTTTTTTAGCCGTGTTCAGTGTGGCTCAGGTGAAGGCACATCTAAATAATTTGGCTCGAATTTTCAAAATCTGGCTTTACAAATACACATGTTATTAGCTCAAAGGTTTTGTTGGTGTAAATCTGTGAGCATGAGTAGGAGGTGAGAAGGGAACAGGAGGAATTGCCCTGTAAATATTTGAAACTCCATAACCTTACAGTCTGTGAGAATTCACAAAATAATCTCTGATCCCTTCCCACTCCAAAACAGTTTACAAATAGTACAAGTAAATCCTTCTTCGAGGGTGAGAAGGAAAAGTTAAAACCCCCCTTCCGTTTATGAATGTGTGAATGAAGAGTTTTTTCAATTGGTGAAATATTTTATCTTGTGAAAACAAAAAGGGCCTGATTACCTTTGTATTACCTTCCAACAATTGTCCACATGGAACTCTTTTATAAAGATGATTTTCTGTTTTCACAAGGAAAGTTCTAGTGTGAGATAAAATCTAAAAATGAGATTTAGAATTACAAAACAATTCGAATAAATAATTTTATGACCTGTATCACACTGTCATGACATTCAGTTCAGCCGAACTGAGTCGTTTATTTTTTTGTTATTTTCATAAGCATTAGATACAGTGGGGCAGATTTACAACTTCTGGCGCATCCCTGCAAATCAGCAGGGATGCGCCAGAATAGTTGCGACACGCAATTCTTCCTTGCGCCACCACGGAAGCGCCGCATTTACAATGCGGCGCACCGTGGCGCAAGGAAAGGCCGATGCGTGTCGCATCCTGTGGCGCAGAGGGCGGCGCATTGCTGGAGTCGTGTCGCAAGCGCGACGCAACTCCAGCAATGCTCGTGGGCCGCCCATACCTAACGTGGTGCGCCACTCCTTACGCCTGCTTGAAGCAGGCGTAAGGATTCGTCGCAGCGGCGTCGGAAAAGTGACTCAGTGAAATCTTGTAGATTTCACTGCGTCACTTTTACGAGGCATTCCTTCGACGGAACGCCCACCCTGCGGAGGAACGCCCACATGAAACCTGACGCAGGTTTCATGTGGCGCAGGGCTTTACAACGTGACGCATCTCCCTAGATGCGTCACGTTGTAAATAATGCGCAACGTGGCGCATGGTTTACGTCGCCGCTGCGTCACAAAAGTGACGCAACGGCGGCGCAAAAGTGGCGCAACGGGCTTGTAAATCTGCCCCAGTATCTACAAATATGTCCAATGGCGCAAATTGATTTATTGATAAATGTTTTTGAAGAGATAAGTGATAGAAGAGTCCCAGATAAATTAACCATAACCACACATCAAGGAAAAGTGACAGTAAGTGGCTTATAAAATTTACCAAAAATATACAAAGTTATTGGTATATATAAGGACGTACAATGATTATTCAGAAAATAAAGAAAAAAGAAAAAGTGGCCAGAATGCTTTATGGTACTTTTGCCTAAGCACTGTCCTTTCAGTGGTGTCGACGACGTTTCAATCCTATTAAGAATACGAGGGTTGGGGGGTCGTGGCTTGCCGTGAAGAAAGATGGCCGCTTCCTAGAGCGGCTCTGCAATCCCTTCCTTTAATCCCCCGTAAATCCGGACCAAATCCGATACCGCAACCGCGCCGACACGCGGAAAAGATAGCCGATGGTGTGGCGCTGCTAGCGGTGTGTCGCTTGGGTGTAACGGAGGCCAAATCAGCCTCGATCCTGCTTTGAGGCCGAGTTGGAGCACTCACCATTCGACGGAGTCGAATGCCATCTGTGCATCCAAGGACAGCACAGAGGCATCCTCTCTAATTCTATGGGCTCTTCCCAAAACTCCCTGGAGCCGCCTAAGATTTAGGGCCGTGCTGCGTCCCGGCATAAATTCGGACTGGTCTGAGGCCAAGTTGGAGCACTGAAGCACCGGCCTTGTGGAGCGATCGCAGCTGGCGACTGGGGAAGTGCGGATACGGGCACAAGACTAAGTGCACCCCTGAGAGTGCTGGAGAGGGATAACGGAAGAGACCTGGGGCTGCCGGTCGGCCCACTGACTCACAGGCAGAGGGAGTAGAGAGCCGACATTGTGGAGTTCCGCCCAGGATGAGGTTGAGGCCTGCAGATCTGTGAGCTCCCTCCCCACTGGCTGTCCCACCCGACTGCCCTGGCTCTGGGCGGGTGGAGGTAAATGGCGGCGACGCCAGGAGCTGCAGGCCCTGAATCAAGCGAGTCTGACGGAGGACAGTGTCGCCCCAGTGATGGGGGAGGAAGTATTACCGCGGCGGAGCCCCCCCGGGCAAAGAAGTTACGGTGGAAAGTGCTGCGAGGGGCCGGCTGGTGGCAGACGGAGGTAACAGTGCTAGACGAGGGCGGGAGCCCGTCGTACTCTCGGTGTACAAGGCAGACAAAGGTGTAAGTAGGGCAGCGACCATAAAGGGGCTGCAGTGCCAAGCGGCCAAAACAGTGAGTACCTGAAGCCCAGCCGGAGAGCATGCATTCAAGTACGCGTTGCAACAGCTCACAGTAGAAGCGGGGGACTGCGCGGGAAACACGCCTCAGCCCACTGCCATATCCTATACCCCGGGCAAGGGGGAGGCTCAGCGCAAGCTCAAGTCACCTAGTGCGTGCCTCCAAATACCAATTCATAGAGAAAGGGCAATGGGGGCTCCAAGTGACAGACAATTATATCGCAAACCAGCCAGAGAGTGGGAGAGAGCTGATGGTGCGGTGAACCAGGGTGTAACCCTGACAGGCCGCAGGAGTTGTTTTGCCTACTCCTGGCAGGCGGCAGAAGCACACCCAGGGACCCCGAAGGAAGACTGACTAGGGTGGTCCACCCAAGCCGAGAAGATGTCCGGGGGGAAGAACACCAAAATCCCCTACCAAACTAAACTGGACAAGTTCACTCTGCCCAAGGGCGCTGAAGCCCAGGACCCATCGCAAGAACACCCTACACCAGAGGCCCAGGCAACACAAGATAAATACATGCTATCCCTGCACGACATAATGGCTGCGATTCGGAGTGTGCAAACAGCGCTGGAAACCTGAATAGACTCTGTTACGACAGAGGTGTCTCTAATCCGAGCTGACTTGCGCAATATGGGGGCAAGAGTGCAAATGGTAGAAGACTCAATGAAAACTCTGCTCCAAGACACCTCTAGTCTCAAAGCCCAAATGACAGAAATGCAGACGCGAACAGCCCAGCTGGAGGCCAGGCTTGAAGATCAAGAGGGGAGATCGCGACGGAACAATGTCTAAATCCTAGAGTTCCCTGAAAAGACGGAAGGGTTCATAGTCGACCTCTTCGTAGAGGAGCTGATTTTGGGCAAGCTCCAGCTGAAAGGTCTCCCAAAGTTTTTCTCGGTGGAGAGAGCCCCCCGAGTACCGGGTGGTCGCCCCAAGCCTGGGGCCCCACCGCGACCCATCATTGCACGACTCTTCAATTATAAAGATTGAGACGTTACTTTGCAAACAGCGCGGGTGACTCCCCCGGTTCTTTTTGAAAACTCACAGGTGACCTTCTTTCCGGACTTTACTCTGAAGACCCAGAAATTAAGACGCAGCTTCCTTGAGGTAAAAAGAGCACTCAGGGACAAAGGGGTAAAGTACTCCATGCTATTTCCAGAACGTTTCCAGGTGGAGTCTGAGGGGAAGGTCTGGTTCTGTGCGACTCCGGAGGAAGGATGGGACTAGATAGAAGGCTGGAGACCAGTCGGAGGCACTGGTAGAGAGGCCCACCATGGGAAAACCAAGAAACCAACGACGGCTCCAACCGGGCGATCCGCTGAAGAGGGACGGATGAATGAAGTGCCATGAGTGCGGGGACCAAGACCGAGAGGAACGGATGTCGAGGGACAGTGAGTGATAGACTGGTATCCAAATTGAACATATGCTGACCTATTTGTTGAATTAGTGCTACTGCAGTCGACTGAAAATTCATGTGCCAGAAGAGGAGAAAAGACATATGTTGTAGGCTGTACTCAAAGACCAGAGTAGAACTTTAAACCTATGGCGGTCAGGTAACGCGCTACGACTGTAGGGGGGGGATCGGGAAAGGCAGGTGAATTTTCCCTCAGTTTAACTTGTTGTTGGGGGAGGTCGACAGGCTCTCTGCTGAGTTGAGGGGGCGGGAAATTGGGGCACCCCCAGGCAGAGTTGCAGAGTGGGGGGAGGCTAGGGAAGTGGAAGGGAGGGGGGTTGTTACATGTTTCCTAATTAGTATTTTTAGTTCTTTTGGCAGTTTTTTTTGTAACATGACACAGGCAGATAGCACAAGTAAAAGTGGCCTGGGCGCTGCGCCCCACCTGGGGGGTCAGAGGAGGGACAAGGTGGGAAGATACCATACGCAGCCCAGAAACTCGAGCAATGATTCACGCAGTTTAGAGCCACCATGATAAGACAAGTGCAGGTTGAACTGAAATTGATGTCCTGGAACATAAATGGGGCTGGGGAGTAAGGTCAAGCAGGGTGTTGTGCTCCAGTTTATTAAAAGGCAAGCCCCGGATGTGGTCCTACTGCAGGAAATGCATCTCCTGGGAAATAGCTGTCAGGCCTTGAATCAATGGGGTTACGAAATGAGAGCGCATGCAGGATACACATCCGGCTCGAGAGGTGCAGGAATCCTTCTTAAGAAGAATCTTCCCATTACAATAGAGAGAACCTGGATGGACAAACTGGGCAGGTTGGTGGCGATCTCAGGGAGATGGCTTGGTGAGGTAATTAATATAATGTCAGTATACGTCCCGCCCACACTGGGAGACTCAACTCTGACGGACCTGGGGGCTCAAATACTGGTACTTCCGGTGGGCCGCTTATTCCTGGGAGGAGACTTTAACATGGCGGTATGTGACTGCCTAGACCGTATGCCACCTAGAGCGGCTGGCCTCAAACTTACACGGCTGGCGGATTTCTTATCAGCTTTAGGCCTCATAGATATTTGGAGGTCTCTTAACGCTAATACACCAGAGTACACATTCCACTCCGGAGCGCATGGTAGTCGATCGAGAATCGATTTCCTAATGACTCTACCCACATTCCTCTCCCACTTTGCGGAAGTCAGACACCTAGTGCGTGGTATCTCCGATCACTCCCCCATAGGGGCAACTTATAAGGTGGGTGGAGCGCGAAAGATGGGACCAATAGCAATAAACCCCTGGTACACTAAGATCCCTAAAATACGAAAAGGTCTGCTTGAAGCCACCATCCTCTACTTTCAAGAAAATGCGGGCTCGGTCACATCGTCACAGATGTTGTGGGAAGCGTATAAGACGGTGGTTAGGGGGCAAGCCCTCTCGCTCATAACCGGACACAAAAAAGAGAAAAGGGCGATAGTTGTGCAGCTTGAAACCGAAATCCTCGATTTGGAGCTCCAAATCATGAGGAATTACAATGAAGATACGCAACATACCCTGAAACTTAAACAACAAGAGTATAGGGACTTGGTCACAGAGGAGGCGAGGAATAAAATACGCGCAACACAACACCGAGTATATGAACATGGCGAGACAGCTGGCAAACTACTGGCCTGGCTCGATCAGCGACAAAGGGTGGATAGGTGGGTCCCTTCGCTCACGTTTAGGGCTGGGGAGGAGGTTAGGAATCCGTTGGAGATAGCGGAAGCCTTTGCGGACCATTATGAGGAAGTTTATTCGGCCAGTAACATACATTCAGAACAAGAATCCCTAGAGTTTCTAAGATATATCTCACTACCAGTATTAACGAAAGTAGAAAGCCAGCCTTTGGAGGAAGACCTCACAGTAGAAGAGATAACCCAAGCGATTAGAGCCCTAAAGTCGGGCAAGGCACTGGGGCCAAACGGTATCCCAATAGAGTTATACAAATTCACAGCACAGACGATTGCGCCCCACATACTGGCAATGTTTGAGGAGAGCAACGCCAAAGGTACACTCCCACCAGACCAGCGATTAGGAACCATAGTTGTCATACATAAAGAGGGTAAGCCAAGGGACAAATGCACGTCATACAGGCCAATCACGTTATTAAATGCGGAAGCAAAGATTCTCGCGAATCTGCTGGCTCAACGGCTTATCCCCCTTCTCCCAGTCCTGGTCCACCCAGACCAGTCCGAATTTATGCCGGGACGCAGCACGGCCCTAAATCTTAGGCGGCTCCAGGGAGTTTTGGGAAGAGCCCATAGAATTAGAGAGGATGACTCGGTGCTGTCCTTGGATGCACAGATGGCATTCGACTCCGTCGAATGGCCATATATGATGGCGGTGCTTAAACGACTGGGGTTTGGTCCACGGTTTATATCTCGGCTTAGCCTCCTATATACAAACCCTCAGGCCCAGGTGGTGGTTAACTGTTAGAGGTCATGCACCTTTCGGCTCCAACGGGGCACGAAGCAAGGTTGCCCCCTGTCCCCACTGGTCTTTGCATTGATTCTCGAACCTGTAGGGGCATGGATCCGGAAAGATCCTATTATACGTGGGTTGCGCTGGACGGAGGATTGGGAAGACAGGATATCATTGTACGCTGACGATGTCCTCCTATATGTCTCGTCCCCACAGGCCTCCATATCAAGAATACCAAACATTTTCGCTACATTTGGTCGGTACTCCGGATATACCATAAACTGGGCTAAATCCGTAGTGTTTGTCCTCTGTGGTAAGACGCCAAAGCTACCGATGGCTTGTGAGGCATAGGTGGCTACAGATGGTTTTCGCTACCTGGGCATCTTTGTTACAACTGACCAGGCCCGGTTTCACACCAGTAATCTACTGCCTCCTCTGGAGAGACGCAGGCACGACGTTCGCCACTGGCGAGCCCTCCCGCTTTCACTTCTCGGCAGGGTGGCACTGTTTAAAATGATGGCCCTGCCGTGATTTTTATACGTACTGCATAATACGCCCTTCCCGGTTCGAAATTCATATTTCAGTTCAATAGATAGTGAGGTGCGTTCACTGTTGTGGGACGGTGGCCTACCGAGGATAGCACTCAATCAGCTGACCCATGGATGGTGTGATGGAGGGATCGCACTCCCACATATCCAGATGTATTATAGGGCAGCTCAAATCGCAATCGTTAATCAATGGGTCCATCAGCAGTTAACAGAACCAGCGTAATAGATGGATAGGCTGGTAATGCAACAGAGAGGGTATCTCCATTCACTTTACACTGACCCACGAAGAATCATGCTAGAGGCTCCCACAGTGGTGACAGTTTGTCAATGGCACGTGACTCTCTCCAGACTAGGATGGAAAAATAAACTCACCAAAGCCACACCACTTTGGGAATCACAGCAACTAGAGACCTCAGGCATAAGAAAAGGCTTCACTCAGTGGGACTTAATTGGTATTTCTAGGTTGGGAGACCTATACACGGGTAAAGGGATGATCTCATTTGAAAGCCTACAGAAAA
Organism: Calotriton arnoldi; assembly: GCA_963921515.1. Lineage (NCBI taxonomy): Eukaryota > Metazoa > Chordata > Amphibia > Caudata > Salamandridae > Calotriton > Calotriton arnoldi. Next base: position 4,397,096 of record CAWUFW010000351.1, on the reverse strand, counting down.
CATATGATTTGGCCAAGACGGAATACTTCCCATATTTGCAGATCCGTCATGCTATACAGGCTGCAGTGCCCAGGGGAGCTGAGCTCCCGGAGTTGTCACCTCTGGAATGTAGACTCCTCAAGGAACATCTCTCCAAAAAAGCGATCTCACTAACGTACAAAAAGCTGATCAATAACCTACCAGTCCTGAAAGCTCGCTGGAGTGTTGACATTCCAGACTTACAGGAGGAGGACTGGCCTAAGGCCTTGGCCTCTCCAAGGGAGGTAGCAATTAGGGCCCGGTTTCGACTGGTTCAAATCAAACTATTGCAGACGGTATACATTTCTTGCACCACACTCGTGAAGATGGGATGTAGGGCAGAAGCCACCTGTAACAGAGGGTGTGGAGAGATGGGATCATTCTACCATATTGTATGGCAGTGTCGGGTGATTCAGCTCTATTGGCAGGCAGTGGGGGATTGTATGTCGGGGTGGTGGGAAAAGTGCTCAAAATGTCACCTAAATGGTGCCTTTTGAATGTGTGGGAGGACTCAAACCTAGGGAGGGCAGACCAAACCTGGGTAACTCTGGGCTTTATGCTGGCCAAAAGAAATATAGCGCGCCACTGGGGGGCTTCCTCCCCGCCCCTATTGCGGGACTGGAAGAGAGATATGGATTGGTGCATGGTGGCGGAGAAAACGGTATATACGCAAAGAGGCTGCCCGAAAAAGTGGGGGAAAATATGGGATAAATGGAATGTAGTTAGGGGGAGTCCCTGTATGCCTCCGGTGGGTGCCACAACCCTTGCCTTAATTCAAGCGGAAACAATTTGATGGTGACAGCATACCAGGAGACAAGGAGGGTGGCAGCACTGCGTGGCTAATGAGCAATACACTGGGGGGGAAGGGGTGCTAATGCTTAATTGTGTTTGTAAGATTGATGATGTACTGCCATAATTTTGCTCTGTTACAAAAAAAAGATTATTAAAAAAAAAAGAATGCAAGGGTCTCATCAGGACGGTAATAATCTGGGGGCCACGGAAAATGGGCAGACAGACATTTCTTATTTTCTCCTGGAGAAAATCTGTTTCTCCAAGGTGGACTGTCTCATAGGGAATTTCTTCTTATTTAGGAAGATCCATGGAACTGGTCTTCCTCCCGATAGCCTGATTGTCGTATTAAGGGGGTGATTTGATTCCCGATCTTCGTGTATATTTGCTGATAGTAGTCTTCTTACAGACGAGGCCTTGAATCGATATAAGCAGTGTCTCTAGACGTTCTGGGATAATTCACAGAGAGCTTAATCATGTGCCCAGCAGTCGTGCATTAGTCTCTCCGAGTGGACAAGTGGCATGCTCCCAATCAGAGAATCGATGTGGATAGTTGTTGGAAGATAATGCTTCATACCCAGTTTGCATGGACATATGGGTTGCTCTAAAAATACTGATTACCATTGTGGCTTCTGACTACCGGTCCGCCATTGCAGCAGTCGGGAGAATGCTGCCAAGCCGACGGCATCCCGACCGCCTCATTACGAGTAAACTGCTGGGCAGGCGGTGTGCCGCAGGCGGTCTTGAGGCTGTGGCATGCTTTGGCTCACAGAGTAGGCCTGAAGGCAATGCTGCAGCACTGCAGCGCCTGCCCCATTGTGTGTGCACTGTTGCCAGGCACCATGTTGTGCATGGCATACAGTGTGCGCATGACAGTGCAGGCATAGGGGGCACAACATGTGCCCTCAGCCACAAAGCCCAATGGGCAAAAAAATCTGGGCCCTGTTTGGGGCCCCTTCCATGCCTTTACGCCAAACTTTTCTTGGCGGGTTCCCCGCCACGAAAAGGTGGGCGGAAATGCTGCTCATAATTGGAACAACAGTGCCGGCATCTGCACTGCCTCCAATTCCCCCCACCTTCCCCACTGCCTTGGGATCCAGGATCCTGGTGGTGGCAGCGGTCTTGTGGCAGTCTGACCGCCATGTTCGCAATCAGGTGTTCGGACTGCCTACTCGGTGGCGGTGTTCCTGCCCCCGACGCCACAGCGGTCCTTCGACCACCAAACTCAGAATCAACCCCAAAGTCTCTTGTAGAATGGGAAGTGACTAATGTTTTAGAGGTGCAGACATGGAAATCTATTGCAGATTTTTAAACATTACCTGGATAACATAAGGGATTTTAGAAGTAATAAATCTGAACACACGCGGGGAGAAACGTGTAGGTGCAAGTTTCCAACTTTTTGGCGAATCAGGACCTTGGATTCCTGAAACATGTGTACACTGGACCTTGTCACAGATGTAAATTTGGTCATAAATGCCCATTTATGACCATATTTACCTTTTTCACACCTACTAGGAATTCATCAAAGGATTCATGGCAGACATAAATCTATTTATTGTGGGCAGATATCTTCCCCAATAGGGGTCCGAAGTGGGTAGTTCAAGTTGTGTTTGCTTTGGAAGTGTGTGAATGCCCAACAACTTGTAAATGTTTTAGCATTCCCAAAGTCCAAATCATACACTTTCCACCCATGAAAAATTTGCTCCAGCTAAGGACTGATTTAACTCTTCTTTCGAGGAGGGAAAGGGAGCAGATCCCTCCAAGATTTGATGTGGGTGTAAGGGTATTGCTTTCTCCATAGTTAAACATTTTTGTATTGCAGAGAAAAAAATCTTTAATTTACAAAGAGGACCCTATTTCCTTTCTGTGAAAATTTCCGCTATGAAGAACTCCATACGAGCGAATAGGACTCATGGAAACTAGGAGTATGCCTGGAAACCTTTGCCTGGCACAGCTTTCCATACGTGCTCACGAGACATTTTGTGATTAGAAACAAATGGGAAATGTATCTTCAAATGGAGGTGGAGAACTCTGCCTGTGTACTTCTTACTTTTCTTGAGAAGCGAGCCCATTGCATTTTCTCTAACTTCACTGAATTGTAATTCTTTATGAATAAAAATGATATCTACAGTTTTGTATCCTCATCTTTAAGATTATATCAGTGCCCTGTTCATTTGAATGGTTTAAAGGTTAAACATATTTTTTCGATTCAAATTTAAATAAAACATACATTGAGTTACTTAAACAGATGTTCTTCTCCCTCAATCATTTATAAATACTATTACACAACATTATTTTTTGTGAGGACCTGAACAATAAAAATCTAGAGAATCAATAATCCTGTTGTTCCAATGCATTCTATATAGAAATTCCTGACTAAATCTACCTGTAGACCACTGCTATCTAGCTACTAACCCCACTTTCCCAAATGTAGTAGCCTAAACTGGTAAATAATGGAAATGTTAAGTTTTGCACTACACCCTCTCTGTGATTTGTGTAGAGCCTTTAAGACAGTTTAAGGCTGTATTTTGCAAGCAGTAACTATTTGATAATGACGAGTTGTTGTGTAGTTTCCAAATACTGCCTTACCTTGAGTTTGTTCATATTTCCCCTTCAGTGCCGGCCGGCGCTTTAAATAACCTGGCCGTTTTCTTGCAAGATAACTTCAACAGCATTTCCTAGCGACACTGAAACTGGATGATGGTGGTTTTTTTTTGTTTTTGTTTGTTTTTTATCAAAAAAAGCTCAAAAAGGGGAGTGAAACTTTTACTTTTTAACGCGAAAACCAACGTACAGAAATCCTCTAGAACTGCGGGGAGTAAATACACAATTCGTCAGAATTATAGAAATGTTTCCAGAAGAAGTCTTCGCACATCCATAATAACATGTTCAAGCTATATCAAACTCGGACAATCAAAAAACATACAATATTGTCTTGCTGTGTTGTTACTAAATGTTAACCTTGTTGGAACTGCAACCTAGTTTTAAGCAGTTGCATTTTTTTTAGTTAAAGGTGAAACTCAAGAACAGTGAACAGCAATTATAATGAGGTTCATGAAGAAAGTTGTATTCCAATTAAAGAAACGCTGTTCAGCTGTTTCTATTATTTTAACATGATTACGTTATATGTCAGATTAATTAAAGTGGCTGTGTTTGACAAAATGTGGATTTTAGAAAAAGTAATGAGATAGCATATAGAAAACATCTAATGGGAAAAGGTGATGGGTTGTATACGTTGAAGTGAGAAAGTACAAAGGGTCATTGACCGTTTTGGAACAGGAGGGCTGGACTAGATTGACAGCTAGAGAAGGCGAGTAGTAAAGCAGAGGTAAACATTGGTAGCAAATTGCAAAAGGGATGAAACGTAGGTCTATTTCACTAAGCAAGGTGATGATTATAAACTAAGGGGAGCAAGGCGTAAGGCCAAACTGGGGAAGCATGGAAGCACGCTATAGTCTGGGAGCCACAATGAATTAACCTGTAAATTAAAGGATTAGAACACGGGATATTCTTTGAAAAAGATAGTAATACGCAAATAACAAGAACATACGAAGATTATAGAGCAGCATAATTGGAAATATATTTTACATGCACGTAAGGGACATTTAACAATTTTAACATAGCAGGGTTGGAACTTTGGAAGTGGAAATATTTCCTATTTATAATCCTTTCACACAGAAATGCCATCAAGAAATGCACTCGTTTCAATGGATGCTGCTTGTTGCCCTGAGGGTCAAAAAGCAATGGTTCGGTGGCCGTTCTCTTCCATATTTGGGCATGCAGCTCTTGGACATACCACCCTGGATAAGGGAGCTCTCGAAACACTAGTGTTTCAGATAGATGCTGAAAACGTATCTTCTGCTTCAGGCATTTTATGGGCCCAACTCTCGACAACCATGTTAGGAAGTTGCTAAGGACAAGGGGGCTTATTTACAAGCCCCTTGCGCCACTTTTGCGTCATTTTTAACATGGGAAAAGTGACGTACGGGTGGCGCAAGGGGCTTGTAAATAAGCCCCAAGATGTCTTTTGGGGTCAATGTTGCACCTAAAAAAGCTTTTATAATGCACCATAACGTAAGATAGCATATCTTCTCTCTCTTTCCTAGCTATGATTCCATTTTTTTGCTTTGGCACAAGCAACTTTCTATTGAGTTCTTATAAAACGAAACCTCGGACACCATCTTCGATCCCATTGCCTCTCCTTGAACTGCTGCACACTACAGTATCTGCTTCACACAAAACTATTGCCTCCACTACCATGCACCGAAGCAAAAAGTTAAAGACGGTTAAACGGTGCAAGTATAGCAATCGGCATAGGAAACCGAAAGCATGTATTTAGCAGAACACCGAGTGAATCTGTGTCAAACTTTAGATACTGTATTCTATCACCTTCTCTAAAAATGTCATAATATTTTCAAAAGAAAGAATTCCCCAAATCATAACGTTTTCTGAGCTATAAGCATTCACACCTTTTATTTACAATTGAGGTGCGAAATACTGTGTAAGTAGAATACTGTTTGCACAAAGGTATTTATAATATACTAAATATGCCCTTAACCAGACATTGTTATCAATACAGTTTTGAATGCGTTTATGCTATACCGAAACATTTTGATAAGGTTTCTTTGGTTCATGTTTTACTAGTCCTTATTATACATTCGCACCAGCACGTTTCTAAATATTTGTTGAGTGCGATTGAGGCACTTACTGGAACCTTAAGATCGGTGTGAGCATTAATTAAAAAGAATTAAGAGACTGAATATGGTCTGTTAACTTTTCCAAGGGAATTTCGGCATTACTTAACAGCTTAATCCTCTGACTAAGAAGCTAAGAACACAACAAAAATAAGAAGCTGATAAAAAGGCTAAACATTGTACTGTCTCCTACAGTTATCAAAGGGGCCTGGTCTGAGGTCTTCATCCATTGGTCAGTTACGTTGTCATTCACGTTTTGCTTATGCCCACCACAGCTACAGCATTGGGCACTGGGTCAGCCTACTTCAGCAATTGGCTCTCCTCACTGTGAGTGACTGCATTTTGCTTGTGTAGAATGTGCACTACTGCCTGAAAGTGGTCCAATGCAGTGACAGCACTGGAGTGCCAACCTGTGTTTTATTTTCATTGACATTTTTAGTCGCTATTGGCTTTTCTCGTGTTTACTTTTATTTTCTGCGAAATCCTAAACGCTCTCCATACACTACTACCAAGCCACTCTCATGCCATAGTTTTAGTTCACGCCCTGCTGGTTTGGCTTCTTTATTTTAAGGCATGACTTATTCTCATCAAGAAACGGCTACTTTTTAGTGAAGGCTGGGCTGTTTCCCTCACATACTTGCTCGATGGCTGCATGCTGGAGTGGACATGTTTATTTTAAAGCATGTCTTTCAGCAAAGCTGGTTTTTAGCGCTGGTGGCGCCAGTACGGCAAATTGGTGCCCCCTAATTACCCCCTTTTCCAAGGAATCCCTCACTACCACCCTCCACCAGTGCCTCTCATCTCTCCACAGCCCCTCTCTGACATACAATCCCTTTTTTAGTAATAGCCCTACTCAGAGTTCATTCACACTCGGTTCTGTGATCTGCATGGTAAACGTTCTTTGTGGCAGATACATTAACCCTCCATGCAACTTTATGATCAGTCAAAAGTGCCACTAGGCAAAATTCCCATCTCTGTCCAGCAGGAACATTAATCACCAGAGTTATCCTGATATTTTCTATTTTTGCCTGAAAGCTGCTGGATGCACAAGGAAGTTCATGTTTTTAAGCCAATAGTTATTTTTAAACACATCGCCCTCCACCAAAGTCAGTGCCAGGTGCAGCTGCACCGGTCTCACCGCCCAAAAACGGACCTGCTCTTCAGTAGAGAAGAACAAAAACAACTTCCTGTCTGCGCTGTGGCTCGGCCAGAGAATACATTCTAAAATAACTTACATTCATTATTTCTCTACCAAATAGAATAGAAACGTATGTGACATAATGTTTGCATCAGATGAATTTAAAAGTGGGTGGTAAATAGACTGATGGTGTTACATGGTCCCCATAGCTGCATTCTCTGAAGCCAGGCTACAGATCCAGCCATTTGTTTTTCTTTGATGTGTCCTTAAGTCCTGCAGATGCCTGAGTTCTGAAGAGAAGCTTCTCTTCTCATCGCGTATTCATTGTCAGCAGGTCGCTAAGTGCTTTTGCTCGTTTCAACTAATAATAATAATAATAATATATTTATTGCATGTAGTTAATTAAAACCATTACAATTTTGTGCTAAAATCATCAATTTGTCAAAAACAATGAACGGATAAAAAAGGAGAACATGTCCCTTTTGCGAAGTTCAACATTCATCAGCATTAATCAGCATTGATCAGTATGTAAATTATTTCTCAATTTTGACCATCTTTTGTCCTATAGCTAAAATCATGTGCGAGACACAAGTATATACCAAATATTGCTGATCCTCTGCTTCGTGGCTGGGATCATGGGCAAAAATGCAATACGACTATACAATGTGACGCTCATTGTAGGTGGTCATCAGATTTCATTACAGCGATTGTATGCAAGAAGTGCAAATGTGCGTGAATCCTTAACTGCATAGCTAAAATCATGTGCAAGGTGCAAATGTAAACTAGGTATTACAAGACCTCAAATTCCTGTCCGATATCATGTACTATGTGAGCTATAAAACAAATTAATTTCAAGATGTTAACAGTCATCTATTTCATGGTTAAAAGCCATGTGCAAATAGCAGGTGTACTTATCACTATGCTGCTAAAACAACACTCATGTAAACGCTATGTGTTTGATTTTAATAATAATGAACTAACTTTCTGCAGAAATCTGGCTGCCCTGCATGAGGTCTGTAGCGAATAGCTATTCAGTAGTAGCACTATGGCCGGTCGACATGATCTAACTTGAAAAGAGCGGAATACATGAAGTAAATAATGCCGCCTCAAATTGTTCACAGCTGAGCAAATACACACTAGGTGAATGAGAGACTCTTCAGCCTGGCCACAAAGTCTGCAAAGCATAGTTGGCCACGATTGTTTCCATGTTGGGACCTGGTCTTTTGAGATGAAAGCTCCCAACCGGGTCAAAAGTAGCTGATGCTGGATTGATGGAGTTATGTGCTGGACGAGATACGGCTGGGGCGATCGAATCTCGTATGAAGATAAAACCATCCAGCCATGTTTTTTCTTCGATAGAGCAGCTTTATCCATTATCCAAGCCTTTTGTTTTGCTGCGTTGTTGGCTATTTTTGTGAATGCATTAAAACTATAGTCGGTGTCCCAGGCGTCGTGCATGTCAAGCGTTGTTAATGCTTGTTCGAGTACGGTGTGCCAGGCTTTTCTTCCTTTAGGTTGGTTCTTCATTTCCATCCAACAATACCCCAACAAGGAATCCTCTTGTGTTGCTTTTAATTTCCAGCACATTTTTATTATTGCCGCTTGTCTGACCGGATGTTGGTTTGATAACCCGAATTCCAAGAGAACTTGAGCTTGAGACGTAAACTGCGGAATCCGGAAAATTTGTTTAAATAGGCCTGATTGCTGGAGATTCAGGAAGTTGGCATCTTGGCCTTTAAATAGTTCGGAGCCATAAGTAAGAGTTGGGAGGAACTTGGCAACAATGACTTTTAGTAGATGGGAATTTGATGGACACTTTAATTTCAGTTTTAACATATTTAATGCGAATCGTAGTTTGTTTGCTTGAGCTTTTTTTCAGTGTTTAAGAGTTCTTTAAGTGTGAACCTTGTGTCGACCACTACTCCCAGGTATTTGTAGGAGGCACTCTGCTCTATTCTGTTTCCTACTGCATACCACTGGTATTTTTTTCTGTTGGGCACTGTGTTTTCTGAAAAACACATAACCTTGGTTTTGTTATAGTTGAGAGACAAACCAAGCTCCTTGGTATATTCCACCAGCTTTGTGATCAAGCGCTGGAGGCCCACTGGCGTCTGACTGCATAGAATGATGTCGTCTGCATACTGCAAACTTCTTATTTTGCAGTGAGCAATCTTCGGGGGGTCACTTTGAACTTCTGATAGCCTCTTGTCTAGGTCTGCGGTGAAGATGTTAAAAAGACTAAGAGCCAGCACACATCCCTGCTTTAGACCGATATGCGTAGGGATCCTTGCTGTGTTACTTTCACCATTACCCAGTTTTATCTGAACCCAAGAGGATGTGTACAAATTAACGATGGCCCGTAGTAGTAGTGGTGGAATGCCCCATTTTGCCATTTTTTGCTACAGGAGTTCTCGGGGTACCATGTCGAATGCTGCTTTTAGGTCGACAAAGCAGGTGTACAGTTTGGTGGATTTTCGTGTGGCTTTTTCAACAAGGAGATTCAAGGCCAGAAGGTTACACATTGTATTTGTGCCAGGTCTAAAGCCTGTCTGTGTGACTGGAATGATCTTACTAGAAGTGACCCATTCTTCCAGAGCTATCAGGAGATTTGACGCATGTAGTTTAGCTTCTACATCGATTAAGGCAATTAGCCTAAAATTCACCGGATCCGACCTGGCACCCGCTTTGAATATCAGATGCAGAACGCTACCTCTCCAGGACGCTGGTATGCTGTTTGTTTGAAAAGCGTGGTTGAATAATGGAGTAAAAAATTCTGCCCAAAACGATTTGTCTTGTTTAAAAAGCCCATTTGGTAAGCCGTTTGGGCCTGGGGCTCCGCTGGATCTGAGTTTTTTTATGACCATTTCGACCTGGTTAGTTCGGATCCAGTTTTCCTCAAGCGAATTTTCTGAGTTGTCATTTTTTGGTTGATGCACTGCATTATGATCTGTATTCTTAACTTGATAATTGATGTTTTCGTCCATATTATTTTTGGTTAAATGGGCTATCCAGTCTGCCTCTAGAATATTTGCGTTATGTTGGCGGAAAGATCCATTTACTATGTTATTTATTTCCGCCCAGAATTTTTTGTTATTATTTGATTTACTTATTTCCAGTAGTTTTAACCAAATTTCGGTTTGTTGTGTTTTCTTTACCATCCAAACTTCTTTTTTATAATTCTGCCTTAACTGATGTATTTGTTGCTTTTCCCCTTCGCTCGTTGTTAGGGCATTTCCACGTAGTTTTCTCATTTCTCGGTTGAATGCCCCTTTTTTCCACCGCTAAGGAACCTAAAGGGTCTGTTGTTTTTGTCCTTTGGTTACTTCCATGGTGTCTGTTCTGTGATGGAAATTTGGAAATCAGCATCGTGATCATATTGTCCCAAGTTACCCATGGCTGTGTCAAGTTTTGTTCTTGTATAATCGACAGTGAATTTTTTTAGGTAATTCATTATTTCACCAGCGTTTTTGCCATTCCACGCAAGCCTTTTTAAATTGTACGGACTCGGGACTTTGGACAGATCATTACTTTCTGCTGCTCTTGACGTGTAAATATGAAAGTCGATTAACTGAGGGCTGTGATCACTCTCTAGTCTATGAGTTATTTGATAACTAGAGATCATTTGTAATAGCTCAATGTCCACTATTGTGTAGTCTAGGACAGAGTGTGTCTGCTTAGATATTCTGGTTGGTTTCGCTGGTTAGTCTTGCGGGAAACGACCGTTTGAAGTTATCATCCCTGTATCGGCTAATATTGAAGCGCAGAGTTGGCTATGGCGATCTTTTTTACGATAATTTGTCATTACTGGGGGAATCATTTTCCCTTTGAATTTAATTTGGTGTTTCTTTTGTGCCTGGTCCACTTGAAATAAGAACATATTAAAGTCGCCAGACAGCACAATACCTGCCTGCGGAAAAGTTGATTGCAGTGATTTGATCAACACTTTAAGGGTCATGATTTTCTCCAGTTTTGCTTTTGATGCTGGGTGAATGTATACGTTACATATAATTAAAAACTTTGCCTCATTGTTATGTTGCAAACCATTAAGTGGATCTGGCGATAGTAAAAATTTTATGCATTGGATCCAGGTTTGTCCTAGCTCAATCAATTCGTAGGACCATGGTATGCTTGTGCTAAGGTAGATTGATAGACCACCAGATGGTCTGCCTGATGCTTTACCTTTAGTGGCACTTTGCTGAAATTCTTTAAAACCGTTAATCGGTGTGGGTGCCATGGTCCAGGTTTCCTGAAATAGGAGAATGTCAATTTTTTAAAAAAAAGTTTGCAAATCTACCTCGTCTGCCTTTCTGCCAAAGCTGTTGATATTCCAAGAGCACAGTTGTAAGTTACTTTTTCATGCCTTGTTTTCCTTTATCTCCGTGCCCCGAGTGGTCGAAAAAAGAACTTTTCGGACTTGACTGGCTGCTTCTGGGGCAACTTGATGGATGATGCGTAGGTTTGACCAGCCCTCCTGGGCATTTACTGTGGGTCCTACTGCCCCCCAGAGTAATCCGCTGTCCATTGCTGATCTTAACTCGGCTGTTAGTCTTAGAGGGCCAGGGTATCGTTCTATTTCTGTTGTTCTTATTTCAATTCCCATTTGGCAAAGAAATCTCTGTGACTCCAAACTTCCGTTGTGATTTTTGGATCACTCCAAGTTACGACCGTCATTTCTCTCCCTTTTACGTTTGGGAGTATTTTGAATTGGATGCTTACAATGTGGTTTGTATTTAGATGTTTTAGTGTTTCAATGGAATTTGCAAGCTTTAATATTGCACTACGATTAAGAATGTCGTGGTTTCCTCTTGAAATGTAATGTGGAATCAATTCTAACGTTACTAGACCTTCTAGGCAAGTTTGTCCTTCATTGCTTTGCAGGCGATCAGCTCTATGGATATGTAGACTTGCAGAAATTCCACTGAGTATGGTTTCTCCTGACGGTATATTCCCCTCGGTTGAAATTTGGGGGCAAGTTGTTTAATCACGACAGGCTTGATCGTATCTGCTTTTGTTTTTTGAAGTTTGACTTGGTCTCCTGATGATGGGGAGTGATCTATCTGAATTGCCAAACTGTGCCTGGGTTTTGGCGGTTGCTGCAATTCTACCACAGTTTTGCTGATTTGGGCTTTTAATTGTTTGGGGAAGTATTGGGATATACTTTGTTGTTCTACCCGTGGAATTTGCAGTAATTTGCCATCTTTATTTTGATCTTTGATAGAAGGGAATGATTGCCTGAGGTCTTTGTGATTGGTTGTCTGCGTTGTTGTTGGTTCTAATGGAGGAATATTAATTCCATGATTATCGGATTGGTGTCTGAATTCAGATGACTTTTCAGTATAATGCTTATTTGCCTTGTCTTCCACAAGCCCGTTTCCGGGGGTTGTTTCGTGCGGATTCGTCTGGTGGCCACTTGAAGCGGATCGCTCTTGGGCCTGTTTTGGGAAAATCTGTGCTATAGCTTGGCATCTCTTTTGCTTGTTTTGCCTTGACTTTCTCAGTCTCTTGCGTTCCCGTTTTGTTAGTGGATTACTGGGGTTTTGTTGCTGTGGTTTTAAAGCTGCTATATCAGGCGCTAGGTCGTCACAGTGGTGGTTGTTTTGATGATTACTTTGTATTGACTTGTTATTTGATGTTTCTGTCTGCGTATCTGAGTTTGAATCTCTTAGGGTGCCATCCGTTTCCTCCGTGCTTTCCAAGGTGCCCGGAGGAAATATGGGGTTCTGTTGGATCACAGCTGTTTTAGTAGGGATGCTATCAACAGGTGTGACAATGTCCGTTGTATTTTTTTACTTCTGCCAGTATGTCTGTCAGAATCGCCGGGATGGACTTTAGTTGATGCATGGTGCTTGAACATTGGCACTCATGATACGTTGTGTGAGGGTCTTTCTGCACCCGCTCAATTATGGAATTTAATGCTTGAATTTTTCTTTCTATGCCGGAAACATGTAGCGCGAGAGCTTGAAAGAGATCTACTTGCAACTCCAGTTTTTCTGAATGTTGGAATAATGCTGACAAAATGGTTTCCATTATATTAATGAATGGGGACCATAACGGAGCTTGTAGGAGTGAAAGATGGTCTGTCTGATTGGCGTCCAGTCGCTGGCTACAGTGGGTATCATCTCCTGGTTTGATCATAGTGTTATCCTTAGGGTCTCCTATCGGGCTTGTGCTTGATTGAATAATGGGACCAGACCCCGATCGAGACTTTATTGGTTGATCTAGTCTTTAGTGAACTATGAGTTCAGTCCCTGGTCGTGTCTTTATTGGTGAGAGTATGGTATTATAATCATAATCATAGAGGAGCCCTGTTAATGGTTGTTCATTTGGGGTGAAAAGAGGAGTTTCTGCCATCTGGACTTTGTATTTTGGCCCGAGTGAACTTAGTAGGCATTCCTGAGTTTCTGAAGCTAGTTTTGGCAGAGCCGCTGATTGTCCCCCCAAAATGTTTTCGTCTCTCTTGCCCATACAGTCCGCACTGGCTTTGGAAGACACGCGTGCCTGGCCTTCACCAGATTTGGCCCCAAGGGTACAAGGGAGTGCCCCAAGACTTGCAGACCGCCTCTTCATAGTTGCCTCTAGCGCTACTTTTATTGGACTCATTTGTGATTTTTGTTTTGCTTCACTTGCGTTTATCTGAGCTGTCACGATTACTTGGTTGCCAGTTATTTTCAAGGTCTTTGGAGTGCTACAGCTATCTTCCAATGGAATGTTGATCTGTGCTCTCACCATGTCAGGTGTGGTTGTGGATCCAGCTAAGGACCACATTTTTGTAGTTGGATCCTGAGGTCTAGTTGTTCTTACCTGAACTCGGAAACTTGGGGAAATTAGAAAGTCCGTAATTTTTGAGTTCCTTCCTGCTGGCTTTTTTATTGCCGTTGATAACACTGTTGGTAATAATGTTGGTGACGCTATTGATGGTAATTCCAGATTTATTTCCAATTGCGTCGCTTCTGTAGGTAAAACAAGGGCTCTTTTGCTGGTTCTCCTGCTATTTTGGCAAGCTTTTTTCTTCGGCTTGACCTCGGTTCTAATTCTCCCAGATCTCATATCTTGGGGCAAGCCTAGAGGCTCCTTTTTCCCTCACTTTTGTACTTCCTTTTGCACTTCCTTTGCTTCTTTTACTTCCTTTATTTTCCTTTGCTTCCTTTACTTTACTTCTTACTTACTTCTTAATTAGTAGTGTGGCACTTGTGGCAAATGTTCTTTAATTGCCCGGTGGCTGGGCAACAACACCTGGTCCTAAGTTTCCATAAAGAAGTACTGCGTGAAGGTGGAAGTAAAGGTGGGAGGGGAGTTGGGTGAGTTTTTGGGGAGAAAAACTCAGAGAGCGTGCTCCAAGCACACTCCAAGGGCGAGCAGAAGCAGGGCACTCAAGCAAACCGCAAGCCGCATCCCAAACTAGTTGGGCCGCTTCCGCGGTCTGCTGGGCTCAAAACTCAGCAGCCGCCACTAAAAGGTGGCCACGCTCTCTGCTCTGCACACCTCTTTGCTCCACTCACCTTTGTTATGGTGACTGTGATGGCTGTGATGACTGTCAGGGTCCGGGTCTCAAATCCCAAAATTTCCTAAAATTGCCTCTGGTGCACCAATCACTCTGGTCCAGCGGCGCGGTGCAGAGCTATGTAGTGAAGTGCACGCTCGCCTCACCCCCCCACCTCCCGTTAGATGATGAAGGCCGTGTGGGGGGCAGGGGCGTTTTGAGGGGGAGCTCGCTGCCGCTGCCAGCTACTGGCTACGCTCGTGGATCCCCCCTGTGTTGCGGCTGCTAGCAGGAGCCGGGAGCCGTTAGCCGTAAATCGGCCCAAAAAACCCCCAAAACACCCCGCAGATTATCCCGGGAGCCGGGAACCGCTAGCGGGAGCCGTGGATCGGCCAAAAAACCCACCGCGGATTATCTCGCTCCTCGCTCCGCTCTGCCCGCCGTCCGTCGGTGTGTGCTCTGATCCGGAACCGGAAGCTAAACCACAAACTCAGTGCCCAATCTTTTGCTCGTTTCAACTATTATTACTAAATAACCTAATAATAAAACCGTTAAAACACGTCTACCTTTTAGAGCCCCGATACTGATTTTTTAAGCATTCAGTATCAGTGTGTATATTTTCAGTTTTTCTTACTTTGTCAACGAGTCTCACTAATATTTAAAAAAATATTTTTGACGTCAGATAGTATAAGAAGAATTACCCACAAACTATCAATGAGTTGTTTCCTAATGTTGCACCCAGGACAAAGCAATGCCCCATCATCATGCATCATCATCTCCGGTCGGGTTCCATACCAACCACATTGAACAACCCAGACATGACCCTTCGGAAAAAATTCATGCCATAAATGTAAATAAACATAAACAGAATACCATTGTTCTAGCACACACTTTTCTCTTCCATACCACCTAAAATTTCTATTGACGTGTGAACAGGGCTTGTCTTTGGAAAACACGAGAGTCCCGGCAAGACATCTTTCATCAGACCCTCTTTGGAATGGCCTGAATGTCGTTTTACTCTATTTTAGGGTTCAAATGGCCAATGCCATCATACGACTCATCACAGTGTGATGTCATAAGTGATCTTCAGAAAGAACACCTCTCTATGGGCCTAATCTGGTGGCCAGCCGACCTTGGACCAAATCCTACCCCACCTCACATGCCAAGACCTCAGGATCATCATTGACAATAAGCTGGATATGTCCGCCCAGGTCAACGCTGTCACCGCATCCTGCTTCCATATTCTGAGGAAGATCTTCAAATGGCTCAAGAACAACAGCAGACAAACCATCACCCACACCCTAATCCCCAACTGGTCTGACTAAGGGAATCACCAAACATCTCATCAGAAAACAACAAACCATCCAGAATACAGCAGCTAGGCGCATCCTCAACTTCTCATGCAGGACACATATCACACCACACCTGAGGGAGCCCCATTGGCTCCCGATAAGTAAGCGTGCACAGTTCAAACTCCTCACCCACCCATTCAAAGCACTACACAACACAGGTATGGCCTATTTGAACAGTGGCATCTCCTTCCATTAACCATCCAGGCACCTACGCTCAGCCGGACTCCAACTCACAAACAACCCATACATACACAGAAACAGAACCAGAGGTCGAGCCTTCTCATACATCAATCCAAAAGCATGAAACCGCCTCTTACTACACATCAGAGCCATCTCTTTGCTTCATGAGTTCCACACGAAGCTGAAGATCCTGGCTCTCCAATTAACCCCTCCTGTGCCCTGGCCTTGAGGCTAGACCCCCACAACTCCACAGTTTCAGGATACCCTCGCGGGTGATAGTGCATTCTATAAATAGCACAGCATAGTGTAGCTCATCTAAATTTTGAAGAGTTATGAAAATTATTTAATTGTAATGAATTTATGTGAAATACAATGCTTTCTTCTGACCTATTTATTGATTTTAGAACATTACGAAACCTGTGCCTCTTATACACCATCTAATTTACATAAGAATTGATTCTATGATTCTGACAGATTGTCCATATTAAACTACAGAAGGTATTTGTCTTATGTAGAAATATTTCCCATCTGAGCAGCAGGAACATCGATCCTGTTAGCTCCTCAATTATTGTGCTTTTTTCAGTTTTGTACAGTTTTATACTTAAATACTTTGTTTTGTATAGGTGAGGCTTCTGTTAGTGCTCATAGCATGTACACCTTTTGTTTCAATGGCAGCAAGTGCAAGCCCAACTAGTCTGCAAAAAGTGTAATGTGACATAGTGTCATATGGTACCCCTAACGTAAGGCTCTACATTATCTAATAGTTACATCTTCGGCCAGACAGTCACTTATCTGAGACCTGAACCAGACCTCTTTTATTACATTTTCTACTTTAAAAAAAAACATCTTACTAACCTCATTTCTTTCAAGTTGCGCTGACTATTTCCCTGCATTCTGGTACATGAAGCTGTGTTTCCGCTGACATACTAAATTGATGCATGCCTACTGGTTGAATGTTTCATTTAGTAGCTTGTGTCATTGTAGTTATTTCATTTACCACATGCATTCCTTTTGTTTGCCTGCATCATATTTTTGTATTGTATATTACTGAAAAAGCAGCTTAAACTTGGATTATTCTAGGTGCTGAAGCTGCTAAAAATAGGTAATTATTAAACTTTAGTTGGTTTACTCACATCACCATAAAATAACGCAATTATTAAAGTGTGTGCTATAAGCAAATGAACGTGTGCAAAGGAAGAGCATAGTTTATTGATGTTAATGTAAATTTCTCTGTTCAAAATATTTTATTAGAATTTTCGATAATATATAACATACAAAAAGGGCACCAAAAAAGTACAAACATTAATCCAAAAATACAAAATGAATAAAGATAAACATTCTAAGTTATAATTAAGAAATACAAGATTATATTATAACGTACCTACAAAATTTAATGATATCACCCCAATAAAAAATAAAAAGGACAACAGCATACATTTATAATAACAGAATACAGAGCTACTAAAGCTAAAAATCAGACCATAAAAAGATATATTTACACTTGTACATATTATGGATTCAACAATAAATAATCATCAATTGGTTTCCAGAAATTTAAATAGTTTGGATTATTATATGTGATACCAGATAAAGTCAAATTAGCACCCTTTCTTGTAAAAATAATCCAGGCCCACCATGCATGAATAGATAAAGAAGATGAATCTTTCCAATTAGCAGTAATTGTCTTCACAGCTGCTGACATTAAAAAATTAAAAAGTTTGTTATTCAGCAGGGACAATTCAGTAGCGAGAGAAGAGGCTTTGCATATAATTAATTCATATGATAAAGTATCTAATATATTCAATATACAAGTAATTATTTGCCAAACTTCATCCCAAAACTTCCTAACAAAAAGGCAATCAAATAACATGTCTTAAAGATCCAACATCTAAAGAACAGTTCCAACAATTAGAAGAGGTTGAAAGTTTGGCATTATATAGTTTTAAAGGGGTCCATAAACAATTAAAAAGTATATAGGAGTTAGTTTGATATAATGTTGCAGGCAACCAACCCGAAAAAGAATTTAACCAGATCTTTCTCCATGTGTCCAAAGGAAAGGACAACTGTAATTCTGCATTCCAAAAGGTAGCAAGAAAAATGATATTATCTCCATCAGAAATATTTAACTTTTTATATAGTAATGACACTATATGGGGAGAGGGCACAATTGTATGGAGATACACTTCTAAATCAGAAGAAACAATGAGAGGAAAGCCCTTCGGGAAGGAATCAAGAATAGAGTTACAAAGCAATTCATATTTAACAATATCTGATGGTTGCAAATGAAATCTTTGTTTCAAGTCTTCAAAACTTAAAAAGGCCTTGAGCCATCCACCACTACAACGCCAACACCATCCACGCCCTCAACACTGGACGCCACTCTACCTGCCACCTCACATCGCTGAAGAACACCCAAGGCCCATTCACCTGACGCACATGCAACTGCACCTTCGTCGGCCTCCGCACACCAGACCTACGGACCGTATGACCCTCAAGAACTGGGCCTGACGACCTCAGATATATCCTACTCAACACATGCTCCCCCAAAAGAAACAGTATGGAGATCTGGGACCTGCTTGACTCCATCTCCCCAACGTTGCCTTCTTCACAGAAACCTGGATGTACTCCAGCTCAGCACTGGACATCGCAATTGCCATCCCGGATGGATACAAAATCATCCACAAGGACCACATCAACTGAGCGAGAGGAGGCATCACCAATGAACACAAAGACACCCTCCGCCTCACAACCAGCTCTGACGACCACTCACCTGACAAGGAGCACCTTCACTTCTAGATCCTGACCAACCCGAATGCCACCCCATGACACCCTCATCTACAGACCTCCCGGACCCCGTCCCCCCTTCAGCGACGCCATTGCTGACTTCATCGCTCACCACACTCTCACCTCAATGGACTACATCCTCCTCGGCTAACTCAATTTCCACCTGGACAGCCTCGAAGACCACAACATCTCGTCCCTGCTGGAGAACCTTGCCACCATAAGCCTCAATCAACTGGTCACAACCCACTCAGCAGGGCACACACTTGACCCCATCGTCCCCGCAAGCAACAACATCTTAATCAACCACACCTCTGAGCCACACTGGACTGACCATCACATGGTCCACTTCACCTTCACTAAACTCACCGTAAGCCACCACACCTACTGCAACTCTTGCAGAAGCTGGAATAAGGTCACCGAAGACCAGCTCACCACCTCCCTCAGCAAGACCCCACCACAAACATCCACAGATGCCAACATAGCAGCATGCAACCTCCACCGATGGATCTCCGACTGCGCCAATACACTGGCCCTCCTTAAGAAACCCTCAGGCAAACTGCTCCCCAAGAAGGCGAGCTGGTGATCCTCCACCCTCCAAGATTCCAGGGGCACCTGCAGACTGCTCGAGAAAAGATGGAGGGGCAGCAAGATCATGGCAGACTAGGCAGCCTTCAAATCCGCTGTCAACGCACACCACACCACATCAGAACAACAAAGAAGGCAGCCATCGAGTAACGCATCAACACCAACACTCACAACAGCAAAAAACTATTTGCCATAGTCAAAGAAATTGCCAAACCCAGGACAGAGAAAGCAGACATCCCACGGTCCCAAGGCCTCTGTCACAACCTTGCCACCTTCTTCCATCTCAAGATCAAGGAGATCTATGACAGCTTCACAACCCAAGGCCTACCCACCCCACCTACAACATCCGAACCCAATGGATCCAGCCCTCAGCAGACTGGGACCAACGAGACTACCCTCACCTCTGACAACACCCTCACGATCATGAAGAGCATCCACTCCGGAACCCCTCAGATCCCTGCCCTCTCACATTTTCAACAGAGCCGGCACCTCCATCGCTCCCGAACTCTGCCACACCATCAACTGCTCCATTGAGTGCGCAAATTTCCTGGAAGACTGGAAGCACACAGAGATCAAGCCCCTGCTGAACAAACCTTCCGCTGACCGGACGTACCTCAAGAGGGGTGCAAAAAAACAATGGATTTAGGCCCAGATCTCTGTACTGGGGTGAATGTCTGACATTGTTCTGCATTCTGTCCATCAATTGTTCTTTCTGCATCAGACCTCAAGAACTACAGACCCAGCTCTCTGCTCCCCTCTTCCCAGCCAAAGTCATCGAGGAAGCCATCATCACCCAACTCTCCGATTTTGCCAAAACGAACAACTCCTGGACCTCTCCCAATCGGGCTTCAGAAGCAACCACAGCACTAAGCCTGCTCTCTTCGCTGCTACAGATGACATCCTCACCCTCCTTGACTGAGATGGCAGCCCTCATCCTACTGGACCTCTCAGCCACCTTCAACACTGTCTCCCACTATACCCTCCGTGCAAATCTCCACGACTCCGGCATCCGTAACAAAGCCCTCAAGTGGATCCGCTCCTTCCTCACCGACCAAATGCAGAGAGTCAGACATCCACCGTTCCCACAGAGATCAGCTGAGGAGTGCCTCATGGATCCTCATTGAGCCCCACCCTCTTCAACACCTACATGGCCCCGCTTGCAGCCATCATCAGAAGCCACAGACTCAACATTGTCTCCTATGCCGACGACACCCAGCTGATTCTCTCCCTCACAGAAGAACCCACAGCTGCCAAGAGCAACTTTCACACCGGGATGAAGCCAGTCACCACCTGGATGAAGGACAGCTGCCTCAAGCTTAACTCAGACAAGACCAAAGTCATCATCCTGGGCTCCTCCGCCTGAGACAACTCTTGGTGGCCTGCAGCGCTCGGCACCCCCACACACCCACAGACCATGCACGAATCCTCTGCAGCATCCTGGACTCTTCGCTTTCAATGAACCACCAAATCAATGCCGTCACACCCGCCTGCATCCACACGCTCCACCTCCTTCATACAATCTTCAAGTGGATCCCCACCGAGTCCTGGAAAACAGTCACCCATTCGCTCATCAGTTGGAGACTCGACTACGGCAACGCACTCTAAGCTGAACATCCCATGCCACAACCACATCACCGGCCACCTAAGAGACCTTCACTGGATACCATCACCTTCAAGCTTCTCACGCACACCTACAAAGCCCTCCACAAAGCCGGACCTGCATAACTCAGCCACCGCCTCTCCTTCTACACCCCCACCAGACATCTCAGCTCTGGCCAACTTGCCATGCCACCGTCCCACGGATACGCAATACCACGGCTGGAGGAAGATCCTTCTCCTACCTCACTGTGAAGACCTGGAACTCCCTGCCTCTGCGCCTCAGGTAATCACCATCGCTACCACAATTCAGGAAAAACCTGAAGACATGGCTTTTCAATGGAACCGCAGACTCAGCCACCACCCCAGCGCCTTGAGTCCCTCACGGGTGAGTAATCATGCTTTATAAGCACTTGATTGATTTTTTAAATTGTATTTGTATGTAGTAGACATAGTTTGTGTTATTTAATTAAGATTGCTGGTGTTTAGAAATATAATAAAAAATAGCTGTATGTTTGCAATAAACAATGTCATTAATTAAATACTTTTCTAGAATAAAGACATTTAACACATATTTTAATTTTTAGTAATGTTTATTTAATGCATATTTTTACACTTATAAGCATACATATTTCAACTTAAAAATAAACACTTAAATATAGATAAATAAATGAAGGATTTTTAATGCATGTCTATTATTACATGAATAAATGTAAGTCGTATTTAAATAGTATTGTATGTTGTATATTTTCCACTTTTTTCCATTGTTTCACTTTTTAAACATTTATTAGATTGTTTTATGTACATACTTCCAACATTATTTTGACAAGTTTGTTCAGTATATTCAGTAAATATTAAATAATGGTATATTTTTTATACTGTTACTTAATTTATACCTTATAATTTGTTACATTTTGTTTACAACATTGTTTGACATGCTTTACATTTTTAATATTATTTTAAGATTGTTTTAGTACATTTATTCAGCATTTTTATCTCTTTTCCTATTCATTTCTATGGGGAGATAGGTTTTGTTTGTTTCATTTAGCTGTCATTGTTTTACTGCTACCTTTTATTTTGAAGCCTTTTTATGTCATTTTTAGTCTATGCTCCAGGATCCAGGTTGCGGTAAGGTGATTCTGTTCATCTGAATAGTAAATCCTTTTTAAGGTTTCTTATGGGTTTTGAGGGAAGGGTGTTATAGGGGAAGTCTAGAGGATACTCATAGTGTTGTTTGTGGGGATTTTGAACATTTAAACATTTAGGGGCCGATTATGATGTCGGTCGGAAAGGCTCTAAAAGGCATTCGGTTAGTCCGAATCCATGTCGGAAGCCTTGTTTCCGATCGACTCGGAAATATTTCCGACTGACCAATTGCGATGATTGGAAACCGTTCGGACTGTGCGACTCGGTTCCGACTCGCATCCGAACCGCATTCAGAGATTCCGTGCCGACCAAGCGATTACTATGTCAGATTTGGACAGCCTTTCCGAATTGGTCTGTCCGACACGGATCAGCTGTCGGAATCCAACTTTGGGGGCCCGTAGCAGGCCCCCCTTCTCCCAGAGGCCTCGAGTTGGGCCCGTGGGGGTACCCATGGGTCCCCTCTTTCCAACCATGCATGGTATGGCAGGCACCAATGGGTGCCCGCCACAGGGTGCAAGGTATTCCGTGACCACCCCTTTCTTCCACAGGGTGCAAGGTTTTCCGGTCGGAACACACCCCTTTCTTCAATGGGAGTCCGACCAAACAGAGTGCAGAAACATCGTAATCGGTCGGTCGGACTCTCCGAACCCGAGTCGGTCAGAAACCATTCCCAAACCGAGTCGGTCGGAATGCTTTCTGACCGACATCGTAATGAGGCCCTTAGTTGTATTAATAGTAGTGTGTTTGTGTAGTGTGCAGTTTGGGGTCTTCATACACTGTTTTAGTTATGTATTTTTATGTTTTATTACATTGTGTTATGTTACTTAGTTAATGATGGTTAAATCTAACGTATATGTGTTTTTGGGACTGTAATGCATTTTGTGAGTGGGTTTTCTTGTTTACTTTACTGGTTTTTGTCAACAAACATATCCTATGGGCATTGGGAGTTACTTATGTTTTTAAGGAAATCACTTTCAGCTTATAATAAAACAATATTTTTAACTCTGCTTTAGTTTTTTACAGGTTGTCAGGATTCCTAGATACTTTGGATTGCTTTGAGGGATGTCTATTGGATTTGTTTTATTCTTTCTTTTTTTTGACTTTTTGGAAAATCTATTTCTGTTCTTGGTGGATTATAATTTTTGACTTCATGGATTAAGAGGAAGATTTGCAGCTACAGAACAGTTAGGGCCCTAATATGAGTCTTGCAGTCCATGTGGGGGCGCAGCAGTGGCCGTCTCCCGACCGCCCTATTACGATTTGGGCTGTCCGACAGCCACAGCCCGCTGCAGCCGCCAGGGAATCGCTGTTCCCTGGCAGTGTTGCCCATCAATATGCTTGGTGGGACCTCCGCAGTCCTGTCAAGCATATTACAAGTTTCCTCTCTGCCGGCTGTGTCATGGAGGCTCCTCCTCCGTAAACACAGTGGCGGAGAGGAAACAAAGGGGAACCTGCAAGGCCCCCTGTGCCTCCTAGGCTTGGGGATGCACACTGGGGGCAACATGTGCCCCCTTTGTGCATGCTCCTCAGTTCCTGCACGGCATGCACTTTTCAGTCCATGCCGCCCAGGAACTGTTTTTGACATTCCCATTGCGTTGCCCATTTTGCGAGGCATCGCCATTGGAACACCAAAAACCAGCCCACCAGACAGGAGGAAACTTCTAATCTGGCGAGCAGTCTGACGACAGCTGTGACTGTGCGGTGGTGGGGCAGACCTGGCGTAACACCGCTAAAGTCGTAATTGGGCCCTAATTCATATTTACTTGATTTCTTTTGGGTTGAATCCACTATATTTTATTGTTTGTGTAAATATTATATGACTGTTATTTGGAAAGGTGTGGTTTATGTCTTATATTTATTTTACTTGATGGATTGAGTTTGTTCTTTGAGCTTTTTGGCTGGTTAGGTTTACATTTTTCATGAAAGCAATATAAATATTATTGTATTATCTCTGTCTTATTTAACATTTGAGTTTCAGTTATTGTTTAGACTTATTTAATAAAATATTATGGTTATTTATATCAAAAATTATTTGTTATGTTGGTTTACATTTTGTAACAGTTTTGTGGGACCTTTGTAGGTTATTATTTATTTGATAATATGCTTTTGGCTATTATTTCTAAGTAATCTACGCCTTTGTTGTTTATGAAGATTTTGACTTACATTGTAGTATGTCGTGCATTCATTGAGTTTGTTTGATAAGTTTAGGTGAAATTTGGGTTACAGATTTCTTCATTCATAGTTGTTGGAAGCTTTGCTTGTTTTGTAATGCTTCTATAAATGTATAGAGTGTAGGTTGGATTCTGCCTAGAGTGAGTTGGTAGGCATTGTGCCATCCTTCCACTGTGTTGTTCGTTTTGGATTCCTGTGCCAAGGTGCTGTCATAGGCATTCCATCTTGGTATTTAGAATTTGGGTTGATGTCTGTGTCTGAAGCAATGCAGTAGGCCAACCCAAGTGTCTTCGAAATAATCGACTAGGGGGTCTCAGTTTGTCTTCTTTGTAGTGGTTAGCTATCACTGTGAAGGGACATAGGCTAGTGCTATCATTTTTTACTTCAGAGGTAAATTGGCTGTTTGTAGCATATTCTAATAAATTCAAAAACTGGGGTCACTGTTCCTAGTTAGGAGAGGAGAGGGAAAACACTTGCAGATTGTTGGAGGTGTCTCCATATGCTTTGATTGAAATGATACTAACAGCCTTGTATGGTTGTGTGGGGGTAAATATTCAAAATTGTTCAAAGTCTATGATTATTTTTTGTGTGTAGTCGTTATTTGTTTATGTTTAATGTGGTTTAGTAAGTGCTGGTTTGTTTATTTGCGAGTATGGCATATATAAAAGGGATATTTATGTTTTGATATTCACCATGTATGGTGAATATCAGAGTGAATATTTGGGACACATTTTGAAGGTCCCACCCATCATTCAGGTTTGACAATAGCTTAGTTGCAGTACGTTATTTGCTGTAGAGAATATTAGGATTTGTTTCCCATTGTTTAGGTTGTCATATAAAATGAAAGGTTTCTCATTATGTGTCATTGTTAAATGTTCAAGCATTTCTATGTCTTAGTATCTTCTAGGGGCAGGAGGAGAATTGCTGGTGGCTTTTTTAGGTCATGCAATTAAACATTTTAAAGTGGGTTCAGGTGGTAGTTGGTCTGTGATCTGTTTGGGGTCTTAAGGCAGTATACCTTTTAGGATTTTGGTTGTGAGTTACTGGGAGCTAATGCTTGCCCTACAATACCTCCCTTACTTCTATTTCTGTCACATTTGGGGGATGGTTGTGTTCGCTTGCATGTATTATAATTTCATATTTTGCAGTGGCCCTCCCTAATCATGCATTATAATAATATTTGGTACATTTCCAATTCACATTTTCTGTCAAAGTACTTTTTTGGTTGTAGGTGTAACCCATGTGACTTAGTAATTGTTTTCCTTTCTGGGATGTTATATATTTTGCTCTCTCTCTTATTGCATCGGAAAGTAGTGTAATAATATAAATAAATATTGTTTTATAAGTTTATACATTTGTTATTTATATATATATTTATGCTACTACTTTTATTTTCTACACTTACATGTCTGTCCTTTTTAGTCTGTTCACACTGTTTTGCAGCGTTTACATTGGGGTGTTCTGATGTGGAGCAGGTGCTTTCTTTTCAGTTTGAAAAAAGCATCAGTTTCATTTTAAATGTTTATTTGTTGGTAGTTTGTAGAGGTTGAGGTCATTAGGTTTATTTTTACTCTGTATTGGGGTGAGCTTATCTCACCTACTCCGATCATAATCCCCAATATTACAGTTGAGCTGGGAAACGGGGCCTTCTCCTATCCCTACATGGAGATTGCAACCTGCAGCGCTAGATTTCCTTTATTGAAATTCCACAGGAACCGCCATAGCAGATTATTTTGAGTTCAATACCAACACGGCAACAACTCGACTGATTGAATGGGGTGCATTCAAAGTAGCCATTAGGGGGCACTGCTTAGGTATTAATTGGTATATGCACTGGCAGCTTGACAATGATATTACTAAGCTTGAACGTGACTTCCTGAGCCAAGAGACAGAGGCTTTACAGGACCCTGCTTTTAGGAGTCACATTTTATTGGCGCAGTGGGAACACACTGCACTTTTGGAGAGATTGCACTGTCTCAACTACACAGCTCACTCTGCAAGAATACATGCTGGAGCTGACAAATTCGGGTCCCTGTTGGTGTGGCTTTTATATGCTATGACCAATCGTGGCACCCCATACTGGAGCTGAAATCTGCCATGGGTAAAATGCTCTATACCCAAAGTAACATACACAATGATTTAAAACACCACTACACTTCCTTATATGAATCAGTGACCTCCACTACTAAGAGTGATGTTGATTCTTCTCTGACTGATGTGCACCTGTCTCGACTCACTCCGCAACAGAGAGCAGACTTTGACAGTCACATTGCACTCTTTGAAATTAAGAAGCCATCCATGCTTCTGACACTGTCAAGGCCCTTAGACCGGACAGTCTACCAACTGAATTTTACAAGGCATATGCCCCACTTTTGGCAACACACCTGCAGACACTAGGGGTCTCATTAGGATGTTGGGCAGACCGCCACCGACAGGCCGTTGATGGCAGTTCGCCCAACATCCAGAGAAATGGTCCAACAGCCAGAATAAGATACCGGCAGTCAGAGTGCAGCGGGCAGGGGAAAAGACTGCCGCCTCAGACAAGCTTAGGGAGCCAGTCGGGCGGTGGTTGGATCGTAATCCCTACAATGAGGGCGGTGATGTACAGGCAGCGCCGTAAGGATTAGGAAGTCCATTTCCCACAGCCTTTTCATGGTGGTCCCATTGCCATGGAAAGGCTGTCAAAAAGAGAGTTTGGGGGCACCTAGCACGGCCTCCGTCCCCAGTGGGCCTCTGCTATGTGGCCAGGGCGGCACATGTGGTGCCCCCTCAAGCATCCATGCACCGTGTGCCAGGCTTGTGCCTGGCACACGGTGCATGGATGTTTAAAAACATCCCTTTTTCTATAGCAGCTTTTGCTGCTGCCTTTTTCCGGGCTGCAGCACAAGCCGCAATAGAAAAAGGGATGCTTTCAACCACCTACACGGCGATAGCACCATAATCTGGAAAGGGGACTACCGACTTCTTTCCAGGCGGTCCCAATACCGCTGCGTCCGACCGCCATCGTAATAAGGTTCTATATGAGGAAGCTATTTTAGCTTCCTGCCTACTTGCTACTCCCTGAGAGGCATTGCTCATATCCATCCCTGAACCAGACAAAGATCTTACAGACTATTAGCTCTTCACAATATGGATTACAAAATATTGGCCAAGATACTCGCTGACTGTCTGGCACCCTTATTTCCAGTACTGATACAGCTGGACCAGAATGGGTTTCTTCCGGCCTGTAAAATCTCGCTCAAACTATAAAGATTTTTCCTGATCCTGGAGTATGCCTCCCGCTCATGGTCCTGGGCAGGCTGCTTGGTATTGGATCTGCGGAAGGCCTTCAATTCCATGGAATTGGGCCTTCTATTTGATGTACTCCTGATTATGGCCTAGGGAATTGTTTCATCAGGATGATTAAACTTTTATATACCCTACCACTAGCCACAGTGAAAATGGGCACCCTAATATCTGACTCCATCAATGGTGCTTGGTTGGACTCATCAGGCCTGACCATTATCTCCAGTTTTTTTTCTCTGGCAATGGATTGTAGGCTCTTGCCGTTCGAGCATGTAGCTGGTACTGGGGGATACCACTAGGTGATGGACTTCATTTGATCTCTTTATACGCATATGACTTACTCCTCTATCCTAAGGATATACAAGTTATTCTGACTGAAGTAGCCCTAAAACTCAACCGTTTTGCTGAGTTTTCAGGTCTTAAGGTCAACTGAGCCAAATCATGTCTTTTTCCATTCACACCTACAACGTCGGACCCTGCTTCTTGCCTCAATGGAGTTCAACTGTCCTGTCAACCCACCACATTTCAATATTTGGGAATATGAGTATACCACGGATTTGCAGACCTCTTTGATGGCAACCTCCCCGTGTGGTGTCCTTGTTGTGAGCGCAGATGGGCTTTTGGAAGTCGCTGTCGCTATCTGTGAGTGTTCCTCAAAATGGCCATGCTGCCTTGTCTTTTATATCATTTTGCCAACCTACCCTTCTATATTACAAAACCCTTTTTTTTGTCTCTTGAGACATTGATGCGGGAGTTTATCTGGCACAACACACGTTTCAGGGTGGCGCTCCATAAGCTTTATTTTCCTACAGATATAGGTGACTTGCGGTCCCAGATTTTGAACAATATTATTTGTCATTCCAGCTTAAATGGGTGGCCATCAGACTGCTGATACTGCCATGGCCTCCCTGGCCTAGAGCTTGCCTAGCAGTCTACATCTGTTTCTCCCTTGCTCAAGAGTGGCAAGTCTTGGTCCCACTCTCCTGCGCATAGCATAGTGGTGCTACAAGAGGAGCCATTTTCTTACGAAGGCAGCAATCCCATATGTGCTACCCTTGCTTGGTACTCCTAGGGAGGACAGAGCACCTCATTAGCAGAACTAGCCCCCTTGCATTTGATAGGCTTACACACCCTGGGTGAGCTGTAATGCAACTACACTCACATTCCTCTTGAGTCCTTGATCAAAGTGGATGGCTTGCCCCCTGATCACTTCCTTCTTTACAACTCACTCATTGGGGTGTTTGAGAATAGATGGGGAGATATGTTGTGGGAACACCAGATGCACCTCACTAGTCAATACCTCCACGTACTGGATGCTGGTAGACATCTAACATTGGGAGGCAGACCTGAACTGCCTGTGTACAGTCAGGGAGTGTGCTATCCTGTTGGAAATCCTGATCCATGTCCCACGGAATGCTCATTTTCATCTCAGCCTTATGCAATTCACAGATCCTGTCTCACTTCTAACAAGATGAGTTGTTATTTCCAATGCACTGGCTCCGCTTGTCCCCACTATAGCCTGGTTGATGCAGAATTTCTGCACATGTTGTGGGCCTGCCTGTCTCTCCACCAGTATTGGCAGGGGATCACTTTGCTTCTGTCCTCTTGCATGGGGCACCCCTCACTGCACAAATGGTAGGATTGTCTATTGGGCTTTCACCGCAGGGACAAGAAACATAGAGCTACCTCCCACTTCCTTGACTTAGGTCTTTTGCTTGCCAAATGCTTACTCACTAGTAAAGGGAAATCATATGACCTCTGTGCTTGCAGACTGAGCACGCTCTATGACCACATGTGCTCAGGCAGACAGCATCACCTTGTACAGTGAAGACACAAAAGGTTTGTGCAAGTACCTCCTTGCTGCTAGCTGGGACGCTATCCAGATTAGTTTTCACATAGCTTTAGAGCACACAGGCGAGCCCCTTGGCCACCCACCCGACGCCATGGTAGACTTCGGTTCTTTTGAAATACATCATCGGCAAGACAAATTGCTGGCCTCACACTGACCACTTCTTGTATTGTTCTGTGGTTTCTTTTTACTGCAGTTTTGATGTACAGTGACGCATATTGGTGTATTGAATTACTGGGGTCCTGGTGTTTCGTTTGCTATACACTGTATTATAATTTATTTCTGTGGTTTCTTTTCACTGCTGTTTTGATGTACAGTGACGCATATTGGTGTACTGAATCGCGGGGGACCTGGTGTTTCATTTGTTGTACACTGTATTATAATTTATTACTCTCTGAGTTGCATTGATTCCTTTTATATGTTATGGATGACAGGCCACAATTGTTTGTATAAAGAACATCAGTTTTTTGTCACATGTAATCATTTGTATATCAGGGTTTGCCCTGTATCGTTACACACACACGGTTGTACTTAACTTTATTCCACTTCTATGTAAAGAAACTGCTGCGGTACTGATATTTGGATTGCTGTTTTTGATACTCATGGAAAATAAAACCCAATAGTCAGATTTAAACAAGAAAAGTGGGGTGAGCTTATATTTTTGAATAATTTACGTATACTTACTTTGTTATATCTTTTTGCTGGTTTGTAGTAGTTGTTTTTTTCTGGCAGCTTATCACTTTTCAAAGTCATAGTGTTTTCTTTTAGGAACTATATATAAAGTGACAGAACTTAGATAGTGTTTTGTTAACTATTCCACATTTAACTTTTTTAAGTTTATTTACAATTAAGTTTTAGTTTAAATATAAGTTTTACATACTTGGTTAGGTAGTTGTTGAGATGTATATATTTGTTCTGGAGGGGTCGAGTTTGAAAATCCAGCAGAGTTTCCTCATCTTGCAGCAATTGTCATTTTTGAATTATTTAGTTGATAAAAATAGGGTGCCTTTTATATTGTTGATTTCATTGCTTGTATGATGCTATTGATTAAGGTTGTTTAGAGTTTAATTGTATTGATTAGTTTATTTTTAGTTGAATTTTTTATCGGTTATGTCCTTCTATGGTAAACTTTAACTTATTTTTAATTTACAATGTTTGAAATATAGTTTGATGGTATTGAATATAATTTTGTTTATATATATAAATATTTATTAATACTTAAGTTGTTATTTAAATGTTTGCAGATAATGGATTTTTTGGGGGTTATATTTTATGAATTTAATTATATAATCTATTGGGGTGAATTGCAAGTATTTTGGTGATGTAATATATTTCTTTTGAATTTTAATGTGTATAAAATGTATTATGTTTATGTTAAATATTTGTTTTACATAAAAGTTTTTTTCTTTTATATTCATTAATCATAATGCAATTATTTTGGCGATAATATTGAACTCAATATTGTGTGGATTGATAATGTTGATGTATTATATGTTTATTTAAAGGTGACAATATTTTTGTTTTCGATATTTGTGTTTTTGATATCAGTAACAATCAATATTTTTAACAATGATATTTGTATTCTCGATATTTGTGGTTTTATTAGTTAAAGATAGAAAGGTGACATTTTTGTTAATAATATTGTTTTCAAATATGTATGTGTTTTGGTATTGTATGCATTGATATGTCAGTGATCCAATTAATAATAAGTCATCTCTCTGCCACTATCTGAGAAGTAAAATCAAACTGAAGTTTGAAAATTGTGAGCTCATTGATCAGGCAATCAAATATCACAGTTTGAAAGGTGGGAAAATATTCAGACTAGTAGCAAATCTGCTAACCTTCACAATGAAAATATTGATTTATTTCGATTCGAACAAGGAAAGTGCCTAGATAGCACTGTGTGTTCACCTATAGAAATTATTTATTGTTTGTAGATTGGTGTTCTGTTATTAAATAGTATACTTGTCACAGCTCTGATCAGCATTCAATTCTCATAGAGTAACATGTTGACACATCAGAATATGCACCTAATACATAACAAACATCATCTCTAGCAGCGAGTACAGTAGCTGAAATTATCTATTTTCTATTTGTTAGATCCGGCTCACTCCTTATTGCTCATCTTAATTTTGTTGAAATATTGTTTTGTTTGAGGGCTTGCACAGTGATTACACTGCCTCTTTAATGCATAAAGGTGCTCATACAGGGAAAGAATGTGAGGGCAGGGAGAGGAGAATAGCCAAAACAAGGATGGACACGAACTTCATCAGTCATTTACGTAATAGGCCGTAAGTATTGGCTTTGCCAATGCTTGTTTTAATTTATTTACTAAAAGACCACATCTCCTCTCACGACTAAATTTTATCATGTCCAGGACATTTTAAAGCATTCATCGCTTTTTTTCTCATTTAGGTTGTGAATAAATTTGGCCACTGAAAAACAAAGTAAATCCTGACGCAATACGTCAGAAATTGTGGATGGAAAAGAAATAAAAAGATATTAAGCAGTGCATCAGGCACATTAAGCCTGATTCACAGATTTTCCTGAAACTCCAAAACCACTTTGTATGTCACAAGCCTAAAGAGCTTGTAATGCTCTTTTCTTGGCCTTACCCTTTGTAGGTCTTGCCTAACAGTGCGCATGGGCAACTGTTTCCTGTGAGAAATATTGTATACAGTAAAGGGCTTGGCACCTGCCCCTACTTGAAACACAAAAACAGTGAGAAGAGGGTCCAAGGGAAAAATTTAGAGACCTGCGAGAAGTGGTTCCCCATGTACATTAATCGCAATACAAAACTTCTCGGGTCTATCATACAGTGAAAAAAATGAAAACAATTGTGTCTCTCAATAAAGCTCCTCTGGGGAGCAATCCCTTTCAGGACGAATGCCCTCACCGACCACAGGTGGCATGCTTCATCATATGGGCTTCTCCTCCCAGTGAGAAAACCTAGTCTCACTGAGGGCTACAACTCTCTCACTGTGAGATAGGAGCTTTGGGATGTTTTCTTAAAAGTTCTAAGTTGTTTTAAGGATGCTAAGATCCCATATGTGAATGCTAGGCGTTGTGAGGGTGCAGCGCTGAATGTGATTATGATGGGGGGCCAGTGATGGCTCAAAAGAAGTGAAGGAAGAAGTCAGATCATCCTGTATATCCAGTCTTGCCAGACCAGATACTTCAATTAACTCCAACAACACCAATAAGAGCCCACAATTCTGACTCAACAGCGCATGCGACTGCAACTAGAACTTTAGGAGGGATGAGAACTATCTGTTTCCAGCCAAAAATCACCTCCAAATGTAACCTTCTAAAAGACACTGAGGCAGTCATCTTTTCCAGCAATACAAACCTTAAGGGGCTGCCTGTCCCCTTAAGCCCCACTGTGATCATTTTGAAGGGGCCAGCCCCTCCCCTATCTGGAAGAGATCTCAGGAAGCCGTAGGGCTCTCACGAGTCCTGAGGTCTCTAAGGACCCCTCCCATAAAGAGGGTGCACTTGTTACCCTGGGCAGGGATGAGGATCAGCCTGTTCACCACAGTGCAAGCACTCTCTTTTGCACCTTGGTTGGAGTAGAACAAGAGGAGCCAGAGAAAACAGCCAGGGAGACTGACATAAAACCTAATGCTATAGGTGACTCAATGCAGCCTTCATCAACTCGTCACAGGGAGGGGAAGACTTGTCTCATCTAATCATTCAAATAGAAGAAAAGAAGAAAAAACGGGTAGCCCCTGGACCTGAGGCATGACTCAGTCCAATGACACCAGAGCAACAAGAGGGAGCTTCGCTACCATTGGATGCCCTGGGCTGCAAAGGATGTAAAAAATCACAGGAAAATGGATCAACTCAATTGGCCCACACTGAGGAAGACTCACAAGCCCATGCAAAAGTCCTATCTTATCTCCACTCAAATGAATGGGAGGACATGCTGGCCTCGTATGGCAACAACCCAACTAAAAATGCCAGCTCCACTGGAGTTTTCAAAGAGGAGCCCCAAGGGCCCCAAGAGTCGCTTTGGGCCACTGCACTTGTTATCTTGCAGAGGTCTATAGAGGCAATGACTTTCCAAGCCAACAAAATGGACATACAGATCAGCCTCCTGGACACTCTAGCTTTGTACATAGCCAGACTCTATGAAAATATTTCAAACCTAAACAATCTGATGAAAAAGGGTTCAGACGGGTGCACAGGGACTCAGCAAGGGATGCAATTGCTCCCCGGTTCTTGATGAGCTATCTACACTTCCAGAGATGATTTCAAACCTAGTGGGCGATTTGAAGGAAATGGTCAAGGCGAAACCCCAAAAGAACAAAGGCCGTTCCCAAGAAGAAGAAGAAGAAATAACTGATAATGGAAATCAGGCTGGTCAAGGAGATTGTACAAATGTAACCACAGCAGCTGAGGCTGGGAATCCGCAGCAGGACATTTCAAGACAATTCTGATTGCATTAACCAAGGGCACCAACCCCAGGGACATATCCACCTCCTTAGCTGGGCCACGTGATCCTGGCATGGAACATGTAAAAGCAGAAGGGGAGCCTAAACGCAAGAAATAAAAAAAAAAAAAGGAAGGACCATAACATGGTGGCCTACATAATCTTCCACACTAGAAAAAGTCCAGCCCTCGCCGCCCTGGTTAAAGAACAAAATCCCTCCAGCTTCTTGGAAGAGGCTCCCGCAGATGCAGGTCCAACTTTGGAGCTCACTTCTGTGTCTCAAAAGATCAACACTATGGGAATTTCCCAAGCAAGCGCCCCACAAGACGTCAAAGAACCAGTCACGATAGAGAAATTGGATCCCACACTAACCCTACACCATTAGTTACGTGGTGCCGGTCCACTCTAGGCCTGAATGCCCCTGTTGGGTGCCCCCACTGCCTGTCTGAACAACTTGAATGGCAATAAGAATGGGGTGACTGTGAGGCAAATGACCAATATCACGGAAATCCCCCAAGCACGAGTCCTATATGATGCCACAGGACCAGCCACGACGGGCATACTAGAGCCCCACACATCACTCCCACTGACATCTAATTTGGGTAGGTCAACCCCAGACTCCAAAACCCATGATGGGGGTCCTTTCCTCTCTCTCAACAACATGTGAAGTAATAAGAGTGGGGTGACAGTCATGTTCCTTGGACTCATGGGAGAATCCTACAATTGGCATGTTCTGTCAGCCCCTGCCAAAACCGACCTTGCAGCCCCTGTCCATCTGGACCGGGACGATCGATCACCCACTAAGCTACGTGCTGGCTGCCAAGACACTTTGCAAGTTCCAACTACAACTTCCTGCACGCTATTCTATCCAGAATAAATGTCCAGATGACTGTTTGACATTCTAAATCGAGGTAAATTCCTCAAGCTAGTTCGATCAATGGGCACGCTCAGAGAAGTCACATCGCAAGACGTCCTCTCTATTGAATTCTCTGCTCCAGGGTCTGGCCAGAGTAACAAAATGCCCAAGTCTAGCTGAAGATCCACCAAGTTGGCCCTGAAATTCTTGAGATATACCAATACTTTCAAACAGTGGGGGATGATTATTACTCCATCAAGAGAACCTGGCTACCTGCATGTCCTGGAAAGCCTGATGAAAGAGGTCATTACATCGACTCAACCCAAACCCGCTTACTTGGTCCTTAGCAGTGCACTAAGCATGCCTCCATGTCCCTGCAATTGAGTAAACCAACAGGAACCATGAAAAGCTGGCATCTGGCCCAGAAGTCGCAGACAATTGGGGCTGGCTGTCAGGAATCCTAAATTCAACTAGACTACTACGTTGACAAAACACCACCTTAATCGATCACTCAGATTGGGCATTCAAGATATGCTCCTCGAACATCAACGGATTGGCAAACAAACTGGGACACTCCACTCTTTTCAAAATTGTCCTACTACAAGAGACCTGGTCACAGAAGGCTCACCATCAGGAGGGCTACACACATCATTGCATTCCTGCAATTAAACAATGAAAGCATGGCCTCAGCATGGGTGGTCTGGCCATATAGGTATTCTTCAACAGTGCAATTGAGTCCTAGGAACAAGACAGTGATGATGCAGTGCTACAGGTAATCGGTTTACCTCTCAAAACTTCCAACGGCCAAACCAAGAGAATCACCCTGGTAAACGTTTACACACACCCAAATGTCAGCTCAAGGACAGAGGTCTCTGACAAGCTGATTGATATTACTTTAGGCCTTAGGTCGGAGAAGACCAGCGAGGACCTTATGATATCAGGAGACTTCAATATGTATCTAATGAGTGCACTACAGAGGCGCAAGATGGCCACTGGGCAACACCATCTCAAGATTCCCCCGGGTGATACAAAGACGATAAGAGAGGATGGTTTGTACAAGGCAATCTTAAACATCGTGGCCTTAGAGCTTTAAAAGGCTGAATACTTCTGACAAACCAACTGGCCTCTCATATTCTGGACTTCTTTAATTGACTACACCTTTGTCAGTCTCCCCCTCCTGAACACCATCACCTCCTTTGGCTTTTGAGAAAAAATGGATAGCGACCACCATCCTCAAGAGTTAACCCTCAACATTGGGTTGGATGAGTGTGATTGTGCAGTAGACCTAGGGATTGAAGGGCACACAATTAATCTCAGATGCATCAAGTATACTACTGACACCACCAAAAGCCTGGCCTTAGAAGCCAAATAACTACTGGCTTCCCCTCATAAGTTTGAGGGAGACTGTCTGTCTTGTTGTGTGAGATTTACTGAAAAATGTGCAAGTCAGCACGCTGTGCCCGTAGCAGTAAAAAAAAAAGAATTCCAACATGCAAAAGTCGACTCTTCCACAAGGATGGGGAACAAATCCTCTGATAAGGAGTGCCAAAAGGAGAATCAAACAGCTCTGGAGAACCCTTAAAAGGTTGCCAATGGACCCAAACATATTATTTAAACTAAGGGAGACAAGAAGAAATCTAACAGTGGAGAAAAAGAATAATCAAAGGGAGAGATGGAACTCCTTTTAGACAAAATTTCTGTATGACATCAGGTCAAACAATTCAGCGAACTTTTGGAGGACTGTAAATGGAGTGGGCAGAAATCACCCAAATGCTGCCTCCTCTAACATACCAGAGCCAATCTGGTACCACTCCCTTTATGACCACTTCAATCATTCAGACAGACCAGTCCCACGTACAGGGAAAAGGCTCAGAGGCTAACAAACCTCAGGAATCCCATCTCAGGAGCAGTGATCATGAAACATCCTGGTGCTTCATTTCTGATACTTTAGTCCAGAAACAAATTGGAAAGGGTTGCAGAGAGGGGGCACCAGGCCCAGGCGGAATTCCACCAGCCATTCACAAGGAAGATCCAATATTCTGGGCTGCACATCTACCCCCCT
Organism: Calotriton arnoldi; assembly: GCA_963921515.1. Classification (NCBI taxonomy): domain Eukaryota; kingdom Metazoa; phylum Chordata; class Amphibia; order Caudata; family Salamandridae; genus Calotriton; species Calotriton arnoldi. Next base: position 4,360,678 of record CAWUFW010000351.1, on the reverse strand, counting down.
CTTCTCGACCATTCTGCAGCAGAACTGTATTCCCCCTTCATGGCGTGGCTCGATACTTGCACCAATATTTAAGGGGGTAGGCAAAGGGGTCCATGGAATGATCATTTGTTAGCTCTAATTAGCAACAATGCCAAATATTTTGTAGGGGTACTACTAGATGAGTTTCAGCTTTGGGTCGAGACTAATAGGATCATCCCACCTAATCAAACTGGATTCACTAAGCACACAGGGGCCTCTGGAAACTTTATGGCACTCTTCCTATTATTTGATCAGGCGAAATCCAACAGCCAACCAGTATACTTGGGCTTTATCAACTACAAATCTGCATTCAATATGGTAGGCATGGGGAAGCTTTGACAGAAATTGGCTCTCCTCAACATTCTCAGTGGCCTTCTTAGTGCCTTGGAATAACGGCATCAAGAAACATGAGTCAGAATAAAAATCGGCGATGGGGCTCGCTTGTCTAGGCCAATTAACACCACGCAAGGTCTCAAGCAGGGTTGTGTCCTTGCACCAACATTATGTAACCTGTTCTTATCTGATCTAACTCTTACTTTGAATTCATTTAATTCCCATCTGCTCAAATTGGGGGGTTTCAGCTCTCGAACCTGCGGTAAGCGGGCGAACTAATACTGATTAGTAGAACCGAAGTCGGCCTGCAATGCCTTCTGGATGCTCCCTCAGCCTTCTCAACTAGGAATGATTGATAATCAATAAAAAGAAAACTAAGATCCTCCTGGTTTGAGGGACTAGACTACAAAAACCAACCTTGTTCCTGGACCAAGAAAAGTCATGGTCAACTAAAAGTTTAGAATACCTTGGAGTCCACTTCAATGATAAAGGGAGATATAGTGACCAATTGAATGAAATTAGGAAGAAAGGCATTGCTTTATCCTTTGCCCTTAGGTCTTTTTGGATAAAACTAAAAGGCCCTACACTTATGCCTATCCTCCATGTGGCCCAAGCAAAGATTCTCCCTACCTTAGCTTATGGAAGTGAGGCTCTCAATGGGGTGGGACAGCACAACACTGGACAGAATGCTTCTTATGAAATTTAGAACAAGTTTTCAGCTTCCTTGTTTGAAATTTCTAAGCAGGCACTGGCACGGAAGGCTGTCTTTACAATATGCTGTCACAAACTCAGGTCAGCAAAAGAAGATTCGCTGGCCACCACCTTTGGTCCAAACTGGAAACAAAGCAAAAGTCTTTGGCAAGGTACTACCTGTCCCAGGCCTTTATCACGCTTGGACTAACAAATGCCTGGAACCTATCCATCAGTCATCAGGAGTTTAAAAGGGTGGCAAAAACAAGCACACAGCAGCTCTCAGTACTAGAGGACAAGGCTTGCCTGTCTCAACACAAACACGGCTGGATGACACTGCACACCTATAAGTATCTGAAACCACAGCATTATCTAACCAAACGTTATAATGAATGGACAAAGGCACAGTTCAGGAAGCTCAGGGTAGGGATAATTCCGATCCCAATTTATTACCATGCATGGAAAAGATGTGAGGAACAGGCAAATTGTGGACTATGCAACCAGTGTCAGGAATATATTATTCATATACTGTGCTTGTACCCCACCCCTATGGAGGACTGGCAGGAGCTGCTGTGAAGAAGGTGGAATGTCAGGGGCATAAGGTCCTGCAGGGAGGCAGTGTTGGCCTGCTTTGAACCATCAGACACTAGACTAAACTGTGCACTGGTAAAAAAATGTCATTGTTTCTTAAAAAGGATGGAGGGCATGACTCCAGCAGCTGAAGCAAAGGGGTGGGATTAGACAACTAACAGCTCTGGTTTCAGCCCAAACCCCGCTCCTGATCTTTTACAAATGTGTGTAGGCTGTAAGCTAGGTGAAGTCTTTATATGTCTAGCCCGCTATTTCCGCGCTTGTTACGATAATGCCTTCAGTGGTCTATCGACCTGGCATTTTGAACAGTGTTTTCATCCTTTGCCTCCCCTTAATGTACATCTTTTGGATCACTTTTAAAGTCCTTCCCTTTAAAGTCTCATCAGGTGCAGGTAGGTACAACAATGGGCTACAGCCCTTAGACGCCTAGACCTTGCACAAACAACTTTTTTTGTGTTAACGGCTTAAGCATTTTAACTAACCTGTGCTCTGACACAGTTATTATTCTAGTTTAAGCACATTGCTCTTTATTCGTTACACAGGTCCACCAATCGGCTACAGTCTCTTGACCGTTGTATATGCACCTTTTATTGACAACAGTCTTGAAACAGTTCTTATCTTATCCCAGGCATACTGTAGTTTATCTACTGCACCCACACTTTTACAGGTTCACTGTTTACAATATCTGCTCACGTGAACCTGTAATGCTTTGGGGCAGGGGGAGTTCATCAAGAAAACTGGTCACACTCTACTGGTGTGTCTTAATTTTTACACACCCCCCCCACCCCGGTTGAGACTAATGGTATTAGCAGGGTTTGGGCAGTTTCACCTTAGTTTTACTATAATCCACACTGTAGGAAGTGAGTCTCTTTCCGGGTTTCTGTCTTTCAAAAGCCAATGGCGATGGGACCACGTGTCTGTTTATGGAATTGTTTTTAAATGTAATTCTTTGAATATATGTTTTTAATGCATTTATTGTGTAGTGTATTGCAACAGTGTTTAATAATCAAGCAATAAAGATTACTTACTTACTTACTTACTATACCAACCAGTAAAGAAGATTCATCTGTTCTCACTTGAGCTCCCCTTTTTAATATGCCTCCAGAAGGACTTGTATTTCTATACTTTAATTGTACCTTGGCAGGGGTAAAAAACAAACACTCCCAAATATCAGAGAATAAGGTGAATTATTATTCTGGTTCTGGTCCTCGAATACACGAGGAAGTGTATGTCAGCATTGCCTTAATTTGGGCCAACTAGGAGCTTGAAATGCACGTACATGAGAGCACAACACTAGGGGGCCTATTTACATAGGAGGACCTTCCTGCACATAAACAATCTTCCCCTGCATGCAGACACCCTTGCACTATGGTGCAAGGGTGCCTGCGTTGGCCCTAGGCTGCTAAGTGTAGCGCCAGTGCAGGGGGAAACGCAGGAAGGCTGCACCATATTCTTTTTTTTTTAAACATTTTTTATTAAAGAAAAAAAAAAAAAAGATCTGCAATTGAATCTTTTACATTTGACAGAATATTACGATGACAGTCTACAATAGTCACTCAGTAGCACATATGATTCTCACATTTGGTCGACATCGTGTGTTGTGTAATACAGATATAGTTGCATTGTTACATTTTTATACCTCCTCTTCTGATTCCCGGTCCATTGCTGGGGGGGTACATATATTTCCTCTATAGGTATTCCATTTACCCCACACCCTCTCCCATTTTTTAGGGCATCCTCTGTGGATGTACGTGGCTCTTTCTGCCGCCATGATCATATCCATATCTCTGCACCAGTCTTCGAGAACTGGTGCCTGCACCGCCCCCCTTTTCTGGGCTATATTACGTTTAGCTATCATCATCCCGAGTGTTGCCCAAGTTTGGCTGTCACGGTTCATATCTGTTGGTTCCCATATATTCAGAAGACAACGTTTGGGTTCCGTTGGGACCGGGCTGGAGCTGACCTCCGTGATAGTGTTCATTACTGCTGTTCAGTATAGTTTGATAACCGGGCAGTCCCACAATATGTGGTAGAAGGTGTCTATGTCGTTACATTGACGCATGCAGCGCTGGTCAGTGGCTTTCCCTATTTTGCATAATGTCACTCTAGTAAAGTATGTCCTATGTAGTATTTTGAGTTGTACCAGGCGTAATCTGGAGGACACCGCCACCACCCTGGGTGATTCCATCGCCTCCTGCCAGTCAGTGTCATCCAGTTCCCCCACCTCTTCCTGCCCTTTAACCCGTAGCTTTAACAAAGGGTCTATTTGGTTGTTAATGATTTTTCGGTATGTGAGGGAGATCGCTTTCTTGTCCATGTGGTCCGTTAATAGCCGGTCCTCTAAGGGAGAGGCTTCAGGAAGAGTCTCCTCTGCTGGAATGGCTGCCTCTAGCACGTGTTTAACCTGCATGTACCGGAACATCTCGGCTAGGGCCATCTCGTATTGTTCCTGTAAGTGGGCAAAGGTAACGACCTTCCCCCCTTTCCAGAGGTCGCCCAACCGAGAGATCCCTATTATGTCCCATTTTTGAAACCCCTTGCTCTTGCCCAGTGTGCCTAGTTTGCCAGTATCCCATAATGGGGTTTGTTGTGTCAGTTTGTCAGCCCATCCCAGGTGCTGTGTCACTGTATGCCACACGTGAACCGTATGTGCCGCTGGTCCCAGTAGGTCTGATTTTCTCTTTTTATTGTAGAGCACTCGGTTAATTCCCCCCGTTCCCAGGGCTAGTCTATCTAGGCGGTACGCAGGGTCAGTGTTGGGCGCATGGATCCACAGATGAATTACTGCTAGTTGGGAGGCCCAGTAGTACGCCTGAACCTTGGGCAGTGCAATGCCGCCATCGTATTCCTAATCAGTTTTCCCGCAGCTATCCTGGCCGGCTTGCCATCCCATAGGAGATTATTGACTTCTGAGTCTATTGCTCTAAAATATGACGCAGGGACATGAAAGGGCGTGTTGTGAAGGGCATAGAGAAATCTGGGTAATGCCATCATTTTAAAAAGTGCCGCCCTACCCAGTAGGGTGAGCGGCAATGCTTTCCAGTGTTTGGTATCTCGTCTCAGCCTATGCAGTGGTTCTTGGAGGTTTAGCGCTAGGAAGTCGTCTGGATTGGACGTGACATGGATCCCCAGGTATTTAAAGTTGTCTGTTACCACCCTAACTGTGCAGTTCTTTGGTAATTTTGGATAAGGCTCGTGTAGAATATATAGTACAGACTTTTCCCAGTTGATCATGTATCCAGAGGCCGCCCCGTACCTTTCACATATGTTTAGTAGTCTATGAATGGATCGTGTGGGGGATGCTATATACAGCAGAACGTCGTCTGCATAGAGGGATATCCGATCTTCCCACCCCTCCATCCAGCGTAGGCCACGGATTATTGGGTCTCCTCTGATCCATGCAGCCAGTGGCTCCAAGACTAGCGCAAAAAGGAGCGGCGACAGCGAACAGCCTTGCCGCGTTCCGCGTCCCAGGGAAAATTCCTGTGAGATATGTCCATTAGCTACTACATGCACGAGAGGGTTGCTGTATAGTAGGTGAACCCATGAGCAGAATTTAGGCCCGAACCCCTGATGTTGGAGGGCTGCAAAAAGGAATGTTCATTCAACGGAGTCGAAGGCCATCCTTGCGTCAAGAGACAGTACCATGGCCTCCTCCCGTATTGTGCGTTTGCGGCCGAGGACGCTGTGCAGGCGTCTATGGTTCAGAGCTGTGTTCCTTCCCTGCATGAATCAGGATTGATCCGGGTGGACAAGTTTAGCAAGATAAGGGGTCAATCGGAGCACCAACATTTTGGCCAATATCTTGGCCTCTGCGTTAATCAGCGAAATAGGCCGGTAGGAGGTGCTTTCAGAAGGGGGTTTGCCTGGTTTGCAGATAGCTACAATAGTAGCAATGCGTTGGTCCCTAGGGAGCTCCCCCTGAGCCAGGCTCGCCTCATACATTGTCAATAGATATGGGGCCACTTTATCCGCTGTGCGTTTGTACAGTTCTATTGGGATGCCATTCGGGCCGCTAGCTTTCACGGACTGTATCTTGTGAATGGCTACCTTGAGTTTGTCTATTGTGAAGTCAGTTTCTAGCATTTGGGCCTCTTCCTTTGTGAGTGTTGGTAAGCGTATGTCTCTTAGGAAGTCTAGCGCGTTGTTTACCGTGGTTGTGATCGTGGACGCATACACATGCTCAAAGTGTGCCACTAACGCAGTTACTATCTCCTGGGGGTCCGATGTGGATTCGCCATTTTCTAGTCTGAGCTCTGCCACCCATCTATCCGCCTGATCCCGTTTGTCCAACCAAGCGAGACGTTTGCCTGCTTTGTCCCCAGATTCATAGACCTTGTGTTGGACTGCTGTCAATCGGGTTCTGGCGTCTGCCCATAAGTATTCTTTATATTCTTGTTGTTTTGTGCGTAGCCTGTGTGTGTTGGTGTCCGATGGATCTCGGGCATGCTCTGACTCTAAGTGGTGCACCTCCTGTTCTAGGGCCTCCATCTCTTTCTCCTTTTCTTTTTTGTGACCTGCAATGAGAGATATATTCTGTCCCCGTAGGACCGGCTTATATGCCTCCCAAAGGACCAGCGGTGAGGAGACTTACGCTTCATTTTCCCTGAAGTAGTGCGTTGTTGTGGTAAGCAGGCCTTTACTAATCTTGGGGTTCCTTAGATATCATGGGTATATTGGGTATATACGACATTGTGTGGGAATATGTGACGCATACTCCACAGTCACCGGCGAGTGGTCGGAAATTCCTCTGGGTAGGTGCGATACTGCCCCAAACCTTCCCACATTGTCTGTGGCCGCAAGTATGTAATCTATGCGGAGAGGCTGTTGTGAGCCCCGGAGTGAAAAGTATACTGCAGTGTTTGTGGATTTTTAAACCGCTGTGTGTCTAGCAAGCCGTGTGCGTCAAGGAAGTCTGCTAAGCTGGAAAGTATGCGGTGTTGAGGCCGGAGGGGGGTGCGGTCTACAGCGTCATTTAGTGTAGTATTAAAGTCACCCCCACTTATCAGTTCCCCCTCTGGCAGTGCAAGTAGAAACGCACCCAATGCTGGAAAGGCCAGCAAATGCAATGCAGGTGGGATGTACACTGTTACTAGATTGATTGTACGGCCTTCCCATTGACCGGAGAGCACTGCAAATCAGCCTTGATCGTGCCTGAACGTGTGGTTGACAATGAGAGGGAATTGTTTTTTAACAATCCCCGCGGGATTCTGAAGTGAATTCCGAGTGCACCGCCAACTTAAACCCCCATCAGTCCAACGCCTTGCATGCTGAATCTACCAGATGTGTTTCCTGCAGCATTGTAACTGCTGGGGCCTTACGTTTTAGATATTGCAGCACCAACCCTCTCTTTATCTTATCCCTTAATCCGTTGACGTTCCAGGAGATGAGTGATAACGTTGGTATTTTGGTGCGTTGTGTCATTGGATTATCTGAGGTCGTGTGTAGTGAGGACTCCTATATTTGGACCGGGTCTGTGAGGTGGTATGTGCATAAATTCTCGCTGAAACTGTACATGATCGTTTGCAGGTCTTCAACAACAGCAACATAAACAATAAGAAAACAATCCTAGAAATTTTAGCGTCCCTTTTAGAACCTCCCTCCCCCCTCCCTGCCTCCCTGCATGATGGACTTGAAACTACCCGCCTCTCCAACATTGCCGAGTTCTTATGTCCCATTACCCGTTACCTTGGTAGTGGGCGGTCCCTCCATCAGTCCCCCCAGTTCGTCTCTTCACCAGTAAGTTATAACTACAAATAAGACTTTGAACATATAAATAAATGAGCGTGCGGTAGCATTGTTGTTTGCATAGGTATCGTTCAATCTGGGAACAGCCGTCCCGTCTGGGTGCCTCCATTCCACCAAATATGCCTTCGTTGTGAGTTGCCACGAGTCAATGGGTGGATGAGACTGTTTTTGGGCTCCGACTTTGGTCTGTCCGTGGTATCAGTGCCCTTTTTGTTCAGCGCCTTTCCGGTGAGTCTTCTTGCATTGTTACTGTTTCATCAGTTCCGAGCTGGGTTCTTGTTGTCGTCGGTTGGCGCAACCTGCCTTTTGGCTTCCCCGATGCTGCGGCTGGACGGTACCCTTCCAACCAGTCCTGTGCCTCCTCTGGTGCATTGAAGAACCATACCTTTCCTTCCGCTTCGACCCTCAATCTTGCCGGGAATAACATGGAGTATTTCAGTTCTCTTTTTCTCAGTTCTTTCTTGACCTCCAGGAAAGTGCGCTGTTGGTTGGTTACTGCTGCTGTGTATTCGGGAAAGAAAGTAACCGTTTTGTCTTCACAGCGGACTGGTGGGGCAATTCTTGCAGTCTGTAGGATTATGTCCCAATCCCTAAAATTAAAAATACGGGCGAGGATCGGCCTGGGTGGTGCACCTGGTCTTGGTCTGCCTCCAGGTACTCGGTGCGCTCTTTCCACCGAGAAATAATTGGAGAGGCCTTTGGGTTGTAGGTATTGCTTGATAAGATCCTCTACGAACAGGTCCACTGCTCGTCCATCCGCTATTTTGGGCACTCCAATTATTCTGACGTTGTTACGCCGGGACCGGCCTTCATAGTCATCGAGTTTATTGGTCAGTACTTTGGTTTCTGCCTCTAGTAGGCGTACTTGATGTTTAAGTTCTTTGGTCTCACCACACAGAGTCTCAGTGGTTGTCTCGACATCTTTGACTCTTGCGCTCATACTCTTAAAATCCGCTCTAAGCAGGGAAAGTTCGACTGATATTGTGCCAATTCTGCCGTCAAGTGCTGTATGTACTTTATTTAGGGTGGTGAGTATGTCCTGCAATGTGACCTCTGGTCCCTCTCCGGAGGCCGCGTCCGCCGTGCGCACCGTTGACTGTTCTATCAAGTCCTGCTGACCTTTCGTATATGCGTATTTTTCCAGTTTAGTTTGCTGCGTGGTGCGTTGCCATCGGCCCCCCCATCTTGCCTTCTGGAGTCGTGTCGCACTGCCTGTATGCACATGGGCGGTAGTACTCGCCGCTGCCTGCCTAGGTAACACCGTGCCACCTGCGGCCTTTCAAGTTTCCTACCCCCGTGCAACTTCACTGCTACGTTCCCCTCTCCACAGTGTCACCCGCTGCACTGCTCCGTTGTTGGAACTGCACAGGTTATTTTTAGCCAGTGAGTCTCTCCAGGCGCATTCCGGGGCCGGTGTGGTGCCATTATGAATGTTCCCCCCTCCGATATGCCCCACCTCACCATGGGCTGGAGTTCTTGTCACCTGCACCTGTGCCCACCACTTCCGCCGCTCTCTGCGGGTGCCCGCCATCTATGTGGCGCTCTGGTGGGCACCGAGATGATGGCGGTAGGTCAGTGTCTTTGTTTTCGGGGTGGGGAGGAAAAGGGGGGGTTTATTTCCTATGTCTCACTAGGCCTCACGGGGCTCACGTCCCCCGTCGAGCGTCCGCTGGAGGCCGTTGATCCGTGTATGCCTTCTTCCCGGGGCTCCGCCCCGCCATGGGCCGCCGATATTGGAACAGGTAGGGGGGGCCCCGCTGGGTCGTGCGGGAGAGCTCAGGGCGTTGCTGCACTCACCGGTCCAACCTGATGGCCCCGGGTGCCTCAGATGACTTTCTAGGGCAGTACGCCCTGGCCGGGGTCCCGCTGACCTGGGATACCGCTCTTACGGGCACAGTGCTTACTTGAGGCCCCGGCTTTCTCCCAGCGTGTAGGCCGCAATCCTTGCACTCGGTGCTGTTCCTGCTCCGAGCGTTCCTTTCTCGTTACGGGACCGTCGCTGTGTGCCCGTTGTTCTCCGACGCCCGCTACACCGCTCAGTGACTGCAGGGGTGGACGGATTAGTATGCGGATCTTCAGAGACGTCTGAAGGGTTTCGGAGCTCCTTTAGACGGCGGCCATTTCGCTTGGCTGCAAGCCATGCCCCCCCCGGCTGCACCATATTCTTGTAAATATGGTGCAGCCCTGCGTTTCTCAAGTGGTGGAGTGAGGCGTTAAGCCACGAAGTCTAACGCCCCACTCCGCCACTTCCCTTGTAAATATGCCCCTAGCACTCGCTCCTCTCTGCTCCTGTGGCTGCCTGTAGTGATCCCCACTGTCCGTCTCAATGACCAGGGCAGAGGAAGTCTTTGCTAAGGTGTCACCTAAGAGCAGCAATACTCTAAGCACACCCAAAGCCCTCGCCTCTTGTTTTATTTCCTCCCCTGTCGTCAGCGTCTGTGATGTTTCCCATCCTCCCCTTACTCTGTTTTTGCATATTCCCTCCTCCTCCTCCCTCCTTCCTTGTTTAATAATGTGTGTATTATCATGACCCATAGCCCAGCCTCCCCTTGCTACATTCTTGCACACAGCTTCCTCGGTGCAGGGATGGGACAGAGTTTCTTGACTTCTGAAAGTGGAGAGATTGGGACTGCTGGGGTCTAGGCTGTCAGTGGGCACAAATTCAGCTGGGTTTGGTGCTTAAATTCTGAGGAGACAGCATGCTTCGATGCCTGCACTGCGAGTGCTATCCCGGAAGCTGTTTGCAATACAAAACACACTTCCATCTTTTACGGAAATTGCACTACTAGCATCTACCAACTTCACAAAGGATCTTTCAAAATTTCATTGGCAAAATTTAAAAAAAGGTAATTTGGGAAAAATGTCTTTAAAAAGTAGCTATGGGGTGAGGAAACACCCACAGAAAGTGCCTTTTAGGACATTTTCACTAAGAAAAGAGTTGATAAGAAATTATGCCTAGAACTGCATTTTGCGATGGTGACAACATTTACAACCCCAAAAAAATTTGTAAGAATTCTATTTCCGTAGGCCTCTAGTTACTAGCATTGAAAAGTGGCATTTGATTTGACCTTAATTCTTTTGGACATTGGCAGCTGATTGACACATTAGTCCATCATGTAAGTTTGGATGAGTCTGTCAGCCTGACCAACCTGTAAAAGCAGCTGTGTGATGGTGTGCAATACATGTGACACTGACTGTGTTGAACAAGTTGTAAGCACCACAGGACTCCTGTAACAAACTAAATGCCAGTATAGCAGCAGTGTTATTCCTGTCGAAAGTCAAACCCAGGAATCTTATCTCGGATACACCATGAGTTAAACCAGAGCTGTCTGGGCAAGGACCAAATTTGTGACTTGAGCCCTGTACTTAGCAGTCCGACAGCTTACAGGTTTTGGTGCCAATGGATAGTTTGTGAGGCAAGTAGACTGGGAGGGAATTTTCATCTCCTCTAGCACACAACAACAGATTAACCGTGCTGTGCTGATTAACTGTGCTGATGTTTCAGAACATATCAGAATTGGTACAAATGAAGCACATTATTTTATAATGCTGAAGTGTGGTGGAAACAAATATTTGAATACGATCAAAATAAATCAATAAACTAGGTGATGACATTTACACACATTATCATGTGTGTGCAGTCAAGCCATATTTCGGTGCAATTGTAATGGTCATTTCAAATTAAAATGTGTTGTCCGTAATGGCAGGGTGCTACCATACCATGCATACTCCACACTACACCACTCTACTCTACTCTATGCCTTTCCACTCTATGGCATGCCACTCCATTCTAAGACACTCCACTCCACTTCACTCTATGACATGCCACTCCACTCTATGCCCTTCCACTCTACACCATTTACCCCACTCTAATCTACCCCTCTCCAATGTCTCCCACTCCACTCCATTGTACCCAAATATACCCAACTCCACATCTCCAAAACCTACCCAAATCTACTCCACTCCAATCTACCCAACTCCATGGCAATCTACCCACCCCAATTTACCCCACCCCACTCCAATCTACCCCACCCCACTCCACTCCAATCTACCCCACTCCACTCCAATCTTACTCAATCAACCCCATCCCACTTCATTCTACCCCACTCCACCCCAATCTACTCTACTCCTCACAAATATATCCCACTCTGCTCCAATCTACCCAGTCTACCACACTCTACTCTAATCCACCCCACCCCAATGTACCCCAATCAAACCCACTCCACTCCGATCTACCCTACTCCACTCTACTCCACTCCAATCTACCCCAGTCCAATTTACCCCAATCCATTCCAATTTACCCCACTCCACTTAAAATTTCACTGCAATCTATCCAACTTCTCTCCACTCTAATCTACTCCACTCCAATCCACTCCACTCCAAAACAATCTATCCAACTCACCACAATCTACCCCACTCCAATCTACCACATTCTACTCCACTTCAATCCACCACAATCTACCCCACTCCAATCTACCACAATCTACCCCACTCCACTCCAATCTACTCCACTCCAGCACAATCAATCCAACTACACAACAATGTACCCCACTCCAGTCCACCACAATCCACCCCACTCCAATCCACCACAATCTACCGCACTCCAATCTACCCCCTCCACTCTACCCCAATCGTCTACACTCCATTCCAATCTACCTAATCTGCTGCACTCTAATTCGCTCTAATCTACCACATCCCTACTCCAATCTACCCCACTCCAAACTACCCCAATCTACCTCCACTCCACCCCCTTCTACCCTACTATAATGCACTCAATCTACCCCACTCTACTCCACTCTATCCCACCACATAGGCGAGACCTATTAGCTTTGCCAAGGCTTGTTATTTTTTTATTGTTCAAGTAAGAGGTGATTAGGTGATTTGCTCAGAATCACAGGGTGTTGAGCTGATGCCGAGACTCGAACCTGGCCGCCCGCACAATTTTACAGCTTTTGGTGTTTTGTTCTGAATTGAGCCACCGGACCTGAATACGTCACTGCTTCCCCAGTTGTTGCTTGCTTGCTCAGTTGTTGCTTGCATCACCCCCCACCTGAGGAACCTGCACTGGCTCCCCGTCGACAGGAGAATCTCCTTCAAACTCCTCATCCACGCACACAAGGCACTCCACAAGACTGGCCCAGCCTACCTCAACAGACGACTCCTCTTCTACGTCCCCAACCGCCAACTCCGCTCCGCCGACCTCTCCCTCGCCACCGTCCCTCGCATTCGAAGAACCACCACCGGCGGCAGATCCTTCTCCCACCTCGCCGCCAAGACCTGGAACACCCTTCCACTAAGCCTACGACAGACCCAAGACCTGCTGACCTTCAGGAGGCTACTCAAGACCTGGTTGTTCGACCAGTAGCAGCACCCCCCCCCCCTTTTTTTCTCCCCAGCGCCTTGAGACCCTCGCGGGTAAGTAGCGCGCTTTACAAATTTTGTGATTGATTGATTGTTGTTGTTGCTCACAGTCAACTCCATTCACTACTGTTTGAATCCCCTCATGCACACCGTTGATCAAGAAGACTTCAAGATACTAGTCAAAGAGGTGTAGCATTTATTCAATTTCCAGAGCAACTGGAGGAGGGGCAGCTCTAATCAGACGAGGATCTGTGTTCAAGCTCCTGACAACCACCCAACAAGAAGAGTAGACTGGTTTTAGGCCACTCTCCTTGGCAGGCATTGGAGGAAATGGTTCATCCTGCATTACCTTGAATTCCTGGCTGAATCAGACAATTACAAAATAAGTCCTTCATCAATATATGGGCAGGATCATATATTGGTGGTGTATTATTTCTGCAGTTTTGGGAGGGCAAGCTGAACACAGGGAGCCCCTAGAAGAATCTTAGCATGTTTCTTACATCAATGAGTTCACAAGAAGAAAACTGTACATAACACAGTCATATTCCCCCTACCTACCTATACTGATGACAATGTTAGCACCCTACAGCATGGCGGCAATAGGTTGCAATAGTGCTAAATCCACAATCCTAAGGGTGCAGACAAATACTGTACATCCATTATGATCAGAACTGCCAATACGTATGAAGCACCTTATATTTTGCTTTTCCCATTACTCCCTGAGGACGAAAGACAAATCAATTTTCTCTATTTAGCTGCAAATTTGGCACCTGGGTGGCTCTTGGGATCAAGGAGCCCCCTTTTAACAAGCAAGGACAAAGCCAATAGGTCATGCCTATGTGAGATGTTTGGTAGCCATTTTGCAGCAGGCCTGAAAGTAAAGAAAAAAACTAAGGGGCATATTATCAAGGGCTTTATCGCCGCTTTAGCGGCACTTTTTGCCGCTAAAGCGGCGATATTTTTATCGCCCTATTAGCAAGCTGTCGCTAACAGGCGTTAGCGACAGCTTTTAGGCGTTAGCGGGCGGTTTTACCATCGCCTTGCATGTCAGCGATAATTATCGCTAATGACATGCAAGGTAGGCGTTCCCCACTAAAAGCGACTGAAAACAGTCGCTAACACAACTAACCCCTATTAGCAAGGCAGGCGATGCGATAAAATAATTCGCGCTAAGCGCATTTATCGCTAGATTTTTACACCTGCTACTGAGGGTGACTTACCTGTTTGTAGCATAGGGGGTGGATTGTCAGGCTGAATCCATCCTTGCGTTAATGCGAGAATATCGCTGGTTTTCCAGCGATATTTTCGCATTTTGACGCTATCGCTAGAAAAATTATCACTATGGAGATAAACCTTGTTAATAGGGTGTTATCTCAGCGATATTTTCCAGCGATAGGCGGCGTTAAAAAAATTCGCGCTAGGCGCGGTTAGCGATAAATATCGCTAATCCTTGATAATATGCCCCTTAAATCCAACAAAAGGTGGCTAAGCCCGATGCCTGCACATCTATCCACTGTATACGGCAGTAAACATAGAGCACAATATTCAAAGTAACAAACAATGTCCATCTACCCAGCCACCTCCTTTGCGAATAAGCCACACTCCGAAGTAGTGCAGAACAATATCGTAACACAACCATGGCACCGAAGCACACACACTGCAGTTTTTTTCTCCTTTTCTAATCCCCAGTCTTTGGTAAGAAAATCCAGTCCGAGCATGAGTGGTAGGTAATCAGAAAACGTCACTAAGCGACCCTCCCGGTGGCAACCCCCTTATTCTTGTAATGCTTGTAAGCCGTTAATGTTCCCGGGGGCAATCATGTTTCTTCATTCAAAAAATATTCGGGGTCCACCGGTATGTGGATTGCAGGACCCTGATAAGCCTGCAGTGCTACGTAAATGGACCTCAGATGTCCCACACGCGCGGCAGTCCAATTGGTCACAGTGTCCAAGTTCCATTGCTAAGACTGAACAGTTAGAGCTGCTCAACTCTGGAATTCATTAGCCCCTCCACCCAACATAACAGAGAATAACATAACACAAGTGCTTGTGTGTTCACAAATGAATTTATTTCACACTGAGGGTGCCATCTTAGAAAATATCCTCCTGTATGTCGGGAGTGGTTGAACCAGGGAGGGAATGCCCTCAACGTTTGTGAATACCAAGAAACATACAGTATGGCTGATATTTACAAAAAACACTCTCTAATCCTAGATTAATTTAGATATGTAAAATGTAGGAGGAAATACATTTCCAGGGTGAAATGAGGAATGAAGCAACCCAAGTATTGTGCGGGTGTCGCAGAAGAAATTTCTCCACATGGAAAAAGTTGACTTCTCAGATAACAATGTTTTCACTTGCTCTATGTGTTTTTCATAGAGTTCTGCCTGAGAAAAAGCATTTCGCAAAACCGTTCCAGTACTATGCTAGGAAAGCAGCGACAGTGCAGGCTTCCAGGCATACAGTGCAAGTTCCATATAGCTATACATTTGACCTTAGCGAGGGAGTAAACCTGTGGGTGAAGATTTCCAACTACTTTTGAGAATGATGCCCATCAGTCCAAATTCATAAATGAAACTGTAAATCTGCACCCGAAGGAGATACCTTTGTCTGGGTGGAGTGTTGCAACTTTAGGGAATTCACAAACACTAGTAGTGGTACAACTGCACAGCTTCCAGGCATGCTCGTGGAATCTTCTATGAATTCCATTTTCTCATACAAAAAAATACAAAATGTGGTCAATTCACAGAAGCAGTTATCAAATATCAATACGGGAAGTAGCAATACAGTACTTTTTAACCTACAATTACACGCCTTTGTGTATCAGCCACAAAAATCCAACTCATTAGTAAAAGTGCAAATAGGACACAGTCATTTCTGTTTCAACAGATTGTTCATGCATATTCACTATACATTCCCTTTTCTTATTTTAAATGATCTGAGCCGATCCACAAATTCATATTGGAGTGCATAAAAGAGTTCAACAGGGGTGCTATTACATGCTCCAAAATGCCTCTGTGACTATATCTGTGCATGAGAAAAAACTCAGTAGAAGTAAATTCTTTTCTGAACATAATATTAAAATGTTGTAATATTTTCTGAATTCCAAAGTGATTTTGCAGTTGTTAAAATGGTATTTGCAGGCTTAATTAAGAACTACACCAGCAAATAGCTTTGTGAATTGGGAACAATGTGTTCCATTTTAAGCAACTTTAGGGAAAGAGAGACAATTACATTGGCTTATATCAAGTATCAGTGCGCCAATTACTAATGTACCATGCATAACTAACAGTAATTTGCAAACATTTAGTAAATTCAGCAATGTGTTTCACATGAAGGGTGAGCCTAAAACACACATGATTTTTCCAAGCTTATTTGTGAAACATGCCTGGAAAATGTGGTAAATTATGCATGTGTGATTTACACCTTCTTTACAATGAGTGAATTATACAAAAAGGCAAGTAATTTACAAGCACACGGTCTTAATATGAGTTGGCTTCTCAATCATAGGCTATAGTTCATGATACACCAATCAGCATGCCCATGGGGTGCCAGTAGGGTGATTGGGGAATTCGTACACAATTGCCTGAATATTCACTCAAGCTCTCATCTGCATTTTGTGAAAATACTAACCGTATGTCAGAATGGATTCACCTACAATTTTTACTTCATGTGAGAAATTATATAACTGTAGTAATTCCGACACTTGAAAGCATTGACACATCTGCATCCACATGTTTTTGACCATGCTCGCATGCAGATGTTTAGCTGATTTCGATTGACAACTTTTTGAAGCTATATTTGGAAATCCGCACCAGTTCCAGCTTTCCAATCAACGTCCTTAAACATTTTTATTAATTCTTTCTAGTCTTACAAAACTATTCGCAAATACATATTTTTGCATGAGAAAAAGAGCAAATATAAATGCATTTGGTTACTTTTTTGTCTGGTAAAACCTTTTTTCCTCTGGAGAAAGGGCTTCTCTTAGGCACCCAATATAGTAGAAATTTTCCGTTTCACTTCCAGCCTCGGAAAATGATTTACTTGCGCTTTAAGTAAAACCTACGACTATTTGTAAGGCAGAAAGGAATCGAAGTGGTGTTTTCAATACCCAGAAATGTATAAGCTTGTGTGGTCACAAAAGCCACCCCTTTCCCGACATATGATGTCTGGTGTGAATGTGGAGTGTAAGGTCATCTGTCAGCCCATGCACAAAGACCAGAAAGCACAGTCCTAAATTTTTCCTGACTGAAGAAATATACTGTGGTATTTGTATTGACAATATTATATAATGTAAAGCATATGATACCCATCAAAGTCCACTATTGTCCCAACCACAGCGGTGCATGTAAAGGTTAAACTAAATAATTTAAATGAAGCTACACTATCTAACTTACTAGTCAAGTCAAGATACGCTTTATTCGATTTAAAATGTTAAATCATAAAAGCACAATAAATTACAATAAGAGAGAATATATCAATTCATATAAGTAAAATTTGACAAGTATATATTAAAAATAACATCTGTTCAAAATTACAAAAAGAAGAACTGTAAACTGATTTCAATGCGCAGCCATGACATACATAAAAACCATAATCATTTAATTGAAGGAAGGACCTTGCATAGTTTTCCTAGTTCTGATCACCCCTTTCAGATATTTTACAATGTGGTCTGTAAAAGTTTCATCATCTAGGAATTGTAGCTTAATGAAAGCAGGTCGGCATAGTCTCAGTCCTTGCATTTTCAGATAAGGCAGAATCCATCTTTTCCTGATTAAAATATAAAACTTGCAGAATAATATAATGTGGATTGTTGACTGTGCAGATATTTTGTCACAGGGGCATGGGCAAAGAGAGCGTGACCAATCATTTATCTGAGGGAATGTAACCAAGTTATGGAAGTTGTCTAGGCGTAGGCGCGTCAATAACAACCTGTCATAATTTCTTGGGGTGGATAGTAGATAAGGTTGTATCCCCGATTGGGTCAAGAGCAATTGATTAGCTCTGACTGAAGTTTTCATAATATTTATTACATAATAACTTTAATTCCTTCCTCGTAATAAGAGACAGGCTATCGGGATTAACAAAGTACTCAGAACGATCTAAGTCATGCATAAAATTTTTAACATATGCCAGCCAAGGAATGCATTGTACCTGTTGCAAGTTCAAGCAGTCTTTTATCACGTCCCGGTTGAGACCAGTAGTAACACCTGTCCAAGCCTTGTGCCATAATAAAATCGGCTGGATTTTAATTAGGTCGGACAGGTATGACAGTCCCAATTCGGCGTGACAAATATACGTGGCCGTACTATTCGGGACAGCTAGAAGATATCTTAGAAACCTATTCTTAACTTGCTGGAGAGGCTCTACGTTTGCATGACCCCAAATACCAGCTCCGCACAGGGCAACTGAAGTGCATTTGGCTTTGTATATTGTCAACAGGTCGTTAATAGGACGCTTTCCTAACTTCCTGGCAAAGTTGATTAAAGCACCTATGGCTTTGGCAAACAGCAATTTTCTAGAGTTAATGGCTTTTGCCCATGAGCCCCTTCTATCAAAGACAATTCCCAAGTATGAGAAGTGGTTAGCAAATTCAAGTTTTTTGTTGTTTATAAAAATGTCACAGCACTTGACGCTGGGCTTGCTACATTTCATAATGAATGTTTTGGTAATTATAACATTAAGGTCTAGGCTTGATATATAGGATGCAAAGCTCGACACAATTTTCTGCAAGCCGATGGGGGTGCGGGCTAACAAGACCGCGTCGTCGGCATATAACAGTGCACCAGTGCACCAATTGTCCTTTTGCCTAAGCTAGGTAGATCTTGGCATTTCCTCGATAAAGTGTCGCTCAGACTATTTATGTAGAGGGTAAAGAGGAGTGGAGCTA
Organism: Calotriton arnoldi; assembly: GCA_963921515.1. Classification (NCBI taxonomy): domain Eukaryota; kingdom Metazoa; phylum Chordata; class Amphibia; order Caudata; family Salamandridae; genus Calotriton; species Calotriton arnoldi. The sequence continues at coordinate 4,342,048 of CAWUFW010000351.1, read as the reverse complement.
GCACACACCCCTGCCTTACCCCCTTCCTGACAGGGAAGCTGTGACTAAATTCACCAGTTCTCCCATAGCGGACCATGGCCCGGGCATCTAGGTAAGACTGTTTTAAAAAATTAATGAGTTGCATTTCCACCCCCAAGTCCTCTAAGATGCGCCACAGCTTCTGGTGATTGACACAGTCAAACGCCGAGCTCAGGTCGACGAAACACAAAAAAAGGCTCCCCTTTTTTGCCTGAGTATATTTTCCCAGTATGAGATTCAGGTTCAAACTCTGTTCCACAGTACCTAAACCTTGACGGAATCCATACTGTAATTCTGAGATGACACCTGTGTCCTCAGCCCATGACTGCAGTCTATTTAAAACAACGCGCCCGGCCCCTTTCACAAGGGAGTCCAACAGTGATATAGGTCTATAACAGGCCGGGTCATTGCAGTCGCCTTTCTTAAAAATAGGGACAAGAATGGACTCCGTCCAAGTCGGAGTGAAACCTTGTGTACAACAGGCCCTTAAGACCAGAGTTAGAAGTGGGCCCCAGAGCAAGGGGCAGGATTTAAATAGATCTACTGGTATGCTGTCTGGTCCCGGTGCTTTTCCACCTATGCTTGCGTTAATGGCCAAGATCACCTCATCCACATTGAAATCGATGCCGCTTGGAAGGTAGCTTAAGGAGCCTGATCGAAGATCCCCGCCAATGTTGGAATATGCGTTGTTTCAGTATAAGCTGGAAAAGTGGGACACCCATTGATCCTCCCCAACCGTGTTTTCAAAGCTTGGTGAGTTTTTAGGGGCCAAGAACGGGGCATTCACAGCCTTCCAAAAGCCTTTCATATCCTTTGTGGCAGACGCTTGCTTAAGGGCCTGCCACAGTTCAGATCTAATGGCCTCTTTTTGTTCTTTGAGGGACGTTTTATACCCCACCCTGGCCCTTTTTATTGCTTCCTGATCTCTCATCGGCTTGTGTAGAGCAGATTTCAGAGCTGCATGCGATTTACTACACTGAGAATCAAACCAGCCTGGCTTACTATTAGAGGGTTTTTTGGTTTCTGTTATTAAATTATTTTGAATGGCCTGTGAGATTTTGCAGAAGGAGTTGAAAATATTGGGATCCGCTGCCGTCTCGTCAAGGCAGACCGAGAAGTCTGTTTTACAACTAGTTAAAAGTGACTTTGTTAATTGTGAAGTATCTACTCCCGCCCATCTAATCGTGTATCCGTTGGATCTATTGATAACAATATCTTGTGAAGGCTCGTGGCCATATGTCTATTGGATAACACTTTGGTTGGCAGATCTAGGGTAACACTAATGGGAAAGTGATCACTGAAGGCGACAGCATGAGTTTTAAAATTATATGTTCTATCAGCGTATCTATTTGATATTAAAAGAAAGTCTATGGTTGAACACGACCCACGACCGTTAAAAGTACTGCTAAACGGTATGGGTGGTGAGCAAAGGTCATTGGCGAATCCCAGGTCCATGGTATATTTAATCAGGTTTAACATTTCCCCGAAGGGGGAATGCGAAAAATTAGAGATATCTATCTCATCATCAGGTAATAAACCACAATATCCTCCTTCCGCATGAGTACAAAGGCCCATGTTGAAGTCCCCTCCCCAAATTATGCAAAGATCTTTATTTGTGTTCCCAAAAATAGTATCCAGGTCCTCCTGAAGCTGCCTTAAGACTTCCCTCGTTTGCATGGCAGGAATATTATTGTAAAAGTTTAAGAGAACGGAACAATGGGATTTATCAGTATACATTTTTAAAACCTGATAATAGGTATTAGATTCCACAAGGGCCACCCTTCTTGCATTCAACCTGTGAGATATGAAGGTATATAGGCCACCCTTTTTCCTCCCGGGACTGGAGGAAACAGCCGGGGTAAAAAATGTTTTGAACCCGTTAATATGTTGAATAACATCTACCCAGGTTTCCTGAAAGCATAATATATCGAAGTCATAAATGAATTCAAGCCAGTCAGACACTTTAGTAGTTAAACCTGCCACATTCCAAAAAAGTATGTTCATTAGGCTAGACCTAAGTTCGCCCTCGGTAACGCGCTTAGTATAACCACAGTCAGCATTGAGAACTTTAGAATGGTGATCAGTATTAGTCAAAGGATGTGGAAGGTGGGTATTTACAATTGTCAAATGAAATCCCTGCTTGTTGTTAGCAGGTGCGATATAATCGTCAACCACTACGCTGTCTGGCTGAACATTGACAGGTGGCCCCAAGCTTCGAAGGGTAGAATTATCAGTTAAAACTTCAATATTGCTTTGGTCATTTTGAGTGGGCTCCTTAAGATCCATGGATACCAATTTTAGGCTAGGGTGATTATTTTCGATGGTCCCGCTTTGCTCTGCATGACTAGTTGTGGGAATAAGTCAATCTATGTCTTCCAGGGTTGGGAGTATGTTGAATCTATTTTGTAAGGGTAAGCTCAACTGGTGGTAAATATTGGGGATTATGGGTCTGTGCTTTGAGGGCTGGTGAAGATAGTTCCTTGGGGGGTAAAAGTATCCTAGAGGCAATACATTTATTCCTCTTTGTGACACTTGATCACTACCGAGTCTGCATAGGATCTCGCATACCATTCTCGGAGATCTAAAAGTGAGGACGATGCAATCGCCGGGGAGTGTTTTTTCCCTTCTCCCCACCCAACCTACTCTTCTCGCCATTTTGAACTCGCCGAAGAGGGCCTCTGTTAACCCGGTTTTAGTCCCGAGCCAGCAGAGGGCCTTGTTTCTCAGTGCCTCCCATGTTTCATTTGCCTGGGGGGTGGGAAGCGGTACATTCGCTAAAATTATGGTATGTGGGGTGGCTTCGGGGGGCAGATTCAGCCTCACCTCCTCCCTGTCCATGGGAATTGCATGAGGAATGGATGGCGGTTGAGTTTTACTAGGCTTATTATGGGCTAAAGCATAGTTATGTTTTAAGCTAATAGTGCTCTTGGGTCCTAAAGACGCTTTATCTATGTCACGATTCACTCCCTGTGCTCTCATTCCCACCACCAGGGGGCCGAATTGTGGGGCTTTCCAGTATTCTAATATGCTTCCAGACACTCCCCTGTATGCATATCCTGACTTCCAGGCATTTGGGGCCTGATTCACAGAACTAACTTACGTCAAAAACGTAAAGTTAGTACTTTTTGGTATTCACAGAATACACTTACTCATTTTGGTATTCACAGAATGAACTTACTCATTTCGGTATTCACAGAAGTTAGTAGTCCTAACTTTAGGACTCCTAAATGCCTTCTGTGAATACCGAAAGTCTTAAAGTTAGGATTTTTCTCAGTTTAGGAGTAGTAAAGTTAGTAGTCCTAACTTTAGGAATCCTAAATGCCTTCTGTGAATACCGAAAGTCTTAAAGTTAGGATTTTTCTCAGTTTAGGAGTCCTAAACTTCTGTGAATACCGAAATGAGTAAGTTCATTCTGTGAATACCAAAATGAGTAAGTGTATTCTGTGAATACCAAAAAGTACTAACTTTACGTTTTTGACGTAAGTTAGTTCTGTGAATCAGGCCCTTGGACATCATTTAGGAATTGACATCCGTTCCCAATCCATGCCGGGTTTTGTGGAAGCAAGTCTGCTCATGCTGGAAACTCCATTACCTATAATCCCCTGCTCACTGCTTTGTCTCCACCCCTGCAGGTCAAGGATGGGTGGAGGAATTCAGCTCACCTGTGGCTGGCTGCTGCTAGCCTGCTCACACCTGATGCGCATGAGTACTGTGAGCTCTTTTAAGCCCCAGCTCCCTTCAGCCCAGTGTTGGTCATTGTAGCTGTTTTCCGGTGAGACAGATCCTTGTTTCCTGAGATTTAGATATTCCTTGATTCCTGAGCTATAGCTATTCCTTGTACCTGAATTAGCACTGCCTGCAGTGCTACCTTGTTTCCTGAGTTCCTGAGCTATAGCTATTCCTTGTACCTGGATTAGCACTGCCTGCAGTGCTACCTTGTGTCCTGAGTTCCTGAGCTATAGCTATTCCTTGTACCTGAATTAGCACTGCCGGCAGTGCTACCTTGTTTCCTGAGTTCCTGAGCTATAGCTATTCTTTGTACCTGAATAAGCACTGCCTGCAGTGCTACCTTGTTTCCTGAGTTCCTGAGCTATAGTTATTCTTTGTTCCTGTGCCTAGGCTGCAGCTATTTCTTGTTCCTGATTTGCACTGCTTTCAGTGCTCTCTTGACTCCTTGTTTCCTGAGCTGTAGCTATTTCCTGTTTCCTTGAACCAGCACTGCCTGCAGTGCTACCTTGACTCCTGAAGCTTTAGTAATTTCACTGTTCCTGAACTAGCACTGCCTGCAGTGCTGCCTTGACTCCTGAAGCTTTAGTAATTCCCTGTTCCTGAACCATCACTGCCTGCAGTGCTACCTTGACTCCTGAGCCTTAGCTCAATTCTTGTTCCTGCCCCAGCACTGCCTTCTATGCTACTTTGTTTTCTTGATTCCTTAACCTGCACTATTCTAGTATACCCTTGTAGCCTCCCCTTCTGTATATCCTTTTCCAGCCCCTGCCTTTCTTCCCATTTCCTTGGTTCCAGTTCTAGTTTGCTGTCTTTCTATCCTGCTGTCTTGCTTCTGTTACCTTGTATGTTTGTTACCTGCTTTCTGCCAAATGTGCCCTGTGATTTCCTTCCTTTCCTGTTAAGCACTCCTCCTTGCTAGCTCCTTGTCTATTGTGCTTGTGGTTAGTTCTACCCCATTGCTGTTACTGCCTTGCGTGTTCCTGTTTGATCGCCAGGATCCGTGGGCACAGCTGACTACCTAGGTGGTGTTTCTTGTTCACTGTGAGTATTGTCTTTGAGTTACAGTTATAACATCACCATAGGTATAAGCTCCACAAACCCTGCCTTTGCATACATATCCTATATGTGGGTATTTTCAGTCAGTATCTGTAACAGCAATTGTGGGTGAGGAACTTACTGAGCTTCAGTCTTACCGTGTGGAGCTCCTGAGTGCTTTATCCCACATTCCCTTTATTGTTAATGTTGTATTATATATATGTCTTGCACGTCCGTCCTGGGTGTAGTTAGTCTGAATGCTAAATTGCCTTGTGAGGGCCCTTCCTTTCTGAGTCTTAGCCATCTTGTACAGGCTTCCCCTTTGGATCCCTTTTTCTCCTCTGACTCCTTGTGTGATCCTGGGCAGCGCTGTACTACTCTTACTGTGCACGGTACGTTTTCTACCCAGTCCCCAGTCCTTGCTCAAGTCCCTGACTGTGTTCCCGACATAGTCCCAGACAGTCCCTGACAATCTAAAGTGTGCAAGGGATTAGCCTGGGAAGAAGAAGCCACAATACCATCATCCAATACACATTTTGAGGGGTTATACGGGGGGTTGGTAGCACATACTCCATGGCCTTTTCTTAATAGATCCTCAATGGCAGTTACCCTAGCCAACACTTTTTCTAAGGGGGCTGTGGCTAAGATATGAGGTGCTTCTATACCCAAACCCTCCCCTGTGGTAGCAGCAGTCTGTGATGACCCATTTAGGCTTATCATTTTACTTATTACAGTGTCCAGGTATTCTAGACGACCCCGGAGTAAAACAAAGATGTTATCAATCAGTTCTTTAAATTGTGCAAAAACAGTGTCCAGAGCAATTCCCCCAGTAATATCCGGCGCAGTGTACCCAGGAGCACTGCATGTGGATACAGGAGGAGCAGCGTCGGTTTGTTTACTGATGGTGCAGGTTTGAGGCACCTCAAAGTTAACTCGCTGAGGCCGCTTCTGTTGTTTACATTTTTGGGTGCCAGCCCCCCTCCTCCGCTTCCCTGATGGCTCTCTCAGCTTATCCTCGGTATCCTTGTATAGGGTTTAAGGATCCGCGACCTTGTGGCTATACTTGGCCCGTTTAGAGTGTCCGTGGAGGATGCTTGCAAGTGAATTACGGGGGAGGGCCGAGGCTGGCCATGCACAGTGGAGGGCGAGCAAGTTGGGGGAGCGTCGCCCGGGGCGATGGGACCTAAAGAAGAGCGCCTCTGCAGGGATAGAGGTTCTATAGATAGTCTCCTCTCTGTCAGTTCGATCTCATGGCTAAGCATTGATTCGGCCCTGAAGATAAAAGCATCCAGGGTACCCACAACTCCCTTGTGTTTACTCATTGTGAAAACCAAGAAAGGACAGCACCACAAAGCACAATTAGAGAGCACAGTTAGAGATGGTAGGTACACTGGGAGACGAGCAATAAAACAATGAAGCCGGGCCTAAAAAGGTACAAGATAAAATACTACCCGTGTGTGGCACAATTGTTGGGAGGAAAAATAGAGTGTCAAACAGTACCTTGTGGCTCACAACCCAAGTCCATATGACGCGGATGTTAGGGGGGTGGCCCAGCCCAGCCTCTTCCGGCCGATGACGGGCAAGGACGGTCCCGTGCCACGGGGGGAGGAGCAGCGCTTTTGAGCGTGAAGATGGCACCTCCCTCTCAGCTGTGGGGGCAGGAAGACACGCGCTGCACTCTGGGACTTGGAGTCCCACCAGAGTGTGTAGCCGCTCAGCGGAGCACGAGACAAAGCAAGGGAAGAGTTGCGCCCTTAGTTCCAAGTCCCACTGGCAAGATTGCAAGCACCAAAAGGCCCGAGCAGCCCAGCACAAGACCAGTGTCCCCACTTACTAGTAAAAATATGCTGTGTTGGACCTGGCATGTCATCGAAGGAAAACAGTAAACAATGCATTTTCCTTCAAACATCCCATCACTCCATGAGGAAGATTCAAGAAGAAGAGAGATGGAAATTGATATTGGAGACATGACATCACCGAGCTGGGGCATGGACCACAGCCCTCTGGCTCCTCTGCTTTTCTTCCCGTCATACTCGGGCGCCGGGAGGCGCACAAAGGCTGCTGAGAAGCCCCACTGCACGGGACACATGCGGGCCACACCCAGGCGAAGCCCGGGCCAAGGACGGACCCATCCTTGCCCATCACTGACTGGAGAAGGCCGGGCTGGCCCCCCCCTCTGACATCTGACATCCGAGGACCAATCTTCGGAAGGTACTGTTTTTTAATTGTCTTTACAGCTTGGTTACAAGGACATCTTTAAGCTTCCAAAAGAGCATTGGCTGACTAGCTCCCTTTTTGAGTGACACACCTACTCACTGAGTTATAACCCTTTGGACTCAATTCCTTATTCACGTTATCAACGGTTTGTTGTACCTTTACAATTTGCTCTATTGACTGGTGAAATCCTAAGCACTTTTTTTCTCCTCACTCTTGTATTTTCTTGTGTACAGGCCATCATGAGTAAACGTAAGGCTACAAATAACCTGTCAGTTCCTGAAAATGCCCGGACAACCATTGATTCTTTTTTCGTACGGGCAGTCAATGTGATCACTCAAGAGATAGATATAGTAGAGCGACGTCTCTCAACAGGAAGAGAGGCTGGGGGCAGGATTGTTGGGTCCCCTGTAGATGGAATAACTATACCACTAGTAACAGAGACCCAGACTAGGAAAACTTATGGCCCTAGTGTTGCTGTTAATTTAACAAACCAGACCAACAATGAGGCAATATTAATCCCTAGTTCAGATAACTGTATAACTTCAGATCATTCTCCTACTCCCAAAAGAAAAGGATATTTGCAAGAAGGTCATCGCTATGACTGGTGGATCACGTATCCCCCAGTCAAAAACTCCACCATGTATAGAGTCTGCCACGTATAAGTACCCCGGGGGACCTACAATAGGCCTTCTTACTGGCAGGAATCACCTCTAGAGTGGAAGCACTGTTAGCACCTATTCGGGAGAAGCTAGAGTCCTTAATAGCCGAGGTGAATAAGTTTAGATCGCATCATTCTACTCCTTCTATAGTGCAATCGAAGGAGGTGCCTGATAAGATATTGGCACCAATTCCAATTTTTGACTCACTGAGGGCCAGCATAGTGACTTCAAAAGCCAATACTGAGAAGTTGCAGGTTGCGGGTGTCATCTACCCCCATGGACTGTGAACAATTACCTGCTTCTACATCTCAAGTAGAGCAACATCCACAGCAATCTAACACAAATAACACACATTTGATATACAGCGATACCTCACGAGTTAATAAACTAGTAAAGGGAAGTAATGCCAACATACCAGAAGCTCAGGTCACCATTAATCTATCCCCAGAAAGTTGCCCTTATGTGGCAGTCATTGTTAATGCACCCCCCCCACTCCTGGGTCAAATAGAATCCTACGACTCATTAAAGAATAGAGTGATACATTGGCTTAATAGGAATTGCCATTACCCAGTAGAGGATGCCCATCAAATCCTGATCACAAGGAGAGTGAGTTGGATCGGCCACTTGAGAAAACATTGTAATGGGGATTGTATAATAATTAATTTCAGAGAACCGATGTGGGCAAAGGGAGTCCTAAAGGAGATGGGACGTCACCTACATTTAGAACAGAACATATCATTGCAGCATTTGGGTTTTTTCTACAGGCCCCTTCAGCCCCCTGCACCCCAAATGAGTAGAATGGTACCAACAACCAACTACCCTGTCCCAGATCACCCTTTATACCAGTCATTGGCAGTTACTAACAGATACCAACTATTGAGTGATCTTCAGGACATTGATTGACATCAGACAGAGCATTACACAGAGAATGAGCTTTCACCCCACGAAGGGAGGGAAGAGGATACTAACCCTGTTAGAAAGGGTACTTATAGTATTACTGATAATATATCTGTTGCCCCATTGTTATCTTGTAACAACATTTTGGACCCTACACCCTCAGCAGTTGCTTCACTAAAATTGCTACCACCTAGTAGTACTGACTCAGGGATGGAGGGCGGCTACAAAATTGTGACCTGGAATGTAGGAGGGTTAGCAAAAAACAGGGTACACTAGGGTGGGTGGAGTTCATAAGTGACCTGGACATAATATGTATCCAAGACACTTGGTGTACCACGCCTGTCTATTTTGAGGGTTTCTCAACACACTGGTTGAAGGCTGAGCCGTCGACTGCAGGGAGGGCAAAAGGGGGGCTCATAGTCCTTATATCGAATAGGCTCCCGATAAGTATACAGAAAAAAATAACCACAGGCCCTCATTCTTTATTCTTATGGTTAACTTTCAGGGGTGGTCGAGATATAGTTTTGGGTAACTTTTATAATAATATTTTTAATAATACCCGGGGCAAGGTGACCGCAGCCCTTGAAGGGGGTTTGGAGACTTTACTCCATCCATTACTAATAGTTTTATATTAATCTGGGCAGGTGATTTTATTCTTCACCTACGCCCACTTTCTGCTGCATGGGTCTGTGGGGTTATTGATGAGCCTGGGACTGGATATTTACACTTCCTTCACAACTATTATGGTGATCAATTGAATTCCTTGATTACCAAGTTCGATTTACATTTACTAAAATGCGCTTGCGATAGCAAAGGGGACCCCATGCCAACCTTTATAGGGAGGAATTCTACATCTATTATTGATCATATCCTAATATCAGCTAATGCATGCAAGTGGTGTGCTACACCAAGGGTTTGATCACAACTGCATTATACTGACAGTTTCTTTCTGGTACAAGACCAGTGACACACCTCCTAGCTGTGTTACTGACATTGCACCAATATGACCAAATGGGACTCGCATAAAGTGGGAAGGAGTGGACCCAACCCAAATTCTGCATGACATTTGTTCTAAGGGTTATAATGAAATCATTTGTTGCTTGGAAGAAGTAGTTACCCCTAACCAGTTACTCATAGCTTTACTGGCATTACCACCATACTAGATGCATTTATGACTCGCAAGAACAAAAAGGGTCAGGCCAAACGTAGAGGATGGTTTGACCTTGCATGCTCTACAGCCTCCAGGGACCTGAATTTGGGCCTCTGCAGACAACATAGAGATACTCTGCTGATTAAATCTCTTAGATTTAATTTTAAAGTGGTGGTTCTACCCAGGAAAAAAAGAACTCCAAGATGTAGCATGGTCCAAATTGTCACGGGCTGCGGATACAGCAGATAGCAAATTATTTTGGGATACTGTTAACTGCCCTTTCCTAAAAGATGATTCTTTCCCTGAGGTATTGTCACGTCACCTGTGATGCCTGGGTTGTTATTTTTATGAAAATGTTTAGCTCCTCGAGGGCAGAAATGGTGTTTACCCATAATATGGAACAGTCGATCCGGTCCCCCTTACCCCTGGACATTACGATACAAGAAGTGTCATGGGCTTTGAGGAAAAGTAAAGGGGGTAAAGCCCTGGGCCCAGATGGGGTCCCAGTAGATGTCTTTAAGTTGGCCGACGATTTATGGGCCCCAATTTTAACAAAAGTTTTTAATATGGCTACGATGACAGTGATTCCTCTTATATGAGGAGCATCCATTATAGTCCCTATTTTTAAGAAGGGCAACAAATCAGATCCCAAGAATTATCGCCCAATTCCATTGCTAGACTCCTCGGTGAAAGTGATGAGCAGAATCCTGCTTAAGAGAATAGAAGAATTGGCTCATGATTGCTCAATCCTTTCACCACTGCAGTTTGGTTTTAGGAAAGGTGTGGGTACCCTGGAGCAATGTGTGAATCTGGACCTATTAATTGGTAAATATACCCATGCCAAAACTGGAAATTATATCTCTGTTTTGCTGATTTGAGCAGCACTTTCGATCTAGTAGACCACACCATCCCACTATGGGGGCGCTTAGGTCCATTATTTGCTTTTTGGCAAGATTATATGAGAATCTAATGTGTAAAGTACGCTACAGCCCACAAGGCGACGCACTAATAACATTGCAGTTAAGCGTGGTATCCGCAGGGCTGTGTACTTGCCCCTTTACTAATGGGGTGGACCAGACCTTACAATCAGTGCATGCTGATGCCCCCAGGTTGCTGGGCGCCCTACCCCAGTCCTCCTGTATGCAGACGATGCCGTCCTGCTGGCTAGGACTCCAGTGGGGTTACAGCGCTTAGTGAATACCTTCAGGGATTTTATTGCAGCCAGGAAATTGATCATCAATAAAAGCAAAACTTATACAATGATGTGGGTGCCAAGGGACAAACAATGTAGAACATTTTTTATGGACATGACGCCGGTGGCCATTGTTGATACCTTTTGCTACTTGGGTATCACTTTTTCAGGTACTGGATCATGGTCCCGGGAAGTTACTAATGTCATGAGCAAAATGAATAGATGATAGCTATTTATAGGGCACCAGTACTATCTACTGCAACATTCGGGGCTGGTGTGTGAGGCTATCATAACAGTAAGGCGCTACAGACAGAGGAAAATTGTTTCCTCAAACGCCCACTTAGTCTGCCTGCCTCGGCCTCCTCCGAGATCATTCATAGTGAAGTAGGGCTGCAGCATCTTACAGATATTGTTACACTTCGCCCCCTGCTGCTTTGGCATTCCATATGGTCCAAAGATGATACCAGTTTTACTAAGTCAATTATTTTAGATTGTTTGACCTTGGACAATGTAATGGTGATTCCTTGGTTAAGTTATAATAATTCTCTGTATAGTTTATTATTTAAGATTTTTTTCCGGACTAACCCTTTATTGGTAATATCACTCAACAAACTGTTTATTAGAGTAACCTTTTTGACCCACCAAAGGGATGTTCGGTTGAATTGTGAGGGAAGGAAATCAACTGTCAAGTTTTATTTAACACTTACTTTATCAGAGGGCTGCCAAGATTATTTAATTTATATTCCCAATCTCATGCATCATTTTGTACTAGTTAGATTAAGATTAGGAATTGTTCAACACCTAGTTGCCTTCCCTAATATGAAAACTTGCCCTTTAGATTTGACCCCTTGCCCATGTGATGGCCAGAGCAAGCAAAGCACTATGCACTTTATATTGCTTTGTGGTTTTTATGTACGTTTTTCGAAGCTATTATTTAAAAAAACACTTTTGCTTGCAAAACGTATTAGATCGCATATTGCCACCTCAAAATATATGTCTGAATTAAATGACGCCAAGGTCTGTCTTAATGTAGCGCTTTTTATTATAAATGCAATCAATATACTCAAAAGTATTGTTATACTGACATAATGATGACCTTGCGGGAATTTAAATGGCGATTGTACCTCCTTTAAATGTTTTTAAGTGTTTTTAGATATGATCAATTTTAGTATTATGTCGCACACCGGGTACTGATTTGTAGCATATTTTATATTTTATATTAATCATGTGTAATGTAATCAGCTTTTTATCTATGTGTACTTTTATGGTTGTTTTATACACACCGAATAACGTTTTTATTTTTAACTGAACTGATTTTGGAGACCCAGGGAACCAACAGCCTTGATAAATATAATACAAAATCAGTCCCAACAACAGAGCAGGACACAGGTAGCAGTGAGGATAAAACAATACAGAAGCAATCTATTATGGAAACACTGTGCTCCAATGAGGGAATGAAACTCTAGTAACCATGAAAGGGAAGGGGTGAGCCACCATCTGGACTCTTTTGGGTACCAGAGACCTCAATGCTTGGTGTGCAGTACCAACAATTAAAGGCCTTGTGGGGTGTAGGAAAATACCTTTTTTTGCATGGTTACCCCCACGTTTTGCTAGATTTTATACTAGGATTTTGGACTTTGCATACAGAGACGCTGCTGTCCTGCGCATTTTTTCTGACCCCTAAAACATGCTGAAATTGGGTATATTCCTAATTGGCATCTTTAACTTACCTATAAGTCCCCACTATATGGTACCCAGTAGTCCCAGGGCCTGTAAGTTAAATGTGACTTGTTGGCTTCCGTACTCATTGTGCCACCCACTATAGTGACAGTGCAGATAGGAATGCTGGCCTACCACTGTAGCCAGTCTGTGCAGTTTTAAAATGGAACCTTTTGACAGGTCTAAACCTTCCTTTTAAATATTAATAAGCCCCCCCTACGCAGGCCTTATTGTCCATAAGGCAAGGTACATGGTATTTAAAAGTAGTACATGTGAATTTTGAATGTTAAACATGTCTTTACAATGACAAATCCCAAAAGCTAATTTCTCTGTAGGAGGTTTAGTTGTTCCATAGGAAACCACTGGGATACCATATTAAGTTTAATAAGAAAGCATATGGGTGTGGTGGGTGGGAAAGATGGTGTAAATGTAATAATGTTATCTCTGCCTAGGAAACAACTACAAAGTTCATTCTTTGGCTTTTTACAATATCTATTACCAGACCAATTTACTGGTAAAGTCACGTTTGTTACAACTAATACAGAAGAGGGACTTATAGAAAGTAAACTTTTTCACTGTCTAAAGCCTCTAGAAGCCCATTTGCATGAGCTTTCGACTGTCACCCTAGAGCCGAATAGCCCCCTTGATGAGGTTTGAACTTGCTCCCAGAGCTGAGACGAAGTCCTTGGGTGTGGGGAGGTGTTCTGTTCCTTTGGCAGGAGAACCATCTGGGATGTGCCCAGGAACGTAATTAATTACAAGCAGGCCTACACTGTCACAGACAAATCTTAGCTGACACCCTGATAGGGTCCTCTTTTGTCCACATAGTCAGACAGGCACCATTCTCTGTGGGAGAGGAACTGTCCCCAGAACTAGTTTGAGGTGACCACAGAGGAGGGGTTGCTCATTTGCCTGGTTACACATATGAGGTGGGCACAGGATCTCTGTACAGAGGAAGACACATTCTGCCATGTTGGATTTTTGCAGTAGAGCACATGTGAATTGCTGCAAAAGTGGAAGTGGGTAGAGTAAATCCTGGGAATTTATTCCCAATTAATTAGGACAGGCAATAAGTTACCCCTACCCACAGGCTAGTGCCAGGCTTAAATTTGGCACCCCTGGGCACCCTCTTCAGAACACTACTGGACTTGTGGAAGATAGAAGAAGGACTGTACCTTCTGTTGAGACCTGTGAGGAGACTTGAAAGGCTGGTCCTGCTCCCACTTGTAACCAGGACAAAGAAGTGGACTCCTAAGGACAGCTGGCTGACCTCTGTTAAGCTACAGGGACACAGCAAGCTTCAATAAGCCCTTTTCCTGTAGAGCCCACCTGAACAGTTCCAAAAAGACCCGCCAAGTAGTCCAGCCTTCCCAATAGGAGCTTCTAGATATGCTGGTGGCCTTAAAACAAACAGAGAATATGAGTACTTGATCTCTGACACTGCAGCGGAGCGAGATCGGAAGTTGGTAGAGTACTGGGAGTGGCATGGGGGTTTCAATTGTGGGCAAGCTCTCTCTGAGCCTTGATGTATGTAGGAGGCCATCTGCAATGTGCACGCACCCTGGAGGATCGAGAATGGTGCTGACCCTCAAGTTAATTGAATGCCCATTGGGAGGCACAGTCGGTGAGCATGAGCACTGGTGGGCAGCCAGAGGCCTGCTAAGGCTGGAACCATCAGCCTACAAGCTTGGCCAAGATTAAAGGCAGAGAAGACAACAGCAGACCTAGGGTAGGTAAAAAGACAAACTGGTATGAAAAGGCCCAATATTTTATATAAAGGGGAGTGTCTCTCCTTATGTGCTTTCTACATCAATGCAATCTGATTTGTTGTCTCTGCTGTAGGAGAGGTGCTCCCCACCAAAGCACCTGCCAGAGCCCTATCTGTGTGATCCAATATGACAGCACCTCCTGCTAGTAATAAAGGGCTAGCAACCTTGATGTGGAGAAGACTAGTAGCATACACCTTTGCCCATCTGCCTTTAAGTAATTTATAGGTGAAACACCCTTTGATTGCTCTTGAACTATTCATGAGTAAAAGACCAAAACATCAAAATAAGATTGGCGAATGCTGGGCATCAGCATTACCTACGAGTTCAAAGGTACCTACGATACCAAACTTGCTTGACTCATCAACTCCATCTAAGGAGAGTGCAACAATGGCCTCAAAGAAGTGAGAAGGTGGGGCTTCCATCACCAAAGATAACATGTAAAAATGCTTAAGCGACCTACATGATAAAATCCCGAACCTGAAAGATGACCTAGCATCTAGACTCCGAAGTAACAAAAAAATCCAAGTCCTGGGAGACAGTGTAGCCACTAATGAAGACAACCTCATTGACATGAGCCAGGAGCTGGCAGAAATGCAGGACTCTGGAGCCAAAAAGGAAGGTGACATTAGATTTATGGGAGAAATACACTGACCTACAGGATAGGTCACTGCGCGACAACATTTACATTAAAAATATGCAGGAGAATGAGGAAGGCAATGATGTGACCTAGTTTTCTGAGAAACTCTACTGGTTTGTCTTCAAAGACAGCCCATCCTTTGATAAATTTCATAAATACTTTCATTTTAAAGAAATAAAAGTGATTAAGGATAGTAAATAGGGGTGCTATAAATACTTAGAGGGGAGGTATCAGGGTTTCTCTAGGGCTTTGGAGTGTAACATATATGCTCAAAACCAGTGTTAGGAACTCCTCCTCCTAACATGTCTACTGACAGTGATAGAGAATTGGGATCAAGCTATCTTGCTTTGAGTGGGCACTGTTCAATGTATTCCTTCATTCCTTGTATGCCTATCGATGACTGAGGCAAATATTGCACTAATATACAATCCAGGTAAACCGACTGATAAGTGTGAGGCATATCAGTCAATTACTTCCCTACTTCTCATTATGCCGGATGGCATGTAGGTCAGAAACGAAGGACCAACACTTCTGTCTTGGGCAAGTTTCTCTCCAGTGCATCTGTCCAGTGGGCGTGTTTAGGGTGTAACTCCTAATACCGAATCACAGTGCTCTGAGTGAATGTCTTGCGACCAAAATGCAGTTGCAAAACATTTGCAATATACCACCAATTTCAAATTGGTGGTAACCCATTCCCCTTTGTGAATGTTTGCAAAAACATTTTTTAGGCGCAGGCAATGGTCCTACAGACCAGTGCCTACTCTTAAAAAAATTTCGTTTTAAAATGAACCCAGTTTTCATTTAAGGAAAGCGAGCTGCATTTTGAAAAAAAAAATCTTTTTTTAAAAACAGTCACAGACATGGTGCTCTGCTGATGCCAGCAGGGCACCATCCCAGTGATTTTAGTGATTCCCAATGGGTTGCAAACCAAGACCTACCTAATTAATATTCATGAGGTAGGTCTATTTGCGACCCACTGGAAATTGCAAATGAAACTCAAATGAGTTTCTTACATTTGAAATAGTGATTTCCTAATTGCGATTCACAGGAATTCGCAATTTGGAATTCTCTGTTTCAAAGTTTTGTACATGTGGATCTAAAAACCTGGGTAGATACATTAATCCGCAATATCGACTGCTGTACACCACAAATCACTCCCACTTGCTTAAATCTATAAAAAATGATCTATTCATATGGAGGAGTCTTTATGTATCTTGGCTGGGCAGAGTGGTCGTGATTAAGCAGAATACCATGCCTATACTTGTTTCAGGCTCTCCCTGTAAAACTCCTGAGAAAGAAATGAAGGGGCAGATTTACAAGCCCCTTGCGCCACTTTTGCGCCGCCGTTGCGTCACTTTTGTGACGCAGCGGCGACGTAAACCATGCGCCACGTTGCGCATTATTTACAACGTGACGCATCTAGGGAGATGCGTCACGTTGTAAGCCCTGCGCCACATGAAACCTGCGTCAGGTTTCATGTGGGCGTTCCTCCGCAGGGTGGGCGTTCCGTCGAAGGAATGCCTCGTAAAGTGACGCAGTGAAATCTACAAGATTTCACTGAGTCACTTTTCCGACGCCGCTGCGACGAATCCTTACGCCTGCTTCAAGCAGGCGTAAGGAGTGGCGCACCACGTTAGGTATGGGCGGCCCACGAGCATTGCTGGAGTTGCGTCGCGCTTGCGACACGACTCCAGCAATGCGCCGCCTTGCGCCACAGGATGCGACACGCATCGGCCTTTCCTTGCGCCACGGTGCGCCGCATTGTAAATGCGGCGCTTCCGTGGTGGCGCAAGGAGAGTATTGCGTGTCGCAACTATTCTGGCGCATCCCTGCTGATTTGCAGGGATGCGCCAGAAGTTGTAAATCTGCCCCGAAGAATTTACAGCATGCCGTAAGCAAATCATATGGTCATGGAAAAGAGCATGAGTATCGAGGAAACTATTCAAAGCATCTAAGCGATCAGGGGGATTGGGTCTCCCCAATATTTAAAATCACTACTAGGTGTCCAAACTTAGAGCTCTTTTCAAGTGGTCAATCTTTAAGACCGAACGCCACTGGAGCTATCTGGATGCTGCAAGTGCTGGGATGTGCTCCTTGTGCCATTCCCTGGCTCTCTAAATATGCGAGACCATAAATCTGCTACCACTCTGATATACTTACACTGACTTTAGACATTTGGAACTCATTAACTAGGAACCAAAAACCAACTATGTTCCCTTCCCCTTTCACTCCATTATTTTGTAATATAAGTTTCTCACTAGTAACGGTAAAGGGTGAATCTACTAATTTATCAGATGCTAGGTGCTGATTATTACGTGACCTTTTCCAGGGATGGAAAATCAGTGAGTTCACCCAAAGTAAACAAAATACACGAAAGAGACATCCTGCATTATTTCCAACCACAACACTGGGTCCTCATTCTTACAAACACAATAACAGCAACTAGACTCTTAACAGCATGGGAGAAACTTCTCACATCTTGTGAGAGCCCAATCTCTTATGTCTACAGTATCTTGCCAGAGATGGAGCTTGATTCAGAATAAGCTTACATAAAAAAGTGGACCCGGGACCTGGGGACTTCTATTGCCATTTCACAATGGCTAAATATATAGTCTGACATTTCCTCACTAATTAAAAGCATAAAGAATAGAGAACTGATGTATGAGATAATGATGACATGGCATATAACGCCTGCTAGATTAAAGCAAATGTTTAGGACTTGTGCTGGAAGGCATGTAAACAACAGGGAGACACATTGCGCGTCTGATGGTCATGCCTGAAATGAACACATTTTTGGAAAGAAGTCCTTAGCTATATTGGTAGTGTAGTAGGATGCCCGTTGTGACCGTATCTGGCACTGCTCGGCCTCAGGTCAATGGAAATTGTTCACATGTCAAAAGTATATTGTAGACTAATCATTAATATGCTCCTGGCCTCAAAACAACTCTTGGTGCTGAAGTGGCAGTGCCCAGCATTTCCAAAGATGCAGTGATGGGGTGGGGGAGGCTCTGGACATTGCTGGCCATGGAGAAGTTGACATGGGCATTTGCCCAATGGACCATAATTTTGAATGCCATTGGTACCCTTTAGTGGAATACTTGTTGGATAAGGGGTATATTTATAGTCGTCTTAGTTCCTTGAGATCCCTTTGAATGGCTACCTGAGGAGTCAGAATATTCCCATGCTCTAACTTGTTTCTCAAGATGCAGAAGAGGATTTCTTGTAACTCTGATGGAATGTAGCTTTAATTTGCTTACTTGTTTGATTGTTTGCAGGGTAGAAGGAGGGAGGAGGTTGAGGTTGCTTTTCGAATGATTGTTGTCTTATACAGGTGAATTGACGGTATATCAATTTGGTTGGTGAAGTGTTAGAAGCTCTACCTGTAAGTCTAAAATCAATACAATATTGTTGAAAAAAAAAATCAACAGCTCTACCAGGATCTCGTCCAACAGATATACATCTTTGTGGAGCCCTTCTCGGCCACAGCCTGCTGCCTTGAATGCTGAGGATTTCTGACTTCTATTTCAGACTTGGTCGAACCTGTTCTCTGTATTCGACCCTATCTCCATCAAACTCAGCCTTACACATTGTACCTAGATACCGGTCAAGCGCAACCAGATGACAGCGGTTGGTGCATAACACCTTTTGGTGCTATTTTTAATACAACATTTCAAACATTAATGTCTCAGGTTTCACTTATTGGAGTTTTTGCTTTTTTTAGTGTCATTTTGATAATTAAGGGCCCGATTACGATGTCAGGCGGACTGCAACCGACCAACCGTTGGTAGCAGTCTGCCCGACATCTGCCATTGTGGTCTGCCTGCTGCACTACGATGCGGCGGGTGGAGGCATCAGGTGGAGGGACCGTCCATCATGCTTCTGATGGGCTCAGGGAACCCATCAGAGTGTCGGAAACACACATAATCCCACAATGATGACAGAGCTAGCCTCTGTTCCGTCGTGAGGATTAGGATGTCACTTTCTGACAGTCTTTCCATGTTGACCCTTCCGACATGGAAAGGCAGTCAGAAAGTGACTTTGGGGTCCCCTAGCAAGGCCCCCGTCCTGTGCGGCCTCTACTATGAGGCCTGGAGGACATCTATGGTGCCCCTTTAAACATCCCTGCACTGTCTGGCAGTCACCATTAGGTGCCTGCCACATGATGTAGGGATGTTTAAAAGCATCCATTGTTTAATGGCAGCTTGTGCTGAGGGCCTTTTCCGCCCGCTGCACAAACTGCCATTGTAAATTGGATGTTTCCGACCGCCCAAATTGAGCTGTCAGAAGCGCCAAACTATGGTCGGGAGGTTCCTGTGTGCTATGGTGTCGGGGAGACACAAGTCCTCCCGACATTGTAATGATGCCCATATTTATTTTCTACTTTTATAAACTTGAGTGCAATTTTTATTGTGTTGTGTTGTTGACTTTTTGACTGTAGCTCACACCTAGGTCTGTCCCCCATTTGGTCTTGCTTGTCAGCTTGTCGCCAAACCCAATAGGAGTGGGGAATTGCCCCACAACTGCTTTGGAGTGACCATAAGGGAAGCTTTACCCATTATCATAGCCACACCTCTGGGTGGACAAAGGGAGCTCTGACCAGGAGATAAAGGGGTCTGCCCTGATGGTTTTAAGATAGGGAGTGGCACTGTGGGATAGGTTACAGTAAAACACACAAGAAGTGCTGCAAATGTGGGTAGGGTCACCCCAGGGAATTTTCCCCACACTGGTTAGGGAGTGACCAGGAGCTTCCCCCACTCACAGGCTTGCAATCAACATATATGTGCCAATCCAAGTACCCTCTTCAGAACACTCTTGGACCTATGAAGATAAGCTGCAAGATCACCATGCTGTCTGACAATTGAAGGAAGAGTGAACCTTCTTGCCTTGAACCCAGGACCCGAGAAGTGACTCCAAGGGTCAGTTAGCTGACCTCCTGTTTGAGCTACTGGGACACAACAAGCTTTAGGAGGCCCTTTCCCTGCAACTGCCCATCTGGCCAGTACCAACTAGACCTCCACTGGACCCTCTGTTGGCATCTGCTGGGGTGAGTCCTAATCCCCCAAGTGGTGCCCCTCAGCTCCTAGGCCCTTTGATAGGATGTACTCCTCCTGTCCATACTGAAAAGGCTGAAACGTAGAAATATTTTGTAAACGTTTTGCCTGGAGAACCAACAGAGACCAGGATTGTCATTAAAGTTGCAGTCATCGAATCACTGGTCACCCTCAGCTTTCTGGCATACCCCACTGAAGAAGAGCTAACTTCCAGAAAAGTTTCTAATTCTGAACGTGGGGGGCATCATCTGGACTGACGCTGAGTAGCACCTTGTCAAATTCAAAGCCTTCCATGGTTAAGACTTTGGACTTCAACCTCTCAGAGCTTTCCTTCCTCTGTCAACGACCACATCAGGACCCCACTCCTCGGCAAACCACCATCATCTATCCCCAGTTCAGATCCAGCTTGCAGCTTTCTCTTCTGATGACTGGTCAACATTCTCTTTTTCTCCATAAAAATGTGAAAGTCCGAAGGTTAACATTCCACTGGGATGAACTTAGTCCCTGCATCTGATCTGTGATCCATCTAGGTCGACCATAAATTTTCACTTTGACTCAGTCTAACACGACCACATTACAGCACATTGTCATTTAGGTGTCATTTTATTAATTAAAATATTGTCTATTATTGAAAATGGTTTGGGATTTTTCTTATGTTGTGTTTTCACTTCATTACTGCTTGAGTACTGGATAAATACTTTACACATTGCCTCTAAGTTAAGCCTGGCTGCTTTGTGCCAAGCAGCCAGATGGTTAATCACGGTTTTATTCAGTATTTTCAGTGGGTCACCTGTTCAAGGACTTTGAATATTATTTGAGGTATGTTCTCACCCCTCTCAACTAATACCCCAATTTCTTATATTGGTGTTCAGTGGTGGGATTCAGTATTTGTGTTTTTGCAGTGCCACTCTGTGATTTGTGCAAAACCGTGAATCCCTTGTATAATCTGACATTAAAATAGATTTTTGTTTTTTAAATTCTTGTTTATTTTTAATTGCCCATTGTTTCCCCGTTTTCCTAAATTTCACTCCTGTCCTCATATTCTGCACCTGTGGTTTTTGAAAGAATAGAGCAACATTAAAGGCTTCACTGTGACAGAGATGAAGAAGTTGCTTTGGAAGGAGGGGGCTGAAGCTAGCAAAAGGCTTAAAAAAACTGCAGTAAAATATACGCCTAAAAGCCAGGGAAGAAGTCTGCCTTCTACAATCTGCATCACAGGAACAGGAGAATGGTGGGGCAGAAAAGGAAGATGAAATAGAAGTGGAAGAAAAGAAAAGAAAACCTGTCAATGCCCCCAGAGCCAAAAGAGAGAGGAGGGCGCTTAAGAGTGAGACCTCCTGCAAGTTCCAGGGCTGGTAGTAGTGTTTCCACAACCTAACCTCTGAAGAGCTGGAGGACAGGCAAGTGAAGAGAGAGTTGAGGCTGCAACTGGCCACTCTAGCCATAAAGGAGACACTCTAGCCATAGAGGAAGCAGCTACAGCAAGGGCCCTGGTTGAGAAAAAGTTTGCCCTTGAGGCAAGGATAATGTTGTTGGCTCATGAGGTGATCAAGAAAGAGCTGGACCTGAAAGCCATGAAGGTCACTGAGTCAAGTGAGGATGGTGACAATGACACAGAGGTGCCTAAAGGAGGTAAAAGGGTCAACATCCCCAAATACCTGGTGCCTAGCTTTGCAGTGGGGGATAACATTGACAAGTGACTTGAGGCCTATGTGGTAGCTTTTATACAGGCACAGAGTCCCAGACCAGCACCAAGGGGCTAGTCTCTAGAAACATGTGATAGCCATTGAGATTAGTATCCTACTACCCCAGATAAGCTGCAATGAAGAGGTATGCTCCCATGAAAGAAGCCCTTATTGTCAAGTTTGGTCTAACCCAGAGAAGTACCCCTTGAAGTTTAGAGACAGCCAGAAACTGTCTTAGCAGTTCTAGGTGGAGTTCAAGGATTACTCCAGTAAGGCACCAGATGGTTGGGTGAAGAGCAGCAAAGTAAGTGACTATGATGGTCTATACAATCTATTCATGAGAGAGCACATGCTCAGTAATTGCTTTGCAGAACTGTACCAATATCTGATTGATCCAAAGCTCATTGTGTCAAAAGAGCTTGCAAAGGAGACCTCAAAAAAGGTGGGCAGGGTCTCCACCAACAGTTTTAGAGGAGTAAAAGGGAAAACCAAAAGGATTTCTCTAAAGGCCCCCAAAATATTTTCCAGGGAAAGAAGTCCCAGTCCAACCCTGAACAGAACAAGCATTTGCAATGCAATAGGTCTCGCATTTGCGAGAGTTTGAGCTATTTTTATTGTAAATGACATTGCCTTTTATTTATGTTTTGGTTTTTGAAATATAAATAAAAGCCATTGTCATTTACAATGCCAATAGGTCAAACTCGCGTAAATGCGAGACCTATTGCATTGCAAATGCTTGTTGTTACCGAAAAGCCCTTTCCACAGCGCATACTGGCTCCTTTAACGTTACTCACAAAAACAAACAAGTACAGGTAAAGCACGAGATGGCTTTGTGTTACCAAAAGCACAATGCTCCAGCACTGGAATTTTAATCAACATAGTGGCAGAACTTAAATCCCAATGGCAGGAGTCAGGAGGCCTCACAAGGAACATATTAACCTGTAATAATGTGCTAGAATCTGTTGGAGGAATATGGTTAAAGACCAGTGTGCACACTGATGAGAGGCATGTGAGTCCAGGACAGTGTCTCCTATGAATGAGCAGTGCAGACCCTGAGTAACAGTCTCTTAATCATGCAGTTTTGCCATCTGCACTAGTCCTGTTATCATCAGCGCTATTCTTATTGTTGTCATCGGCACTAGTCTCGTTGTCATCGGCACTAGTCTTGTTGTCATCAGCACTAGTCTCATTGTTATCATCAGCGCTATTTTCGTTGTTGTCATTAATGTTGTCATCAGCACTAGTCTCATTGTTGTCATCAGCGCTATTCTCACTGTTCTCGTTAGCACTAGTCCCACTGTTATCATCAGAGCTATAGTCATTGTTATCAATTCTCACTGTTCTCGTTAGCACTAGTCCCACTGTTATCATCAGAGCTATAGTCATTGTTATCATCAGTGCTATTCTCATTGTTGTCATGAGCACTAGTCCCATTGTTATCATCAGAGCTATTTTCATTGTTCTCACCACCACTAGTCCCGTTGTTATCATCAGGGCTATTCTCATTGTTGTCATGGGCACTAGTCCCATGGTTATCAGTGATATTCTCATTGCTGTCATGAGCAATAGTCCCATTGTTATCATCAGTGCTATTCTCATTGTTGGCATCGGCACTAGTCCCATTGGGATCATCAGTGCTATTCTCATTGTTGGCATCAGCACTAGTCCCATTGGGATCATCAGTGCTATTCTCATTGTTGGCATCGCACTGTTCCTCAGTGAAAAATCTAAGAAAGTTTCAAAAGAGCAACCTGTGCCCGACAGGCATTTCAAACTTAGCAGTCCGTCAGGAAGTACATCGAAGAGCAGAGCCCTCCACCGCTGCAAGTAGCTGAACTGAATGCCCAAAGGAACATTTTGCGTGCGTGGTGTACATTTATCTGGAGTTTGCCACCAAACCTGTTACACTGTAATCAAACATTCCTCCGTACATCCACGCCAAAGACAGTCAGCAGAAAACACGGAAGTTCTGCCTCACAGAAGTCCGAGGAGCAGCCTAAAGATGGGGCAGACATTTTTATACTGTGTGAACATAGTGAACATAGTGCAATGCATAATACTTCAATACTTCAACACTTTTAAAAGCAGCTG
This sequence comes from Calotriton arnoldi, assembly GCA_963921515.1. Taxonomy (NCBI): domain Eukaryota; kingdom Metazoa; phylum Chordata; class Amphibia; order Caudata; family Salamandridae; genus Calotriton; species Calotriton arnoldi. The sequence continues at coordinate 4,318,199 of CAWUFW010000351.1, read as the reverse complement.
CAAAACTTATTTCAGATACTATCTGGAAACAAGGCAGCAGTGTAAAAAGTACATGCGGCTGAAACTGCCTCCTTGAAACGAAAACTAGACAAGCGGCAGTGAAAGCGATCGCGAAAGCGATCGCTATTGTTAAAAAAAAAACACGATTGCGAGTGGTGCGCGCGCGCGCGCCACAGCGAGCCATCTGGTTTCCATTATCGCGCCTGTGTCTGGGCACGATAATTGAAACCACATGGCATCGGTGCGCGTAATAGACACCGATAGGCCATGGGCGGAGCAATGCGACCGCCTTTGGCCAATTGCGTGCTGTCTTTTATACAAAGACGCACGCAAAGGCCAATAGCGTGGCCCAAAAGGAATCGCACACGCACGAGCGTGTGCGATTCCTAGGTCAGTGCTGAATCCCAGTTTTTCACCTACTAAATGTCGAATGTTACTAGTATGGGCATATCAAGAGGGATGCCATCTGTCTCTTCAGGAAACAACCCCCCACTGGTGGGCCTACCACAGGAATGGCCAGTCTAATGCTGAGGGAGGAGGTTACCCCAGTTATATTTGGGGGAGAGCTCAGGTTATCCTAATATCCCTGGGCGAGAAAGCACATGGTGCCTAAGGCTCATATGCCTGACAATACTAAAAAGTATAAGCACTGGGTTACTGTCAATGGGCAGAGGGTGGAGGCTCTGAGAGACAAAGGAGCCAGTATGACTACTGTTGGGTGTCATCTGTTGTCCTCAGACTGGTAGTCCCTGATGTAGTCCACCAGGTTGTGACAGTAGACAACCAGGTGAGCCACTATCCAGTGGCTTTGGGTCCTCTTGAATAAGGGGGCATCGGGTTCCATAAAGGTAGCTGTAAGTCTGGCTGTAGAAAAGCCATCCTTTCTGCCCTGATCAGCCCCCATTTTTGGACTGATCCTGGTGGTACTGACTGTGCCCTGGACTCTGTTAACCAGAGCCAGGCAAGTGCTCTATCCTCAAAACTGTATATGTTAATTGGTATAATTGTAATTGGCAAAGGCAACCTACCTTTAAGTCCCTAGTATATGGTAGGGCATGTAGGTTTAGAAGCCCCAGTGGAATTAATGCTTTAAAGTGTGTACTGCTGTGGTGTATAATGTCATTTTAAAGCTAGGCCTGCCTTACAGGCTGGTTTTAACATAAAACTGTGCCCAAATTTGACATAAGAATTAAAAGCACTTCCAAAGTCCAAAACTACTTTTGCATTAGTTATAATTCACCCCTAAGGTCTATCTTAAGTGCATCAAGGGCAGGGTGCGTAGTTATAAAATGTAGGGACAATATAAAATATATTTTATATGCCCTGGTAAGGACAAACAGTTCAACGTCATTATTCCTTATTGCAGTGTTGCTAGCCCCATAGGCTAACATGGGAGCAAGACCACTGACTCATTGTCAGTGAAATTGCTCTCCCTCCCTCGCAGCTCCACCATTAAGTGTGGCCTCCCCCGAGCCCCTGCACTCCTGAGTGCTGGTGTTCGAGGCCCTCCTCCACCTGCAGGTTTACCTGCGCCTCATCCCTGGTGGTCCAGTGGACCTCTGGCTCCTTTGCCTCTCCGTTTCACTCATTTTTTTACCCTCAGCTCAATCTAATTTCTGCGCCTTTCTGCACTTTCTCTGCTTTTCTGCTCTATCTCCCTGGTGGTCCAGTGGACCTCTGTCTCCTTTCTCTTGCTCCGCTTTCCCTCTCCGTTTCACTAGTTTTTTTACCCTCAGCTCAATCTCTTTTCTGCGCTTTTCTGCACTTTTTCTGCTTTTCTGCTCTATCTCCCTGGTGGTCCAGTGGACCTCTTTCTCTTGCTCCGCTTTCCCTCTCCGTTTCACTCGCTTTTTACCCTCAGCTCAATCTCTTTTGTGCACTTCTCTGCACTTTTCTGCTTTTCTGCCCTATTTCACTTTTAGTCCTTTTTTCCTCTTTATTCTCCTTTTCCCTTTTTCCACCCATTTTCCCCGTGGCTGCTGCCCCCGCGGCCCCTCCCCCCCAGCACGACCAGCGCGATCAGCCCAATCCAGCTCCCCTCCCCGCTGTCCAGCCCTCCCCGACCCCTACTTAATGGCGGCCACTGCGGGGACAGGCGAGCAAGACCACTGACTCATTGTCAGTGAAATTGCTCTCCCTCCCTCGCAGCTCCACCATTAAGTGTGGCCTCCCCCGAGCCCCTGCACTCTCGAGTGTTGGTGTTCGAGGCCCTCCTCCACCCGCAGGTTTACCTGCGCCTCATCCCTGGTGGTCCAGTGGACCTCTGTCTCCTTTCTCTTGCTCCGCTTTCCCTCTCCGTTTCATTCGTTTTTTTACCCTCAGCTCAATCTCTTTTCTGCGCCTTTCTGCACTTTCTCCGCTTTTCTGCTCTATCTCCCTAGTGGTCCAGTGGACCTCTGTCTCCTTTCTCTTGCTCCGCTTTCCCTCTCCGTTTAACTCGTTTTTTACCCTCAGCTCAATCTCTTTTGTGCACTTCTCTGCACTTTTCTGCTTGTCTGCCCTATTTCACTTTTAGTCCTTCCTTCCTCTTTATTCCTCCTTTTCCCACCTGTTTTCCCCGCGGCCCCTCCCCCACAGCACAACCAGCGCGACCGGCCCAATTCAGCTCCCCTCCCCGCCTCCCAGCTGTCCAGCCCTCCTCGACCCCTACTTAATGGTGGCCGCTGCGGGGACAGGCGAGCAAGACCACTGACTCATTGTCAGTGAAATTTCTCTCCCTCCCTCGCATCTCCACCATTAAGTGTGGCCTCCCCCGAGCCCCTGCACTCTCGAGTGTTGGTGTTCGAGGCCCTCCTCCACCCGCATGTTTACCTGCGCCTCATCCCTGGTGGTCCAGTGGACCTCTGTCTCCTTTCTCTTGCTCCACTTTCCCTCTCCGTTTCACTCGTTTTTTTACTCTCAGCTCAATCTCTTTTCTGCGCCTTTCTGCACTTTCTCTGCTTTTCTGCTCTATCTCCCTTGTGGTCCAGTGGACCTCTGTCTCCTTTCTCTTGCTCCGCTTTCCCTCTCCATTTCACTCGTCTTTTTACCCTCAGCGCAATCTCTTTTCTGCCCTTTTCTGCACTTTCTCTGCTTTTCTGCTCTTTCTCCCTGGTGGTCCAGTGGACCTCTGTCTCCTTTCTCTTGCTACGCTTTCCCTCTCCAGTTCACTCGTTTTTTACCCTCAGCTCAATCTCTTTTGTGTACTTCTCTGCACTTTTCTGCTTTTCTGCCCTATTTCACTTTTAGTCCTTTTTTCCTCTTTATTCCTCCTTTTTCCTTTTTCCACCCGTTTTCCCGCCGCTGCTGCCCCCGCGGCCCCTCCCCCCAGCACGACCAGCGCGACCGGCCCAATCCAGCTCCCTCCCCGCTCCCACCTCCCAGCTGTCCAGCTCTCCCTGAACCCTACTTAATGGAGGCTGCTGTGCGGCCGCGCCGCTGGCGCGCCGAAGGCGCACCAAAGGCAAGCCCGTCTGCGCCCATCCGCGACCAGCGCCAGGAACCCTGGACCTCCGCCACGCCAACGCTACGACCCGGCAGCACTCCACGCACTCCACCCAGGCCGCAACAACAACTGCACGCTAGCATCTCTTGCCGGCACCCACGGACCCTTCAGCTGTCACCGAAGCCGACAAACCTACAGCACCGCCAGGATCACGGACCCAGCACAACCCGACCGCAAGAACACACCCAAACCAAAGACCCTGCAATGCATCCTACTCAACGTCCGATCCCTCCACAAACACGCCACAGAAATCTGGGACCTCCTCAACAGCACCACCCGGACGTAGCGTTCTTCACCGAAACCTGGACCAACACCACCTCGGAACCGGACATCGCCATCGCCATTCTGCAAGGATACAAGATCTCCAGAAAGGACCGCCACACCCGCACGGGAGGAGGAGTCGCCATCGTCCACAAATCCACCCTCCGCCTGAGCACACTCCCCGACGAGCCCTCAGACATGATGGAACACCTACACTTCAAGATACTGACCAGCCATACCACCACCCTCCGAGGAACCCTCATCTACCGACCCCCTGGACCCCGCGGACCATTCGCCAACTCCATCACGGACATCTTCTCCCCGCATGCCATCGCATCCACCAAATACACCCTGCTGGGAGACCTCAACTTCCACCTCGACAACCAACTGGACCCCAACACTACATCCCTCCTGGACAACCTCCACAACATTGGACTCTGCCAAATTGTGACTGAACCCACGCACTCAGCAGGACACACCCTCGACCCCCTCTTCACAACAGGAAACTCCATCACCTTCAGCCACACCACCGAACTCCCATGGACTAACCACCGATGCGTCCACTTCACCTTCAGAACACCCACCAACCACAGACACCAGCACCTGCTCCCACGAAGAAACTGGACCAGAATCACCGACGACCAGCACACCTCCTCACTCAGCAACTCCATCCCAACCATCACGGAAAACGACGACCCCAACACCGCAGCCCGAACCCTGCACAGATGGATCTCTGACAGCGCCAACACCATAGCCCCCCTCAAGAAAAACAACAGCACCCACGCCAAGAAAGCCAGATGGTTTACCACCAAACTTCGAGAGTCCAGACGCACTTGCCGCCGCCTCGAAAAGGCCTGGAGGAACACCAAATCTACAGAAGCACACAACAACTTCAGAGCCGCGACCAACGCCCACCACCAACTCATCAGAAAAATGAAGAAAAAAGTGATTGAAGACAGAATCTCCACACACGCACACAACAGCAAAGAACTCTTCAACATCAAGGAGTTTGCCCAACCCACCAGCGAGTCGACTGACATCCCTCCCTCACAAGACCTCTGTGACAAACTCAGCACATTCTTTCACCACAAAACCAAGAGCATCTACGACAGCTTCAACGAAGACAATCAACACACTAAACCCCCACCAACCACCCCCGACACCCTGAAGCCAGCAATTGACAACTGGACAGCCCTCACCACCGAAGACACACTGAAGACGATGAAGTCAATCCACTCCGGGGCCCCCACGGACCCCTGCCCCCACCACATCTTCAACAGAGCTGCCGACACCATCGCACCCATGCTCCGCCACACCATCAACCGCTCCCTGGCGACCGCCTCGTTCCCCGACGACTGGAAACATGCCGAGGTCAACCCCCTCCTGAAGAAACCCTTGGCGGACCCCACCGACCTCAAAAACTACAGACCCATCTCCCTGCTCCCGTTCCCAGCAAAAGTCATCGAGAAAGCCATCAACAGCCAACTCGCCACATTCATCGAAGAGCACAACATCCTCGACTCCTCCCAATCCGGCTTCAGAAAAAACCACAGTACGGAAACTGCCCTCCAACGCCGCAACAGACGACATCCGCACCCTACTGGACAAAGGAGAAACAGTAGCCCTCATCCTCCTCAACCTCTCAGCGGTGTTCAATACAGTCTCTCACCTCACCCTAATACGCAGACTCCACGACGCAGGGATCCAGGACAAGGCCCTCGACTGGATCCGCTCCTTCCTCTCCGGCAGAATGCAAAGGGTCAGACTCCCCTTTCCTCTCGGACCCTACACCAACCACCTGCGGAGTCCCCCAGGGGTCCTCCCTCAGCCCTACGCTCTTCAACGTCTACATGGCTACGCTCGCCCCCATTGTCAGAACCTACGGACTCAACATTGTGTCATACGCAGACGACACCCAACTCATCCTCTCCCTATCCAACGAACCCAACACCGCCAGACACAACTTTCGAGAAGGCATGGAAGCCATCGCCAAATGGATGAAAAATAGCTGCCTACAACTAAACACCAACAAAACAAAAGTACTCATCATGGGCCCAAACTCTGACGCCTGGAACGACACCTGGTGGCCCCCCGCCCTCGGAAGCCCGCCCACCCCCACAGACCACGCACGCAACCTGGGAATCATCCTGGACTCCGAGATCAAAATGGACCACCAGATCAACTCCGTCTTGTCCTCCTGCTTCCACACCCTCCGCCTCCTACGTAAGACCTTCAAATGGATCCCCCTCGAACACAGAAAGACCGTCACTCACGCCCTGGTCACCAGCAGACTCGACTACGGCAACACACTCTATGCCGGAATAAACAAAAACCTCACCCGCAAGCTACAGAACATCCAGAACGCCGCCGCAAGACTGGTCCTCAACCTGCCAAGACACTGCCACATCTCCCAGCACCTGCGCACACTCCACTGGCTCCCCATCGAGGCTAGAGTCACCTTCAAGATGCTCACCCACGCACACAAGGCCCTCCACGACACCGGACCAGCATACCTGAACAGCCGACTCCAATTCCACGCACCCCAAAGGACCCTACGATCAGCCCAGCTCTCCTACGCCGTGGTCCCCTGCACCAGAAAAACCAGATCGGGAGGCCGCTCCTTCTCCTTCCTCGCGGCCAAAGCCTGGAACGCCCTTCCGCTCCACCTCATACAGACAACATCACTTCCCATCTTCGCTAGAAACCTCAAAACCTGACTCTTCGACAGACCCCCTCCTTGATGGACTGGAACCTGCACCCCCCCAAGCGCCTTGAGACCCTTACGGGTGAGTAGTTGCGCTTAACAAACGCGTGATTGATTGATTGATGGAAGGCTTTATTTAACTTAATAAAGTCCAGCTTTTGATTGGTGTGAGCTAGACTTCATTCAAACCATTTAATTAATGGTTACATTAACCCCAACAACATGCCAAGGTCGGATTTAACATAACTATTACAGAAAAGTAGTTTTAGAACTTACTATCCTGAGGTTACCTAAAGTAGCCCTATGGCAGGCTTTTCTGATTGGTCAACCTTTGACAGCCTGAGCCAAGCTACTCCCCGAGTAGGTTTGAAGAGGACTGGGGGCTAGCTTTTGGGGCTACAATAGTTTTTTTTATTGGCAGATTGAGGCAGTAACCCAATTTTGGTATTTATGTAGCCTCCCAAGTTTTATTACCCCATATTAAGCCTGAAAAAAGGGGACGACTCCTGTTTGTCACAAAATACATTATTCATTTTATACTTCCTTAGTTGGCCTACAAAAAGGAGGGGAGAGTCGCTCTTGTTCCTCAAGTACCATGTTTGCTTTCTTCAGGTTAACCTCAGTAGTGTGATGGTTTGCATTCCTTTGCACAGTGTTCGTATTTCAGAGAGGTAAAATCTCATTACATAATTTTACTTTAATTTATTTAGTTGCTGCTCAGTGTATTGATCAAGTTTCATGATATACTGTTGTTCAGCTTCGGCACTCCTGGGGACTACTGCACAATCGTGAACTGCAATTCCCAGCATTCCAAGGGGCGGGTTATCAATTGACCAGGAGGACGTGACTCCACCCACAATGCCAGAAATGGAGAAGAGATGGCAGAGGCTTAACAATGCTGGCTTTACACCCCAAGAGCTACCATCACGGGTGCATTTGGTGGAAGGATTGGACACCAGTGAAACTCAGCCCTTGGAGTGGTGAGAAGGATCGTTCACTCTTTTTAATCCTGTCTGATTTTGGTGTTCTAGAGAAATATACCAGTGGGTGAAAATGGGTTATGCTAACTGATTCTGATTTACATCTTGGAGTGTGCCCACAAGGACGTGTCTCTCCTGCCCGTATAAGGTGATTGGAGACACCTTGGAGGGTGGGAACCATTATTTTTACATATCCATAAACTTTATTTCAGCCATAAGGCCATAAAAGTTACAATGAAACATACTTAACATTTTTCAGTATCATTATAAGTATACAGCTTATTAAAACTGGTGGACATTTTCAGAGTAGATTCTATACAATAGTTCACTACCTTCATATAGTTCTGTATCGAAAAGCAAGAGAAAACCATAGTCAAAAACATATCTCGGTCCGCCATGACCTATGAAAAAATCTCTGTGTTCTTCAGAAAAGTTTACCATGATGGAATGATAGAGATAAATGATTCCTATTCTAAAAAGTCACTGCCAGTAACTATTTAAAGAAAAAAAAAGCAAGTACACATGTCTTCCAGTGGTTGCTGTGACTATAGTCATACAAGGGAAGAACCATTACTATAAACTGAAGTTAAAGTGTGGCTATCTACAGTACAAAAAGGGGCAGGTTAAATATATTTCGGTGAGCGAGCAATAATAAAAGAAACCAAAGGTAAGGCCTCAGGTGACCTAGTCTAATAATTTTTGTCTTTTAACTCTACTGATTCATCAGTACAAGGCAACACCTCTATCATTTGTCCCACCCACCACTAAATTATTCAAATCATTAAATTAGGTCAGCATTTAAAGCCTATTAGTGTTAAAACATTTGCCAATTTAAAAATGTCAACCCTCTAGGGCTATCTTATTGACTCTAAGGGGTCGATTCCGATCTCGGTCGGAAGGCCTCCGAATCGGATTCGGCTTTACCGGATCCGAGTCGGAGGCTTTGTTTCCGACCGAGTCGTACAGAGGTCCGGATGCCCAAGTACGATGCGAATGAACGCGAAATCGCCGACCGACTCATTTCCGGGTCCGAACCGCTCTGTGAGACTCGGTCGCAGACGAACCGTACCGCGCAATGGAGTCGATTTCCGACCGAGCCAGTACAATGCACGAATCGGACAGCCGGATCGAGTCGGAGTCTCCGGGACAAAAAAGCTCCAGGAAGCGGACTTCGGGGGTCCGTGCCGGACCCCCTTCACCCGTAGCCTAACGAGTCGAACACAGGGGGACCCAAGGGTCCCCCTTCACATGCATGTACGGTGCGGATGGCACCAACGTGTACCCACTGCAGGGGCGCCCTTTTGCGAGACGTACCTATTCAGCTGATGCGAGGCCATGCACGCGTCGTACGACCGGCTCCCATTGACTTCAATGGGAATCCGACCGAGCCGAGTCCGTCAGCATGCAGCAGCATCGTACTCGCTCGGTCGGACTCCAGGGGTACGGCTCGGTCGGAAAACACTCCGGATCCGGCTCGGTCGGAGGGCTTTCCGACCCAGATCGGAATCGACCCCTAAGTCTCCAGGCCCAGAGGAGGAACGTAAAGGTGGCAAATACAATCAGCTAATTTGTGTCACATTGTAGCAGCTTGTAGGCCTCCCAGTAGTGCGCTTTACCTACATTTTTGCACACTGGTTTAATCCAATTTATCCATGGCTGGACATAGCCTGAGCAGAAAACAAAAAAATGCCTAGCCATATCAGAAGTCACCAGACAGAAGGGGCAGCTGTGAGTTGGCAGGGTGCTTTTATCCCATCTTTCTACTAGTGACCTTAGAGGTAAGCTGCCTACCCTGAATCTAATATATAAGCGCTTAGCCTGCTAGGGTTTAATCCTATCCAGGTAGGGCTCGAGCATAGGTGAGTATTTGAATTGCAGAAATTTGTCCATATAATGCTAGGGTTTAATCCTATCCAGGTAGGGCTCGAGCATAGGTGAGTATTTGAATTGCAGAAATGTGTCCATAATGCTCTCCTCTGTTACTTTATTCCATGAGCTAACCAATGAAACTTCCCAGAAAAGTTTCTTTATCTTAGTGGATGTGGCCTTGCTCATTTCAGTTGAGGAATGCCATACGTTCTCCATTTTGAGCTACACATGACTGTTTCATCTTTTTGAGCCATGGGGTCAGTAGATTTTTATCGAGCATGATTAGTTCAAATAAGGCATCCCTATAGGGTGCCAACTCCACTGTAGTCCAGAGCTGTACCCAATATAAAAGAAATTTCAGAAGAGCCGACAAGTCTACCTTATTCATTGCCAGATCAATGCACAGGGGTAGCAAAGGGGTGCTTGAGGGCAAGCAGACCAATGATCGAATTAACTTATTTTCAGTTTCTAATAGGGGAGTCAGGCCGGCACAACCCCAAATATCTGCCCCATATATGTCCCCCTCCACAGAGTTAGCCCTATAGACTTCCAGGGCTGGGTTGACAGCACCACTGTTAGGGGTCCTATACTTTCTTACCACCACAAACCCCCTTTGATGTAGTATAACTCTACTTTTTTCTATTTGGCGGACCCAGGACAAGTTGTCAGCTAGCCTGCCACCCAAATGATCAAAATGGCTCACTTGCTCTAACGGTACCCCCTCCACCACCATCCTACCACTGAAGGAGTGGTGAGGATTCAGGGCCAGTAATGTGGATTTAGTGGGATTAATCTCTAGCCCCCATTTCTTTCAAAAAGAAATAAAGTGATCCAAAAGTGTCTGGATCCCCATAGGAGTTATGGGGAGGAACAATGTGTCATCTGCAAACATCAGGATCGAACTACTTTTGTTTGCAGATTTCGGTGAGTAATGCCTACAATCCCTCAGCCAATCAACCACTCCATTAATTTACAGGCTAAGCAACATGGGGGCAAGGACACAACCATGCCTTACTCCACGGTTTATGAGTATCCTTTGTGTGAGATCGCCCCCCATGTTCCACCTGACTTGTGGATATGTTTCGAAGTGCAAAACCCTCAGTATTCTCTGGAGGTCTCCAGGAATGCCATAATCCTCCAGGACCGTCCACAGACTATCCATGGGGACCAGGTCAAACGCAGCCCTCAGGTCCATGAAGGCCACTTAAAGATGGTCCTGCTTCAGGACAATTTGTTTCCAACACACTGTCATGCAGCAAAAGACCTTGTCAACTGTGCTAGCCCTGCACCTAAATCCTGCCTGGCTGTCCGAGAGAATGCGATTATCAGTAATTTACTTGTGGAGTCTGGACAGCACCTGCCTGCAGAACATCTTTTGACTATTTCACAAGGTGGTTCAGCACTCAGCTTATAAATCAGTTAAATATATAGCAATATTCGTAGTGCATAGTATGTAGATAAAAATAACAAGGCACTATCTTCTCAATGAACAAATGTAGGAGCCGTTCCTTCTTCCAAAAGTTTCTTTATTCTTTATTCATTCATTTTTCTTAAAATCAAAGCATGTGATTGGTAGCCAACGCGTTTCGTCCACCTGGGACTTCTTCAGGGCTCAGCATGTGAATGGTCTTCTCGCATGTTCTTTACGTTGTACTTTTTAACAGATAAATATGATGTAAAGGATGTATGGAGTACAATTGCTCCAGGGTGTAACAGCATGACGTCCGGTTCAGTGAAGAGAGACTATTGTCAATGAGGCTGATCGGCCTGTAGTAAGAAGGGGCATCCTGCCTTTCTTTAAATGGGGACAATAATAGCTCTGTGTCAGGAAGGCAGAATATTCTCCCCTCTTACAATGGCATTGCTCAAGGTGTTTACGTAGGGAATCCAGATGTCTGGTTGGGATATGAACAAATCTTCTGGAATGCCATTGGGGCCAGGGGCTTTTTCTCTACTCATTTCCTGGAGGGCCTGCTCTGTTTCTTCCAACTCAGACTCCACAGGGGTACTATCCCCTCCCTCATCATGGGGTCGGGCGTGAGATGCTATAAAAGCATTGCTGAAGGGCAGGGAGTCGCCACACCACTTGCTGTATAGTCCAGAGAAATGGGCAACCCATGCGTCTGGTTGCAAGTGCAACACTGCTTCTAGGTGGTTTTCAATGGCAAGATTTCCATTAGCTAGGAGTTTCCAGAATACCTTCAAGTTCCTTTTAGCAAGAGATTCTGTGAGATCATCTCACCATTACTTAAAATGGACATGACGTTTTATGAGACACAAAACAACTATGGTGTAGAACCTCAACATGTGTGTTTTTTATGTATCTATTTATGTGTTTGCACAGTAAAAACACTGGTGTGAATGTCTCTCATGAAAAGATTATATTTTCTTCCCCACTATTGAGAGCAAGACTATAGCATGTATTCATGTGACTTTATAACGCCCATTTCTCACAGAAAGTGTACAAAGGAGCATGACAAAGCATGCAGGATAAGGATATAAAGTAATATATCCAAGCATTCCGTAGATAATTTGAGCTTATTGATTTTCTGTATTGTCGTTTTTTCTTTTCTATATATGTTGTCCTCGTCTCTTGACCATGCATCAAGGCACAATTGTATGCCTCTAGATTAGAGGCTCGGGCAAGTAGGCCAGCCTAACACGTTGCATGTTTGTCCATGTCCTACACGTGTGACTAACAATAACTGACTGAATAGACATAAAAAACCTGCTCAGAACTATGACAACAACAGAAACAAGCATTTGCAATGCAATAGGTCTTGCATGTTTTTAGAGTTACAACTAGTGGGGCTGCAATGGAAATGGTTTTTAATTGTGCGACGGGCGGGATGACACAGAGGGCGCCTAAGCTGAAAACGCATTTCCATGAGTCGGAAGAAGCAGCAACCTCGGAGAGGTGGTGGGTGCAGGCATGCACTATTGTGGGCGGGGTCTCAGCTAGTGTAGTGTCCTCGCTCCAGTACAAAGGACACGGACACTATTTTGTATGTGGGGAGCCTTTATTCACGTCCTTCTCCTATCTCCTTATCTCTGCTCTACCTTGACCTCACTCGCCCCTCCTCTTCCGCCACCCGGCTCTCCTCCCACCTCTTAGCCTCATGTGCCGGTCCTAGCGCCCAGCACATATCTCAACATTACATCTTCCCCCTTCTTGAACAATTTTTACTTATTTTAGATGTGTCCGTGCATGCCAAATTAAACGATGATATAAAACAACATAGTTACATTTCTTCAATCAGGCGAACTGGTCTTCGATGAGTTCGTTGCGGCCGGAGAGATGAGCCTCTTGAGCCGCCCGTTCCCTTTCGTCCGGAGACGTGGAGGGTCGATGATCACTTATCAACTCAGGTGCAACTCCAGTTGCCATACTGTGAGGTGCAGTCAATGCTTCTCGGACATTGGGTGTGCATTTCTGAAAATGCGTCACGTTCCTTGTGATTCTCTTGTTCTCCGACGCAGCTGTAATCATGGTCCCTTTTTGTTTTGTCACCAGCAGTGGGCATGCATGATATCGACAGTCTGCTTTTCTCTGTTGTTCTTGTCGCACCAATACCCAGTCTCCCTCATGAATGGACAGTTGTGCAGCTTTTCTCCGTCGGTCTGCATATTCCTTCATCTTCTCCTTTTTTAGTTTGTCTGTGGCTGCTATTTCTTCGTGCTCAGAGTCTTGAGACAAACTACTAGCGGCATCTTCCCACGTTGGTATTCTGGTGCGCACTGTGTGACCCAACATTAATGTTGCGGGACATTTGCCTGTGGTAGTATGCGGTGTGCTTCCATATGCGCGTAATACTTCATTTAGAGCCCCTTGCACATCACTCTTTGAAAGTTCTGTCTGCTGGATGGTCTTCTTTAGAGTGGCCATAAATCTTTCCACCATTCCATTGGCCTGGGGCCACAAAGGAGTGATCTTCCGGTGTCTGAAATTGAGGTGCTTGGCAAATTCGGCGAAGTCTTGCCCATTGAATGGAGGGCCATTATCTGTTTTTACTACCTTCGGTATGCCCCATGCTGCGAACACCTCATCAAATACCGGTATGGTGGTGGCGGCTTTAGTTGACGTTACGAGGTGCGCAATTGGGAAGCGTGAGTATTCGTCCATCATGACCAGGATATATTTGCCAGATTGTAGCGGTCCAAAGAAGTCCACTGCGACCTGATGCCACACGCCATCCGGCAGTTCAGACATTTGCAGCGGTGCAGGTGGATCCTCTCGACTTACTAGCTGACACTGTGGGCAGTCTTTCAGTGTAAGTTCCACCATCTGATCCAGCATGGGGAACCAGACCCGTTCCCTCAGCGCTCTCTTCGTGGCTACAATACCTCTATGCCCTTCATGCGCTAAGTTGATGACTCCTTGGCGCAACTGTTTCGGAATGATGATCCGTTTGTCCCTTAGTACAAGACCATCTGAGGTGATGGACAGTTCATCCTGCACATGTCTGAAAGAGGACAGTTCCTGACTATCAATCTGTTCACTCTGTCCGGATTCCTCCAAATGCCTCCAACTGTTCGTCTGAATGCGATGTTTTACATTTTGTAGCGTGGCATCTTCATTAGTGGCATCAAGGATGACATCCAGGGGAACTGCGGGTGGGTTGGCTTGAGCCACTACAAAGTGGATGTACTCCTCCGCTAATGATGGGTTGGATTTGGACGTTGCCTTGGGATGTCGGGACATATAAGGCCTACAGGACTTGCATCCACGGTGATTTCAGTTTTTCTTCTAGGATTGAAATATGCCAGATTTTTGGCAGATTCAACCGCAGCTTTGATTTCATGAAATGCTTGATCACACTTTGTGGTCCATTGAAATGGGTGTCCTTGTTTGGTCAGCTTTCTCAGGGGGTAACTAATAGTGGCATAGTCCTTGATATAGCGTGCACAGTAACTTGCCATGCCTAAGAAGGACCGTACATCCCCTGCGTCTCGCGGCCTGGGGGTGTCATTTAGAGCGGCAATATTTTCTGGATCAGATTTCATTCCAGAGCCTGAGAAGATGTGTCCAAAGAATTTTAGTGTGGATTTGTGGAATTCGCATTTATCTTTATTTAAAGTGAGATTGGCATCCAACAGAGCATGACAGACTCGGTCCAGCGCTGTGTTGTGTTCTTGCATTGTTGCTCCATAGACCAGGATATCATCACTGTAATTTAAAGTGTTGGGAACGTGATGGATTACCTTTCTGATGGCCTCTTGAAAAATCTCAGCGGCAGAAGAGACCCCAAAGCTGAGTCTTTTGTATCTAAACAGACCTTGATGAGTCGAGAATGTGGTGATATATCTCGATTGTTCGTGAAGTTCCAGCTGGTGATAGCCCTTGTTGAGGTCTAGTTTGGAGAATATTTGCGCCCCGTTGAGTGACGCAATCATGTCGCTAATATGAGGCCCCGGGTGTCTTTCTCTTTCGATGGCGGTGTTGGGTGCCCTCATATCTACACAGAGGCGCACGTTGCCAGGTGAGCCCTTTTTAGGCACAACGACCACTGGAGAGACCCAGGAGTGGGTCCTGACGTTCTCTCAATAATGTCGGCCTGGAGAAGATCCTGCAGTTCCTCCTCTACAGCCTGTTGAAGGTGAAATGGAATTTTCCTTTGATGCTGTGCTATGGGTGTCACACGTTCATTTATGTGTAATCGAACTTGGCAGTGAGCCATCTTTCCAAGTCCGGTGAATAACTTCGGGAACTTGTGCACTATATCCGGTTCATCATCAACTTTGTACAAAATTTCTACTAGTCGAAGTCGTTCCGCCGTGGGCAAACTGAGAAGACAATCTGCTTCAGGACCATCAATGACGTGAATGCGGGCCGGAATAGTTCTGTCCTTGTACGTGAGATTAGTCGGGAATTGTCCTAAGCAAGGAAGAGGTTCCTTTGACATCCAAGTGTACACCCGCACGGCAGCTTTATGCAAGTGCGGTGAGGGACTCATTTTCTTGTATTCTGCAACTGAAATGTAGTTGAGAGATGCTCCACTATCCAGAACAAATTTAGCCTGGTGTGTGTCCATTTTCAGATGTAGTCGCGGGTATTTCTTCAACCGGTCCGGATCCGCAACCATGCAGACGTACTCATCACTGTCTTGCGATATTGGTGACAAGGACCTCGACTCCCGAGATTGTGATCGACGAGATCGATATGTCCCATGAGACTGACGGCTGGACTGTGAAGAGCCAGTGGAGGAATCTCTGTGGTCCCACACTGCTTTGGCATGATGACGAGTGTTAGACTGTCTGGATTGTCTGTACTTGTCTCTGTGGGTGTCTTTGCGAGGAGCTCCACAGACGTTCTCAAAGTGGTTATCCCGGCCACACTTCCTGCACCTTTGTCCTAATGCAGGGCAAGTCTCCTTGTGGGGAAAATCATATCCACAGCGATAGCAATTAAGTTGACGCTCCTGTCGTTGGTCAGTCCGACTGGTACTGCGACGTCGACAACTCGTATGCTGGGACTGAATTTTGGATCTGGATGATCGTTGCTTTGCAGGGGAAGATCTGTTGGTGTTACGGGATTGGAGCCGAAATGCTTGTTCACATTTTACACCTCTTCCCGCTTCCATTCTCTTGGCCTGTTCTTCTGCCTGATCGTGTACTCGCGTCATTTCTTCGATTTCATTCAGAGAGTAACTTTTCTTTAGTAGACGTCTGCGCAACGACTCAGACTGGCATCCTTCTATGATTCGCAGGCGAAGGGCGTCTTCTGTCGAGAAAGAGTCAAATTCGCAGTAGCGGGCCAAGCGTCGAAGTCGCGTAATGAAGGTACTCATGGGCTCGTCTTTTGCTTGAGAAGTCAGATTGAATGTATATCTTTCGCAATCAACATTCCGTTTGTGAAGAAATTTCCTGTTTAGTACCTCACGCACATTGGCATAGGACGAAACTGCGTCAGCCGGAAGCTCCTTTATGATCTGACCAACATCTTTCCCAATTAAATTGCGTAATGCAATCAGTTGCTGTTCCTCCTCGGTCACCTGAGACCCTTTCATGAAGTCTTCAAAGTCTTCTAGCCATTCCTGCCAGCGAAGGCCCATACCTCCCCCTGATATGAGGACCAAAGGTTCCGGCGGGCGTAGAAAAGGGACTCCAAGCAGGCCAAATCTGTGTCCACCCATTTGTGCTGTGGACGTGGGCAACTCCTGCCTGGTGCAGGCGCTGGCAGAGGCATGACGCTGCCTTGACGTTGGCGATCCAGACATTGCGTCTGACTGCGGTGGGGTAAATGCTGTGTGATGAACAGTCGAGCCACAGGACCCTCACGGCACCTGCCACTCGATAGAAGAACTGTCAACGTGAGCGCCACTCCTCAGTAATGCGATACCGGCATATATGGCAGTCTCATGAGTCCATTCATAGGGCTTTGTAATGCAAGATAAGGCACCTGATAGCACCTCCAACAGTCATGTATTAAGGCTTGAGGAAAAAAGCGTGACATTTCTAAACGTTTCATTCCCAAGGTAAAGAACTTGGCAGGAGTTTGCAGCACCCAACATGTACATGTGGATATTGGGGCACATAGTGTTTTGAGGGTCCCCACTGTACTTGAAAACAGTTACCACAAAATGCCAAAACACAGCACGGTGTGCGATGTAGCTGGAAACCATCCTGGGCGCACAACCTTAGAGTAGGCAGACTACTCCTATCCGGATCAGCTAGAATTGTAGTTTCTTTTGCACTTAAAACCAAAATAAAGATGTAAAAAAGAAAAGAAGAGTGGCGTGTCTAAAGAGGATGGGGAGGTGCCCCCTCCCTGCCAGCGCTACTCAGAGTGTGACAGGGATGTCAGGGAGAGAAGCCCGCTGCCAAGCAGTGCCATCTGCAGCCGCACAACATTGTCTCCTGCGAAAGAACACATCTGCCTCTGCCAGTGGGTCCCCCACTGTGACGCCCATCTGGATCAAGTGATCAGGGGGCAGGACACAGGGCACAGCGGGACCCAGGGGGGAGATGACATGTCAGGAAAGCGGGCAACGTGGCATTATGTCACATCTTGCTGGTGTTGTGTGCCGAGAAGCAGATTAAATTAGCCTCATTAGCGACCGTACTCTTTATGGCTGTTTGTGCCTAAGTAGGCAGGACACTTGCAGTCTCACCCTCACCTCTGCCATCTGCTCAAGTCACGGCATTGCCTGCTAATAAGCAAGCTGCCCACGTGGTTACCACAAACGGGTGGTGGTGTACGAGACTAGTAGATATGCCCCCTCTGGCGTCCCTAAAAGAATCGTACGCAATATCCAAGAAGTCGGCAAAATGGCATGGTGAGCAGACCAGCTATCTAGGAAGTGTGCACGGTTCTAAAGTTCATATGTTTGGCCTGAAGAACAGCAAATGAGTCTTGAAATTTATAATTTTCGGCTAATAGGACTGACTGGTCATAAGTAATGTGCCAAGAAGCAGTTTAATTAGTTGTCAGCATGCGCTATAAAATATAGTTATAAACACAGCACAAGTCGCTTTAAAGGTAAACATGGCACTAGGTATGCGGTGCAGCTCAGGCATGGGTTACAAGCTGCACGCAGGCTGTACATGCTATACTACAATTATGCAATATATTATTTCACAGGAGGCAAAATTGCCTGTCAATGAAGGGAGGTGTGGGTGTGTCTGTGAGCGAGGAGGCACAGGACAATGAAAAGCTAGACCAGCTAATCTGAGCACAGTGAAGTGGGAACACCAGAACCAAAGTAATTAGAGAGAATGCAGTGACGAAAGCACTGCAAAGAAATAAAACAGGAAGGACAGCAGCAATAATGGGAGGGAGGGGGGGGGGTGCTGGTGAGGAGGCAACAGATGGCCAGAGATGGCCAACCAAAAGAAACACTCTGTGATGTCCCTGTGGGAGAAGACCAAGCACCCAAGGCAGGACAGATGGACACTATTGACCAACCAGTAAAGGAATTTCCAAAAGACAGGCCAGCCAACCAACCAGAAGTGCTGGGTGGAGCTTACAGCTTAAAGCCCATATTCTGAATAGGCGAAACCTAAAAATATAAAGTGATGTCTAAACTGAAGCAGCTAGCCCTATGCTGAAAAAAGTTCTGAAGTTTGGGGAGTAGAGCAGCTTCAAAATGAATGGACTTAATTTTTTTAATGCATATTGGTAAATTCATGTGCCCAAGCTCCAGTAAGGGAAACAGTGGGTCTGCCACATAACCTGAAGAAAAAATGTATGTTTTAATGGAAAAAAATGAAAATATGGCTTGCGCCCTGTCATTCTTGTTAAAAGATTTTGTGATAGTAACAACCTTACAAATCTACAGTGTTACAAATATCTGACCACTGCAAATTGCAGCCAGCTCTGACCTTTGTCCTCTGAGCCTTAGTTTACACGTGACCCCACTTGCGAGTTTTGATGTGTAACGTTGAACCCATGGTGCCTTGGGTAGACTGGGCCAGTCTTTGTTAAGGGGTGGAGATCAATAGAAAGCATCTGTTCATCGCTGGCGGAGTCTTGAAAGTAGGCCTGGTTCTAGAGGGTGGGCCAGTAAACAAATAAATTCAAGAAACTCAAGTTGACAACGTTTTGATCCCTGCTAAGGCAGGAGGATCATTATCAGGACACAGGGATTCTGCCTGAGAATTTGCCTGTTAATAAAAAGGAGAAAGGAGGAAAGAGAAAGGAGAAGAGGGAAAAGATGGGAGATATACACGATCTAAACCGTAGGTCAATCAAACATCATTATAAGGATGAACCGTGGGCATGCACTAATGGGACCAAAAATAAGCATGGAAGCGTGTGCCCCAGTGCCAAGTGCAACAGTCATAATTACTGTTAAAATTCAACTGGAAGGAAAAAATGGCGGACATAGCCACGGGTGCTCAGTGATAAGCACAAGACCTGCACATCTCAGAAATTCACCATAAAACTAACACCATCTAAACTAGTGAGTCAGAAAAAAGTGCAGCCTTAGCAAGAAGATATGGCAAACACTAACCTGGTAATAAGACTAGTTGGTAGTAGGACCAGTGTGTGGAGTACCAGGATAAGGTCTGAAAGCACAACGCAGCTGTATGTAAAACCAAAAGAACCAAAACTCTGAATCTGGTATGGATAGACGGGGATAGGGTCAAAATAGTACAGACTCACCACAATTGCACAAAGTTGATGTGGAGCAGGACAAGGTCCCACCAGCCGGCAGGGTGTCGTGGTCATGAAGCTATGCCAATATTTATATCCAAGGTGGCAGACGACTTGTGTGTCCTATTATGCTCCGGAGGGAGACCCAAAAGAATTATCTAAGATATTTTAATTCAGAGTGGAGCCTCAAGCGGCCCGTGCCAGGTCTCAACAGAAGCTAGACGGAGTGAAACGTGCGCATGACTGAATATGCGAAGGAAGTGCACGTCATTGCCATGACTCTAGTAACAAGTGCGGTAATAGACAGGGCCAAGGCGGCTGCCATCTTGGAAGCAGGAAATGTTAAAAAAAAGTAGAGGACAGAAGAAGCAGAAAATTTACACTTTTACAATACTAACATCTGGTAAACATAGCAAATTCTTCAAACACAAGGGTATGCAATAAAGGACACCATAGGTAAAGAAAAATACCATGGTCTGTATACATATGAAGCATTTTATAATACAGGGCAAATACGAAGAGGTAAACCAATTTGTAAAGCATGAGTTTTCCGCGATGAGAAACAGTGCAATTATCATGACGGGCAACCATAGATGGAAAACAGTTAACAGGAAAAACGTTTGGAAGACCGGGAAAGGACTGTTAACGTATCACTGGCTGAAGCCATTACAACAACATGCAAAATTATGTGAAACAACTATATGGCATAAACAGGGCCAATCAATAAGAACTGTGTAGGAATTACCGCCCATAATAACCATATAGGTGTAACGTGATCATGTGCAATTCCTTAATTATGACA
Source organism: Calotriton arnoldi (assembly GCA_963921515.1). Taxonomy (NCBI): domain Eukaryota; kingdom Metazoa; phylum Chordata; class Amphibia; order Caudata; family Salamandridae; genus Calotriton; species Calotriton arnoldi. The sequence goes on along the minus strand of CAWUFW010000351.1, from coordinate 4,298,003 downwards.
TAGGCCATCCTCACCAGAACCAGAAATGAAAATCAGGAAATAGAAACATTAGACCATAGTTATTCTTACATGAGCTGGATGATTTAGCTAAAGATGACAGAATTTGCAGAAAACCGAGACCGTTGTCCATGGTTATATCAGGGAGGTCCAGTCCTCCATTTTGTTCAAACCAATGTGTAGGCTGTTAGTCCGTAGTATCCATTTAAGTTCCTCCTTGTTGAGAATGTTGCCCATATCAATACCAGTGGGGGGTGGTTTTACACCACTGATGACTTGCCATTGAATGTCATTCTCCGTGTGTCCTTTCTCTGTGAAGTGCTCAACCAATGGTGCATTGGGTACCTTGCATCGCAGGCGACTCCTCAGTTGACATATTCGGATTAAAATCTTTTGAGTGTTTTGGCCAATGTAAATTTGGTTACATGGACATAAAATAGCATATACAACATTAGTAGTGTTACAGTTGGAAAATTGGTTCAAGGAGATTCTTATATTCCTTAACACAATTTCTTTGCTTTCAATGGTAAATTGACAAACACTACATCCTCCACATGTGGAGAGACCAACCACCTGGGCCAACCCCCATATGTCAGTAAGAGATTGAGTTGTCTTTTTAGGTGGTAGACAGGATCTGACCAGATGATCTTTGATATTACTATTTTTATGGAATGCAAACAGAGGGCACTCCAATGCCAGAGCCCCAGCATTGAGAACAGACCAGTGTTTTAGGATGCATTTCTTGACCTGATTAGATACAGGGGAAAAAGTGGTTATGCACACTAGACAGTCGCTAACTTTTTTAGCTTTAGATGTAAGGGTGTTTCTCTTGGCAATACCCTGCTCTTTTAATAGATTTTTTTATTAGTTTGCGTGGGTAACCCCGGGTCATGAGTTTAGTGGCCAGGATGTTGACTTCATGAAAGTAATCCTGTTTGAAAGAGCAGTTTCTTCTTATGCAGAGAAACTGAGAGAATGGTAATGAATCCCTCAAGGCCCGTGGATGGTGGCTGTTGTAGGAGAGGAGAGTGTTCCCCTCGGTGGGTTTGCAAAATAATGTAGTATAGATTTCACCTTCACAGGATTAGATAAGTAGGTCCAGGAAAGCTATTACAGATTTGCTATGTGTTAGGGTGAATTTTGGTGAATTGCAATTACCATTAAGCCAATCATGGAATTCAGACAAGGTAGCTTCAGCATGGAGTGGGTGGTCACAAAATGTCCAAACCCATCAGCTGTGTTTAGAACCACAGCGTATCCTGGGCACGGCTGCAATTAAGGAATGGCACAAGAGGTTTATTTGTCATCACATTGTGGAAACAGACTCTGGTGCGCTGCAAACATTACAGTCCAGCTAGATGAAAATGGAAGGAAACTGTGATGGCTTGCCGGATCTCTAAAGCCTGTGATTAATATTTTCTTTGGCAGATTACCCCACTGAAAAAACTTGTATTTAATCCAGGCTTGCAGCAGTAGGTGGATGAAATCAAATCTTTCCCTTCCGAGCATGCTTTGGAATACAGGTGGTGCGCGCATTGCTCAATAGATGGACTTGCGCACACTGTCTCTGGGCTGTCAGGTTCCTCATGGCCACTGCTGCTGAGGTGTATGTACAAGCTGACTCGTGCTTGAGCTCACAGGCTCGTTGTAATAAACTAAACGTAAAAGACGCCCAGAGCTTGCCAGGTAATCCTCAGAATTGAAAGTGGCAAAATCATGTTAAATTCCTGCTCCATACGCTCCTATTCTGTTTAGTTAAAAGAGATAAAGGGCCAGATGTATCAAGCGGTTTACCATTCGCAAATGGGCCAATTCGCAGAATTGGCCAGTTTGCGAACGGCTAAAAGCCTTTTGGGATGTATCATCTCAAAAGGCATTTGCAAAATAGGGAATCGCAATTTTTACGATTACCTATTTTCCAAATGCATTTAGGGAATCGCAATTTGCGATTCCTTAAATGCAATGCTGTAAGCAAAAAATATTGCGACCTGGCTTTAGGGAATCGCGAAATTACCACCAACTTCAAGTTGGTGGTAATTTGCAAATTCCTAGAAAAATGCACTTTTTGCATTTTTCTAGGTGCCATGTGGCGTACATACATGCCCTGAGGGCATGTATGTGCGCCACATGTGCACACATGCATATTTCAGGGGTGCAACAGGGTGTCCTTTGGCACCCTTGCACCTTGAAGTACATGCGCAATTTGCGAGTACCTATTGGGTACTCGCAAATTGCGCATGCAATTCCCATTCATTCCTATGGGCCTAAGCCATTCCTTATTTGCTACTCGCAATTTGCGAGTCGCAAATAAGGAATGCGTAGCAATCGCAATTTTATTTGCGAAACCTACATACATTGCATTTTGCGAGTCCATAATAGCGAATCGGTAAAATTCGCTAATAAGGACTCGCAAAATACAATGTTGCTACATCTGGCCCAAAATGTAATCAAAATACTCTCCAAGTATTTCTTTTTTAAAACTGAACCAAATTACAGTAGCATTTTGCACGTCCGTCGTTTTGAAGCGTTTTTTGTTTATCCAGGTTTTCACTCGTCACCAATATGATGACATGATCAGTAAAGTAATGCAAAATTATGGGGCCCCCATGCGCAATGCGACGAGGGGCTCCTGAGCCTCCAATATCTCAGCTATTCATTGACCTGGGCCTCATTGGGCATCTTTGAAGGTGAGGGGCTCTTTGAAGGGATGGGGGCCCCCTGCGTTGCAGGGGTCGCTGGGGCTTGTGTTACATCCACGGAAGTAAGTGTAAGTTCTTGATATAAACGCTCCACCCACAGACAAGTCTGGCACCTTTTCTAGTCTTTCTCAACTACTGTACATCATCTAAACTCTCCCGGATGCTAAATCATGCTCCGGTCCCAGGATGCTTGTTTCCGGTCCAGGGAAGACTTGGCTTGGCAGTCCGGGCTGAACTGTTCCCATGAGGCACAGGGTCAAGACTTATTTGCATATAGCTGAGTCCGAACTGGGGTGGCGAAGTGGGCTAAAGAACGATGATGGATTCAACCCAGATCTGTGACTGGGGGTGAGTGTCTGAAAAGTTTCAGCGCTCCCTCCATCATCTCCTTGTGTTTACTATATTATGCTTCACATCATAACTATTGGAATGTCATTACTGCGGTGTAAGATAACACACAGTGCAGTCACTTAAATGTCTTTCTAGATTTTCAGACCAAAGGATTTATCATTTGAAAACACAGTGTATATCTGGTCTATCCGCACATGACATGATCTGATTGCTGACTTCCTGTGTAAAGCCTGTTCTTTGAATTATGGGTTCATGCAGAGCTGTTGTCCGTAATGTCTCTGTTCTGCGAGAAGGAAGCTTGCATAGCTACTGCCCACTGGTTCTGTGCAGTGAGGAGGAAAGAGGGAGGAGGAGCCATCACACGCCTTCGGGCGCGGTGGATGGTCAACAAAAATATTCTCTAAGTGATATCGCCTGGGCGTCAAACAAGCACCCAGGGGAGGGACTTTGGTAAGCAGTCCACCAATAGGGGGCCAGCATTTTTGATTGCCACAATAGAGAGCGAGTGGAGGTTGATGGACTTGGTTAAAGCCCATATTGTAGCTACATAAAGTCTTGCAGAGCAGCGCATCCGCGCTGACTCTTAACTCGGCCTAAAAATGGGGTTTGGTTTATTTTCCTCATGCAAGCTTGGGACCCCGTGATGGCCATAGGAAGGGGCTCAATCATGTCAACTTCGTCATAGTGATAATAACCCCTCCCCACATAACCTGACTTTTTAAACTTTTTAATCTTGCCAGTGGTACACAAAATAAAGGGAAACTGTGGTAACCACTAGGTATTTTTATGTGTACTTCCCATTACATCTAGAGCTCTATCTGAAGTGCTCCCTGGAACATGGTTGAGCCCACCCTGGTTTTTAAGGACCAGGGTGAGACTCAATGATGAAGCACAACACCAATATGGTGTGTGAGGGCGATGAATAAAAATATATAATATTCCGCTGGTGAACTAAGGCAAGGCCATTATTTTTAGATTAAACACAGATCTCAGGGTGGTAGGATACCATATTTTGATAGTGGAGTATCAACTCGGCCAGAAGGTTGGGTGATGGAAACTGTCAAGCCCTGGGCTTTGAAGGACTGGTGGACTGTGCCCTATGATGTTAAGGAGCGGAAAGGGGAAGTCACATACCTGGTGGACCTCCAAGCATCTAGGAACTTCTGAAATGTCCTATTTGTGAATTACCTCAAGCCCCACTTTGAGAGGTCTGAAGTCACTATGCTCTTGATGACAGATGATGGGGAGGAGAAGAGTGAACACCTCTGAGATCTTCTATCCTCGGATGAACACAATGGGTCAGTGGAAGGAGCTGCTCTCTACACTACCCTGACTCCATAGAAACAGAACTGTCACCACATTTTTTAACTATTTGCCATTTTACTTTCACTTACCACAGCTTACTGATTGGTGTACCCTTGACATAGATATAGTTGACAGCAGGCCCTTCAAGAATAAAATGTACAGGCTGCCGAACAAAGTGTGAGCCAGCATCAAGACTGAGGTATCCAAGATGTTGGTTTTAGGGTTGACTGAGCCCTCCTGTAGTCCCTGGTCCAGTCTAATGGTACTGGTACTATAGTGATGCCCTTTTGAGGCCCACTTTGGTTTTTCCTTAGTTAAGCATATTAGATGTTTTAGGCTGCTTCTTCTTTCACAGCCGAACATAAAACGTTTGTTTTGTGACATTATTTTAGAAATATGCTGTACATGTTGTTTTGTTATTTAGTGCTTCTTCTTGGCATTCAGTCTGAACATTTTGTGCACGCTCATCTAGAATACATACCACCATGTTGTACTGTTTTCTGCTCCGTCAACAACAGTTCCTAATGTTCTAGACATAACACAGTTGCGGCTTTCCAACACAATAGTTTTATCATATAACCTGGGCTTTGTCCCTTTGTGGGCAGAGACAAGAATTCCGGCAGAGAGATCTGTCCTGGAACTCACGCCAGGTATGGGGTCTGTTGCTAATCACAGAGATCACTAATATATCCCTTTGCTTACACAGTAAGAATAGGCCTAACAGATAGATAATTTTCCATGGTTGGGTTGTTCATTGAATACAGTCTGCTAGTAATGTTGATTAATTTGCTTAGATGTATTTGTCTATTAATCAGAGCACATCTGCTTCACAATAGACAGCGATAGTTTCAATAAATGTTTTGTGAACTTTCATTGTGTCTTTCCTTTGCTTACTAATGGCATGCACGAATGAAAGATGAAAGGTGATGATCTGTTTCCACGGTTCCCTTTTGGACTAGAGGTTTATGTTATTGGTTTGCCAAAATCACCTGCTACTCTGGGAAGGTTAGGAGTTCAGGTGAAGCACTGAGAGCTAGCCCGGATTTGGACTGCCAGGTACTGGTGTGGTAGAGAGACGCAGTCCCTACATTCTGACGTCCTGTCATCCCAAGGCACAATTCTGCTTGCCAGCAGAATCTCTGCAACAGTACTCAAGGCTGCCCCACCGTGCGCACTGCCCAGAACCTAGGTTCTGTGTGGACAACAGGAACCTCACTTCAGTCACCAAGACTAATGCACACCCTATCCCCAGAGGTTGGGGTCCTGCCAATTTGCTCAGTACCTTTGACTTGATGTTGTGGTATTGGCAGATTGCCTTGACTGAGGGAGCCAAAGAAAGGTTGGTATTCTTCACCCCAAATTGATTGTGCTCTCCCTCTCAACCTGGTAAAATTGGCATATACCTAATTGGCACCTTTAAATTTCTTATAATTCTCTAGTATATAGTAGTACATGTACCGAGGGGCTGTAGATTAAATGCTAATATTGGGCTGCAACTGTGCTTAATTTATTTCTGATTGGAGTGAGCAAGAAAACGGTTCAAGTACTCACTTTAATAGTAATTTAAAATCCATCTCAATGATCAAGTCAGATTTGTTACTATTAGTTTGTAAATTACACTTTTTATAAAGTTGTCATTTTCCTGCCTTAGCCAAAAGAGACCTTTCTGCCAGTGTCCGGTGTCTACAACTGCTGTTGGCTGCCCTGTGATGAGATGTGGATTGATCCTAGATAATGGACTACAGGCTTGGGTGTGGAGAGGTGTTTTTCTTCCTTGAGAAGTTTGGGCTGAGGGCTGTGCTCAGCCTCTTCCTGAGCTTCATAGTATGTGAACCCTGTCACTGAAAGATGTAGCTCACACCTAGGCCTGTATCCCTTTTGACTTGCTAATCAGCTTGGATCTGAATGCGGTGTTAGGGATTGGCTGCCCCAGAACTGGTTTGGGGTGTCCACTAGGGTAGGTGTGCGGATAAGCACAGCCACACCTCTGGGTGGGCACAGGGAGCTCTGACCAGAGGAAGAAGAGTTATGCTATGTTAGATTTAGGCAGAGACAGGCACTGTGGAATAAGTTACAAAAAACACACAGGAAGTGCTGCCAAGCAGGCCACATCACCGTTAGGTATTTGCACCCCATTGGTTAGGGAGTAGCCAGGAATTCCCCCACTCAGAGGCTGACACTGGGCATGCATGCACCACCCCCAGTACCCTCCTCCCTCTTGGACCTGTAAAGATCAGAAGAAAGACTGGCCTGCTGTTTGACAACTTTTTGCCTGAAGAACCTATAGAGAGTGGGATTGCTGTTGAAGTCACAGCCATTGACGTCCAATCACCAGTTAGCCTCAGCTTTCCGGTTTGCCCCATTAAAGGCAAGCTGACTTTCAGAAAAGTTTCTAAGTCTGAACATAGACAGCTTCTTTGAGAACGACACCAAGCAGACACAAGTCATCTTTGAGGGCTTTCTGGGAACAAGCCTCAGGCTTCGTCCACTTGGAGCTTTCTTCCCTTCATTGATAACCACTCTTCAGCAACCCACTGTCATTGAGCCCCACTTCAGATGCAGCTTGCTCTGCCAACTCCTTGTTGAAGGCAGATTTTTCTCCAAAAACATTTCTAAGTCAGAGTGTAAGAAATTGGGTTACTCTTTCGGGGTGTGAAACCCTACTGAAGCAGCAATCACAATCTTACCCCAGGGATGTCTTATATGTATTAGAATGGAAGCTTTGGGCCTGGCAAAATGTTTCTTTTGCCAGTTCGAAATGGCAGTTTAGAGCTGCACACACAGGCTGCAATGGCAGTCCTGAGAAATGTTTAAAGGGCTACTTAAGTGGGTGGCACAATAAGTACTAGAGGCCCACTAGTAGCATTTAATTTAGAGGCCCTGGGCCCAGGTAGTGACACTTTACTAGGTAACTACAAATAAATAAAATGTGCTAGTTGGGTATAAGTGAATTTTACCATGTTTTAAGCAGTGAACTCATGCGCTTTAGCACTGGTTAGCAGTGGTACAGTGTACTGAGTCCTAAAGCCATCAAAAACAAGATCAGCAACAATGAAGAAGGAAGGCAAAAAGTTTGGGGGAAGCCCACCCTAAGGCTGACAGGTCTAACACTGAAGGTAGACTTTCTACCGGGAGGAACCTGGTCCCTGTATTTGACCGGCGATCCATTGCAGTCGACCTTAACTTTTGACACTCACCCCATCTAGCGTGACCAGATAACTGTGGTTGGTGTCTTGTGCTTTTTGGTGCTATTTTTAATTTAAGCTATAGAAGTTCATAATACTGGTTCTATTTGTTGGATTTTTGTTGTTTTGGTGTTATTTAATTTGTTGAATTATTCTCTATATTTCTAAATTGGTTGGGATATTTATTGTGTGGTGTTTTCACTTTAACACTGTCGGAGTACTGCATAAATGCGTTATACATTGGCTCCAAGTTAAGCCTGACTTGTTTGTGCCAAGCTACTAGAGGGTTAAGCACAGGTTTACTTAGCAAATTTAGTGGTTCACCCCGACATGTACAGTGATTATTATTTGAGGTGGGTTCTTATCCCTCAACTAATACTCCAATTTCTGACAATGGGGTTAGTATTTTTCATAGGGCCACTCCTCCTACCAATACTATCAAAACATTCACCTACCTTTGCAATAACCATTCCAGTCTCATGGAACCACATGCCAACTGATTACCGCAACCCATGCTCTCTCTTTTAAAGACTTTGCCACTTGCAAAATATTAATTAGATTACTCATGTAGTAGTTAGTAGGCTTAGTATTATCAGGGATGAAGGTACAATATTGTTGAACCCTCAACACAGTAAAAACTTTGCCTTCCTTCGCAAGAACAATAACTAATGCAAGACCATTCTGAAGAATCATTGCACAAACAGCTGCAAGGTCCTTAATAATTTAAGTTACTGTTTTAGCAGTATTAGTTGCTCAGCAGTTCCCTAGAGTATACAACTTTATAATTTTACGTCACTCAAAGTCACACCTATAGGAAAAATTAAAGTACGAAATACATCCGTTAACACGTGTACAACAGCATGCTTTGATCTTTTAACAACATATCACTCCTGTCATTCATCAAATTTACATGACTTACAAATGGAAAAAACAATGCTCGATAGCCGCATTCTACCCAATTATGTGGAAGGTTACAATAAGCAGTCTTATCACAAACAGAATAAATTTCTCTTAGAATTGGTTCTTCATCAATCAAAGCTCATCATCAAGCACAAACCTCATGTTACACTGACTCTTACCCATGAGTCCAACTTACTCAGCACTATGAGATTTATCACACGTCATACAAATTACACCTGTCTTTTCCTGTTGCACTCTGAGTCAAGGGTGCACTCTTGAATATTTTAATTTCTCTTCACCCTCTTCTTCAAATGCAATCTCTCTTGTTTCTTCCTTCCAGGTTTCTACTAATTCTCACTTTTCTCTCATAATACTCTTTTATAAACTCACACTCCACAACACTTACTATACTCACAAGTTTGTTAGTCTTATCAGATTCCAGATTAGAATACGTAATTGATCTCAAGTGATTAGAAATAGATATTGAACCCTCAGTTTCAGGAAGAGCTTCCAAAGAGACATTGTAGTCTGTAAGTTAAGGTGCTAGAAATTCTTGATCCAGAAAAACATTAACAGAGACATGGCAAGACAGGGAATAAGTCAGGGGACTTTGCAAATAGGTCACACCCTCTGACACTGACGTTGGAAAAATGTAAAATTTTCTGACTCTAATAATATTTGCATACTCGACAACAAATTTGAATAAACATTTTTTTTAAATTGCCTAAAAACCTATTGCTATGTGTTAACTTTGTGTCTATTATGCCATTATTTGTAGTGTTTAACACGTTACTGTTATTTCTAGGACAATTGTAGTAAACTGGTGAAACCAAACACAACCGTAAGCCAACCAAAAATATTATTATTACAATCAAAAACTTTAAGAAAGTTGAGCGTTCTATTTTGCTTCAAGGTCAGTTCATTAACTCATTCCAAACGTTGAGAACTCACAGACACACTTTAATCTTCAACTGGATACCTAAGGTACAAAACAAAATACACTCTAAGAAGGTCATTACGATGGTGGACGGAAAAACAACCGACCGCCATGGTAGCGGGAAAACACCACCCGCCGCTACCGCGGGAAAACCGACGGCTAGATTAGGATCCTCGGCGGTAAAAATCCAACCGTGGCGGAAAAGAGACCCGAGAAACCGCCGTTCGCCTGCGGAGAAGGCCCAAAGCCGTCCGCGGCGGTCGGTTTCGCAGCAGAAACAGCCCAAACGACCGCAACCACAGCGGAGACACCGTCATTGAAATTATGATTTTCCCGACATCCCCGCGGTGCAGTGCGCTGTTTCCGACCGCCGAGGTCGACAACATTGAAGAATCAGTGAGACGGCGGAAGCGCCGTAGCCAAGACACCATTGCGGACGCTCCGTTAAAAAAATGGCGGTCGCTAGAAAAACACACAACATGGCCACAAAGTGCACCAACCAAACAAGGCATGCACCCAAAAATAGCTAACACAGCCCAAAGACACACCCCCATGGTAAACTCCAAAACTACAAATCCCAGGTTCACACACACACCAAACCTGCTACCAATACCCCATCCTGACACACCCACAGACACCAGTATAAATCCAGCCCCCAACATACCACAATCCTTTGTAAAACTCCACAACTGAGGGGACATCCACCACAGATGACAGGAGAGGCAAATCTGCACAACACACACACATCACCACCACCACCACCACTTCCACACCTGCACCTCTAACACCTTTGCACAGCACACACCATACACATCACAACCACCACTACCACTTCCAAACCTGCACCCTAAACACCTTGACACATCACACACCATGTCACCACAGAGAATGCCCAAATTCACTGAGAGTGAGTTGAGGGTCATGGTCGATGAGATAATCAGGGTAGAACCACAATTGTTTGGTAACCAGGTCCAACAGACACCACTAGCAACAAGGACGCAAATGTGGAGAAGGATAGTAGAGAAGGTCAATGCAGTAGGGACCGTGCCACGCAATAGAGATGAAATCGTGAAGAGGTGGCACGATCTGAAGGCAGTGGTCAAAAAGAAGAGAGCCAAGAACCATGAGCTGGCTCACAGGACAGGCAGTGGCCCTCCCGTTCCACTCAAAACATTCACTGAATGGGAGGAGAAGGTGCTTGGCATTCTACATCCAGAGAGTCTCTCAGGAATACCCGGGGGAGTGGAGGTTGGTAAGTACAAACAAATGCCTAACATCACACAAATGAACTGTCTTGCACTATTACAAAATAATACCTCCTAGGTTCAAATTCATTCATGTGCACAACACTCCCCCCAACACATCTCTCACAGATACAACAGACACTCCCCTGAAGCCCCCAAAGGTAGTTAGCAACATCACCATGGGTACATGTGTACATGCTGCCAGCACTACAACTCCCACCAGGCCCCCTTGTCTCACAGCTGAGCAGGATGGAGCACTGCCCCCACTCAGAAGCATGCCTCAGCCATTGTGTGCTTCACCCTCACCTAACAGGTAGGTAGCCATCTTTACAGGGAGGTGGGTGGGTGTTTGGGAGGCCTGCACTACAACTCCCACCTGGCCCCCTTGTCCCACAGCTGAGCAGGATGGAGCACTGCCCCCCACCCAGAAGCATGCCTCAGCCATTGTGTGCTTCACCCTCACCTAACAGGTAGGTAGCCATCTTTACAGGGAGGTGGGTGGGTGTTTGGGAGGCCTGCACTACAACTCCCACCAGGCCCCCTTGTCCCACAGCTGAGCAGGTTGGAGCACTAGTCCCACTCATAGGCATGTGACGTCTGTGCAGCCGCACATGACACCATGCCACTTAGTCCACAGTCACCAACACAAATAATGCAAAACAGTTGTGTTGTAGTCACCATGCATAAGTCTCTGTTCAAAATTGACCCACATTGTGTACACTGTGCCAGGCATCACACACTGCAACACTAACAACGATTATGCTGCCCTGCAGCAGTGTCTGGCCGTTTGTATGGCAAAGTGCAAATCACCCATGTCATACCACAGTGTTGCAATGTAAACAGTGGAAGTGCAGTGTACCCAAAAACTACACTGCAGCTGGGACTCACAATGCTAAACTAAGCACATCCCAAATGTCCTGCAACACACCCAGCTACCACAGTGCTGCACTGAATTGCAGAACAGCACCTTGTCTGAATTAAATTGTCAAAGGTGTCTTGTTTGGACCACCAATGTGTGTATGCATTGACAATGTTCACATCTCACACTGTCTGTCTGAACAGTGCTGCTATAGTCTGGCCCCAAAAGCACACATTGTCTGCACAGGGCTGAGTACATCTCACACACACACCACTGTTGACCACAACATGTCAGTGTATGGATGCCCTGGAGCAACTGCTTCACCAGTACTGTGCTCATGTTCTCAGGTCCACAAATACCATGAAACCATGACAGTGTGGAAATGTATGCTGGGTGAGATCTTCACCCTGCTGTATGTCACCACTGTGCTACGAGACTATACCCCTTGCCCTATTGTGCCTTCAAATGTCGGGGGAGTGAACCCCACAGCCAGATAGCTGGGACAACAGTGATAGGGGGCTATACCCCATGACCAAATGTAATCTGAAACCATTGGTACAAAAAGCCACACACACATCATGCTCACCACACGCACATTCCATCCAAAGATTTTTACCAAGTCACATAGCCATGTCATTGCTCACCTTCACCTCAAACGGTAGTTAGCCATCTTCACAGTGAGAAGGTGTAGTGTGTTTGGCTATCCGTCCCACAAAATGCAACATGCATGCTGTTCCACCACTATGGAGGATGGGACACTACACCCCCAATAAGAAGCATGTGGCAGGCAATGTATGCTACCCACCCAACTCACAGGTAGGTAACCACATCTCACAGGTCGGGGTGTGTGGGGCTGGGAAGCTTGCACAACAACTCACACGGGCCCACCTGACCGCCAGCACACAAGACCCATTACTTCCTGGCACCAATATGCATGTGTCAGTCATTGCAATGTACACTTCAAAAGAACTGGCATGTGGACATATCATGCTGACTTGTCCCACACTGGACCAAGATGGAAGCCCTCATCATACACACACAGAGAGGTCTCTCAAATACAAGGAAAACACATCAAACACAACATATCAACAGCCACAACATGCAGCCAGATATGCATTTAAAAAAACATGTTGGCATAGGACACCAGGCCTCTCAATGCACAACTGCACACCCAGATAGTATTGGCAACTATAGTGTGCACACACCTAAGAAAATGAAACTGTGACAGCAACCAAAGTGTGAATGACTGAAACACATGTAGATGGAACTCCGAGCACAACCATGCACACCACTACATGCCATCTGACAGTAGCAGTGGTCCAGACCACCTAGGATCTAATTAAAGCAAACTTAAGCATGTCTGGAATTGCAAATACAGATATCTACACCACATTGAAAAGGTATGCATGAAACTACAATGGTCACTCACTGTGCAGAGTAAACCGCTGCAAGGACTCTACAAGTGACACATACGAGTAAATGGATGACATATGATTGATCAATAACAGGATGCCAACATGAGACTGTCAATGTCAAAAAATTATATTGTGCATGTCATGTCTTGACAACTCCCAATATGGACAAGTAATGCATGTACCACAACAGCTTGTAATACATCACTGGATGTCGGTCAATGCACATTTGTACAGTGAACAACTGCTGGATGTACAAACAGTTGATGTAACACTGCTAACACAAACTTTGATGGGTGCAACACAATGACCATTTCTCATCTGACCCACAGGTGACCAAGAACTCACTGCAGAGGATGACACCACCCTGCAGAGCCAGTCCCCCCCGGAACAGAGACAACTGGATGAGGACTCCCTGGATTCCTTGGATGAGGAGCTCCACGCTGGCCCATCTGGCGTGGCAGGCCGCAACCAGTCCCAGGCACCCATTGTCCCCCCAACCACATCAGCTGCAGCCCCTGACCATCCTCTGACAGCTGCTGTCATGGCCTGTGTGTCAACCACTACCACCACCACCACCACCACCACAGCTGTCCGCAACACCCTCCCTGCCCCAGGGGTTGAGCAGCCCACCACATCGACTGCGGAGGCCAGGGAGAGGATGCAGCGGGCCAATGTGAGGACCGGACAGGACCGTGGCAGCAGTGCAGCTGGTCGGGACAGGGTCATGCAGAGGGGGACTGATCCTGGGACGGAAGCCCTGGGCCACATCGACAGAGTCCTTGGGGCCTACCAACAGGCCCAGGGACGAATGGGCCGGTCAGAGGAAGAATCTCGGGAGCACCTCCTGCTGCTGAGGTCCATGAACACACGCATGGGACAGATTGTGGACCTCTTGGGGCAGCTAGTGGCGGTTCTGAGGGACAGGCAAGCGCAACATTCTACCCCTCCGCCTCCCCCTGTTGGGCAGCAGGATGACACTTCATCATCCTCCCCTGCGTCCACAGAGGGGGGTGAGTCCTCAGACACCACTGCCCCTGCAGCAGTGGCCCCTCCAGTCAAGCGCAAGAGGGGCCATCCAAGGAAAGGCCAGGGGGACTCACGTGCCAAAGCACCTGCCAAACGCTAGTCCCCGAGCCAGCATGATAGCAGACCACTGCACCACTGCATTGACCTTTTGGACTATCCTTCACCACACTGCCATGTGAATGGCATCTATCTGTTGGACTGGGTCTCCACATCATTGTGGGGACTACTCAAATATCTCATCTACCATGACTGTCAACTCACTTCTTCAATTCCCCCCTTCACATTTTCTCCACCCTCGCATGTCACAGTTGTAAATAAATACACCTTACACACATGTTGTTGAGTCTGCTCCGTCTTTAATACAGGATGTGCAACCGTCACCGTGTAGGACATGGTCCAGGGAAATGGAATGTAGGTAACAAGTGAGATGCTGAAGGGGCCTAGGGAAAACCGCAGAACAAGAGTCACTTGTATGGGTGTGGCATTGCACACATCACACAACACTTGTCAACAAGGTACTCAGATCTACAAACTTTACACAGAGCAACAGTCACCATAGAGACATTCTGTATCACACTAACCAATCACACATACATTGGCAGGCAGCAATGAGTCAACACCAAGCTGCAGTCAGCAAGCTCACATACACCCACACAGCAACAGCAACACCATCAGACCATTTTGTCCCTTCTACATCGTCACTCACCTTCAAGTGAAGTAGCGGGTGATGAGCTGTCGACGCATGTCGACCCCTTCCTCCTCTCCACTGCCCTCGTCACTGGATTCGGGTTGATTTGCAGGCAGCGGCCTTGGCTGCTCATCATCGTCATCCAAGATCAGGGGTATTGCCTTGCGAATGGCCAGGTTGTGGAGCATGCAGCATGCCACCACTATCTGACACACCTTCCCTGGCGAGTACATAAGGGCACCTCCAGTACGGTCCAGGCACCGAAATCTTGATTTTAGGAGACCAAATGTCCGTTCTATCACACGCTGTGTCCTCCCATGGGCATCATTGTATCGCACATCAGCTGGCGTGACGGGATTCCGTAATGGGCTCAGCAACCACGGGTGGTTCGGATATGCCGAGTCACCTGGGTGTGAGAGACACAGATTAACCTTGCAGTCCCAAAATGCAACACAACAGCATGTCACACACACACCACTCTAATCCACTATGCATACTCACCCACAAGCCATGCACGCTCAGGAAGCAGATTGGCCATCAGCTGAGGAACGATGCTGCTGCGCAAGATGTGGGCATCATGGGCTGAGCCGGGAAACTTGGCACACACGTGTGAGATGATCATGTCCGCCAGGCACACCACTTGAACATTTACCGAGTGTGAATGCTTCCTATTGCGGTAAACCTGTTCACGTGCCTGTGGTGGCACAAGCCCAACATGTGTGCAATCAATTGCACCAATGACATGGGGGATATGTCCAAGGGCATAGAAATCGCCCTTCACAGCCACCAACTCAGGCCCCCTGGGAAAATGGATATATCTGTCTTTGTACAGCATCATGGCCGACAGGACATCCCTCAGCACCATGCTGAACATCGGCTGTGACATCCCGCCTGCACTTGCGACTGTGTGCTGGAATGAGCCTGTTGCAAAGAAATGCAGGCATGCCATCACCTTCGATGTTGCGGTGAAAGCTGTTGGATATGTCTGACGTGGCTGCAGGTGGGGCTCCAACATGGCACATAGGTTTTGCAGGGTTTGTCGGTCCAGCCTGAATTTGCAGATTATATCCTCATTCTCCATGTCTGCCAGGACTGTGAACGGACGATGGATATTGTGCCTCCTCCTCCTAGGACAGATCACAGTGCACAGATGTCAATGCAGAAGACCATGAAATGTGCATCACATACATTTTTTCAACAGACACATTCCCAAGTCTTACAACATGCACCATTAACCGACAGGGCACTTCACAAGTAGGTACACATCAGGCACACTACTTGTACACCTGTCCCCTTACCAGCAGCAATTATCTGTGCACCCCTCCGGCTCATTCGCATGCACAGTGTGATATACTAACAGATATGTGTGCATACCTGTGAGTATGACCCCCAGCATATGTTACTAATTGCAATACTACCCGAACACACCATGTTGCTGGCCCTGATACACCTACCAAAACAGGTTGCACATGGCACACTTCAACTACACACTGACCACCGGCTGAGCGTGGGGGACACGTGTGTGCATGTGCATTGGACAATGTGCCAGTTGCTGATGCCCCTAGTTCAGTAAATGAGATGACAGTGTGCGTTACATTGCACACACAGACATTGACCATTATCTACATATGCTATGCAACACATTAACTGGACAGTCTACATTTCATTACACAGCACATGTGACATGTGCGAGTGTATGTGCCCATGCAATGTACTGGCGACCCATATATGGTATGTGTTGGTGACGTGGAGTGACATGTACCTTCTGTGCATTTTCCCTCATGAGGACCCTTCAATTGTTGAGACACTGGGCACTGTACATGTTGGCCTATGCAGAGAGCTGGAGGACACGTTAGGTGCAGCACAGCTACTCCACAACTCCATTAACGCTCACTCCAGGCACTGTCTGGCAGACATATGGCGGTGCCTACCGCCTGGCCCCTGTGGTGTGGCACCGCCCATAACCCAGGCACGATCGCTGGTGACACCGCCAGATATGTATGTGACAATGGCGGTCACCGTGCACCGCTACCCAAATCAGGGTCACTCCAGGCACTGTCTGGCAGACATATGGCGGTGCCTACCGCCTGGCTCCTGTGGTGTGGCACCGCCCATAACCCAGGCACGATCGCGGGTGACACCGCCAGAAATGTATGTGACAATGGCGGTCACCATGCACCGCTACCCAAATCACGGTCACTCCAGGCACTGTCTGGCAGACATATGGCGGTGCCTACCGCCTGGCCCCTGAGGTGTGTCACTGGCATGGACCATGCCCTTGCAGCCAATGGGAAGCAGCCTCGCGGTAGCCTGTTGCGAGTTTGAAAATCGCGGTAGGCGTGCACCACCCCCGCGGAGGCGGTCACTGGAGGCATTCAAAAGATGCACCACCGCGGTAGCGCGCACATGGACCCCACGGTGTGTCACCGGCATGGACCATGCCCTTGCAGCCAATGGGAAGCAGCCTCGCGGTAGCCTGATGCGAGTTTGAAAATCGCGGTAGGCGTGCACCACCCCCGCGGTGGCGGTCACTGGAGGCATTCAAAAGATGCACCACCGCGGTAGCGCGCACATGGACCCTACGGTGTGTCATCGGCATGGACCATGCCCTTGCAGCCAATGGGAAGCAGCCTCGCGGTAGCCTGATGCGAGTTTGAAAATCGCGGTAGGCGTGCACTGCCACCGCGGAGGCGGACATTGGATGTATTTGAATGAGGCAGACCTGGTACACCAATTGCAGCACCCTGGGACCACTGACACAGCCCCAGGGGCCTATATATGTGTGGGAGGGTGCACCACATTCCCACAGCTACCAGGGACTGCTGACTGACAACCCTCCACCTGCTGCTGCTGCCTCAAGGGACTGCTGGCTACCACCCTGCACCTGCTGCTGCTGCCTCAAGGGACTGCTGGCTGCCACCCTCCACCTGCTGCCTCAAGGGACTGCTGGCTGCCACCCTCCACCTGCTGCTGCTGCCTCAAGGGACTGCTGGCTGCCACCCTCCACCTGCTGCTGCTGCCTCAAGGGACTGCTGGCTGCCACCCTCAACGTGCTGCTGCAGCCACATGTCCATTGTGATGTCGAGGACTCAGAAGATCCGTGCCAGTCCCTTCACCAGTGAGGAGCTTGGGGTCCTGGTAGACGGGGTGCTTGCACAGTACCCAAGGCTTTATGGCGGCCCTAATGTCGTGGTAAGTCTCCCAGACTGTGAGTGAGAGTGCAGGGTGTGCACACGTGGGGTGGAGGTGCTTCGGTATGTGTCAGTGGTTGTGGGGCTCTGACATGCACTGCCTATCATGTTTACTACAGCGGGAAGGGCTTGGTGGGCTCTTTCACACGTTACCCTGCATGCCTATCCTGAGTAGAGGGACATGTCCTGTAGTGTCAGCCATACAGTGCAGCTGCATTTTGGTGATGCAGGAGTCTGGCCAGTTATCGTTTGTGTGAATGGCTGTGTTGCTCCAAATTAACCCACTCAGTGTCAGTCCACCTGCCCTGCACAGTCCCCGCTCGAATGCCACATGTCCACATCACTGCATGTACAGTGTGTTCCATGTGTGTTTGGGTCACACCTCTTCATCTAAGTCCCATCTCTGCCATGTAGATTGCACAGGAGCAGGCATGGGAGAAGGGTGTGTGTATGACAGTTGTTGTCACTCTATGTGAGTTCCAGGACACAGTGAGGCTTTCACAGGGCTAGGACACTTAGGAATGCGCAGTGTTGGACACAGTGAGTCCAACAACAAGACACATGTTTTGCTATCTTCTTTATGTGTAGTTGTAGGTAACTGCAGACAGTAGCTGCAGCCAGACTACACGTTGCTTGCTGTGTTGGTATCCTGCATGTGAATGGGATGTGGAGGTACTGTGTCCACCATCGAACATGCATGCCTGTACGTCTGATTGACCAATGACATTGCACCATGTTCACAGCAATTGTTGGCTATGTGACAGTTGTAGCTGGAGTTTTGGATGAGTCACTGTCGTGCTACTTCATTTTCGTTGTGTTGTCATTGTGCACTGTGTCACTGGAACCTCACCCCTCTTGTCTCCCATGCCTGCAGCTGAAGGTCCACCAGCGTAAAGCCGTGTGGAGGGCCATTGCCTCCAGAGTCCGGGATCTGGGTGTGTCAAACCGAAGACGCACCCACTGTCATAAAAGGTGGGACGACATCTGCCGGCTGAGCAAGAACGTGGCCGAGATTACCCTGGGACTGCTCCTTCGACTGGCAGGTTGGCTAGGCGCAGCATGACACCACTAATGGCCCGCATCCTGGCTGTCACACAACCTGAGCTGGACAGACAACTGAAGGAGCATCAGCAGCGAGCCAGGGGTGAGTATGTGTTGCAGGCTGCCTTTGGCTGGGAGTGGGTGCATGTGTCTACAGAGTGTGCAAATTGTCAGCTGTGTGACGTTGGTTGTGTGGTGCAATGTTCTGGGAGTGGCCTCTGTGCTGGGTGTATGTGCCATGCTTTTGCCCAAACGGTGCTTCATGAAGTGAGTTTTAGCACTGTGCATCTCTATTACATTTGGAGTTGTGGCCTTCAGGTACCTTCTGCTGTGGGGTAGTGTGTGAATTCAGATGGATGAGAATGCCAGTGTGCCAACTGTGAATGCGTTTCAATGAATGTGTGCAATTCCAGACCTCAGATGTCTGCCAGTCAGACATCTGAGGCCAATGTGCAACAGTAGATGTGCCCATGGACTCGATATGGTGGATGGCATGTGTGCAGGGTCATTGTGGGCTGGTATGTTGTAGTCTGTGTGGTCCCCTACTGCTCCACACATGTAGGTGATGTGCACCATGTCGTGGTGTTCATCCTTGCCAACATCGGGACAGTGTGTGTGCACAGGCCATTTTGGGGCTGTGTCTGATGTGAGCCAACTGCAGGATGGTGTGCTGTGTGAGTCACCTGGGGCACTTATGGCAGGATGTGTGGCGGACATGCACCATTGTGTTGAGATTTTGGGTGGCAAGATATATGTGTGCACAGGGTGGCATGCAATGTGCTGCACACCTCTTTCTAGGATGCAGATGTATTGGCACGTGTTAGTTCTGTTGATGCCACTCATCTCACAGTACTTCTCTCTCCTATGCAGCAGCTCCCGTATGTGCAGAGGGAGAGGGGACGGACACCAGTGGTGAGGCTTCCAATGCAATAGCCGCACCGGAGCAGACTGACACAGATGTGACCAGCGCCGAGGAGGGGGACAGGAGTCTGCTAGAGGATTCACAGCCGGAGACACAAAGCTCTACCTCATCTGACGCCAGCGGTGACACATCCATGTTGGGGGGTACAGGGAATGGGGACTCGGCCTCCTCTTCCGCCACACAGCGTCCAGTGCCCAGCCTCCCTTCAACCTCCACTGGTGCTGCCCGTGTCCGCACGAGTAGGAAGGGAAGAGTCACCTTCTCCCCAGGCACAGCTGCCCCAGCCCATGTCAGCCCTGCTGCCCTCAGTGCAGAAGCAGTCGAGGTATTGCGCCAGCTGTGTGTGGGGCAGACAGCACTTCTCAATGCCTTCCAAGAGCACGACAAAAAGTTGGGGCAGGTTATAGCTTTCATGTAGGGCTTACATTCTGACGTAGGTGGGCTACACCGGACTGTGCAGTCCTTGTCATCAACTGCGACAGCAGCCCTGCAACAGGCACATAGTCAGGGAGCGGCTCCCAGCACTCGGTCTGGCCCCGTGTCAATGCACCTCTGACGACAGTGACAATGCTCAACGGACCCCAAAGTCCAGATACAGAACCCGCAGCACACAGGAGCAGCAGCAGCCCAAGCGTACTAGGGCACAGACACCATCCCCACATAAGAGTAAGGCCACCCCAGAGCGCAGAGAGAAAAGCCCATCAGGCGACAGCAAGGGCCACAAAGCAAAGAAAAAAGCATCAGGGTCACAGGCCTCACCTTCCTCCCCTGCCAAAGACTCCCCTGTCCCAAAGACGTCTCGCAGAGGCAAAATGACAGTTTCCACACCCACTGAGAAGGTGTTGCCTGCAAACATTACACAGGATGAGGGCCCCATGGATAATCCATCCTTGACCTCCACTCCCATCCCAAGCCCTGTGAAGCCAGCATGGGAGGACACTGTAGGGGGCAAAGCTGGTGGACAGAGGGAGGCAGGGCGGCAGCAAACACCAGGCAAGCGCACAGCGGGATCCAGCATGTCCCCAGAGGGAGGGTCACCATCCACACCAGAATCAGCTTTGGTGTTGGGGTCACCTGTTGTGTCTGCCCCAGTTCCCCTCAATCCCCAGACAGGGAAGCCTTTCAGGATCCCCAAGAAGTGGAGAGGCACCCCTCCACAATCTCCGGCACACACTGTGTCTCACCAGGGCATGAGTCCACCTCCCCGGGCCACCACCCCACCTGGTCCAAGCAGCCCCCAGCTACCACATGCACAGTTGGCTCTTCCACAGTTGTTACTCCCACTGCCCAGGGCAGTCCTCCAACTGACCCCAACACACAGTCAGCTCCAAGTCCGACAGACAGCCCCATCTGAGTGGTGGTCACCCTCACACACCTGTCTGTCCACAGGGGTGCGTGTGATGCCCATTGTCAGGCCCATTACTCTGTTGCTGGGCATGGCATGGTAGAGTTGCATACATTCCCTGTGTAGCTTCTGATGTCACTACTCTGCACAATGTCTTTGCCTTTTTGTTCACTGCTGTTTGCCCCTTGCCTGTGCAGCATCTCATGTACCTCACCTGCACATTGGACTGGCCACTGGCCTTGCTGTTCACTGCTGTTTGCCCCTTGTCTGTGCAGCTTCTCATGTACCTCACCTGCACTGTGTCCTGGCCACTGGCCTTGCTGTTCACTGCTAGTTGCCCCTTGCCTGTGCAGCTTCTGATGGAACTACTCTGCACATTATACTTGCCTTGTGTTTCACTGCTGTTTGCCCCTTGCCTGTGCAGCTTCTGATGTAACTACTCTGCACATTGTACTTGCCTTGTGTTTCACTGCTGTTTGCCCCTTGCCTGTGCAGCTTCTCATGGACTCACTCTGCACTTTGTCCTGCCCACTGGCCTTGTCGTTCACTGCTGTGTGCCCCCTGCCTGTGCAGCTTCTCATGGACTCACTCTGCACTTTGTCCTGCCCACTGGCCTTGTCGTTCACTACTGTGTGCCCCCTGCCTGTGCAGCTTCTCATGGACTTAATCTGGACATTGGACTGGCCACTGGCCTTGCTGTTCACTGCTGTGTGCCCCCTGCCTGTGCAGTTTCTCATGTACCTCACCTGCACATTGGACTGGCCACTGGCCTTGCTGTTCACTGCTGTTTGCCCCTTGCCTGTGCAGCTTCTGATGGAACTACTCTGCACATTGTACTTGCCTTGTGTTTCACTGCTGTTTGCCCCTTGCCTGTGCAGCATCTCATGTACCTCACCTGCACATTGGACTGGCCACTGGCCTTGTTGTTCACTGCTGGT
The DNA here is from genome assembly GCA_963921515.1 of Calotriton arnoldi. Taxonomy (NCBI): domain Eukaryota; kingdom Metazoa; phylum Chordata; class Amphibia; order Caudata; family Salamandridae; genus Calotriton; species Calotriton arnoldi. The sequence continues at coordinate 4,275,960 of CAWUFW010000351.1, read as the reverse complement.
TGCCCCTTGCCTGTGCAGCATCTCATGTACCTCACCTGCACATTGGACTGGCCACTGGCCTTTCTGTTCACTGCTGTTTGCCCCTTGCCTGTGCAGCTTCTCATGTACCTCACCTGCACTGTGTCCTGGCCACTGGCCTTGCTGTTCACTGCTGGTTGCCCCTTGCCTGTGCAGCTTCTGATGGAACTACTCTGCACATTGTACTTGCCTTGTGTTTCACTGCTGTTTGCCCCTTGCCTGTGCAGCAACTCATGTACCTCACCTGCACATTGGACTGGCCACTGGCCTTGCTGTTCACTGCTGTTTGCCCCTTGCTTGTGCAGCATCTCATGTACCTCACCTGCACTTTGGACTGGCCACTGGCCTTGTTGTTCACTGCTGGTTGCCCCTTGCCTGTGCAGCATCTCATGTACCTCACCTGCACATTGGACTGGCCACTGGCCTTGCTGTTCACTGCTGTTTGCCCCTTGCCTATGCAGCTTCTGATGTAACTACTCTGCACATTGTACTTGCCTTGTGTTTCACTGCTGTTTGCCCCTTGCCTGTGCAGCTTCTCATGGACTCACTCTGCACTTTGTCCTGCCCACTGGCCTTGTCGTTCACTGATGTGTGCTCCTTGCCTGTGCAGCATCTCATGTACCTCACCTGCACTTTGGACTGGCCACTGGCCTTGTTGTTCACTGCTGGTTGCCCCTTGCCTGTGCAGCTTCTGATGTTACTACTCTGCACATTGTACTTGCCTTGTGTTTCACTGCTGTTTGCCCCCTGGCTGTGCAGCTTTTCATGTAAATACTGTGCATATTGAAATGCCCAATGGCTTTGCTGTTGCCCAAATGTGTTGTCTCTATATGCAATTTGTGAATAAATACAGTTGGTCCTGCAGTGAGTTGTGTCAGTGTCCTTCCTGAATACAGTTGTTTCTGTGTGTGCATGGTTTACTGTGTCACAGGCTCAGTATGCCACTTCAACATTGCCAATGGGTTGTCTCACATTTCTTTTTCTTTGCAGGGGTGGGAGGCACTTCATTTCTACATGACTGTGATACTTATGGGTGCAGTGCAGGTGGTTGGCAATGAAATCTTGTTGTCATCTTCCTTCTTGGCTCATGTTATCTATGGTGGACACATGTCTGGTTTGTGGGCAATGGCAGCACAGGGTGGGAGTTTGGGCACAGGCTTACAGGCAGGCAGGCCAGGGTCATGGGGTCTGTGTGAGCTTCCTTTCTGTGTGCCAATCAGTGTCGGTGTATGGACATCTTGTGGTGATGAGTTATCCAGGTCCCATGGCTTACTTCCAATGTGTGCACTTGGGTGGTGGAGAAGTGTATGGTGTGAAGGGGGTGACTTTGTTGTGACTGTGGATGTGTGTGCACCTGCATTGTCAACTACTGCCATGTGTGACCCTGGAGTGGTGTGCCTGTATGTGTACTTGTTTAGCCCTGTGGTTGTGTTTTGTGCACATGGCAGTATTGTGTGTTGCTGTTGTGGGAGGAGGTATGTGTGACATATCCTACTTGTACTTGGCTGTCATGTAGTGTGTCACTGTGTGTTGTGCAGCAGACATTGTCTTGTCCAGTATTTGGATGCCTATGTGTGGCTGGTCAGTGTTTGAGTTCAGGGCCTTCCTTACATCCCTGTGCCTATACATGGGTGTCCTTGCTGTCTCCAGGAGTTGTTGCATTGGGGCGACCGTGGTTTGTGTTGACTGACTGTGACAGCCATGTGTGCTGTGATGGGCTGTGTGTGTTCTCACATGTGTCTTGTCTTGCATGAGCATCACACATGCTTGATGGTTGTGTCACTGCCCTTCCATTTGTGGGCACCTCACTTTGGCTTTCCTATATGTTGTCCTCCATTACTGCTGGCATGTGGTGTGTGTATGTAGCTGTGAGTCAGGGTGGGTGTGTGTGTGTGTGACTTGTCAGGTAGTGTGTGCAGTGAAGTGTTTGGTCCTCATCTGTGTGTGTGTACATGTTGTGCCTGGCCTCAGTGTTCTTGGCTTGTGTGTGATGTTGTTGTGGTGTGTGTGTTGGCTGGGGCCTGGGCTTCTGTGCTATGTGTTCCTTTGCAAAGGGTCCTGCTGTGGCTGTATATGCAGTTGTTGGGACGTGGGGCATGGTGTGGCTGTAGTTGTGTGGTTGTTGTGCAGGAGTGGCACTTGGGAGGCACATGTTGTGTCCCTTCAGGGAGGTAGCTGGTGTGTTGTCGATGGAGTTGTGGCTCTGTGCGATTTGTACGGTGCCCTTGGCATGTGCTGGCCCTGTGCTCTGCATTGTGTGCATGGTTTCATGCACACTGACCGCGGCGGTGATGTAACCGGGACATTTGTTCATGAATGCGGTACATGGGTGGGCAGTATGTGGCGAGATGTTTTTGTCACAGGTGGGACATGTGTGTGTGCAGTGATGGCTGTGTGCCTGTCCCCACAGGGGTGTGTGGTGTTCCCATGCAATGTTTTTCCACCCTGGAGCTGTGTATTGTGTTACTACACCGCGGCGGTGGATAACTTGCAGGTGGTGTATCATGTACAGCACCGGAAAGGCGTGTAGGGCTGGATCCATTGCGGTGTGTCCCGGGTGTTTCTTTTCTGTCTCCGCTGTGATGTCGCCGCCGTCTTTCGCTGTGCGGTTTCTCCGTCGCGGTGCGCTGCCCTGTTTCCGGCATCGTGATATCTTCGGCGTACGGGATGTCATTCCGCACGGCGGTGTGTGGTGATTGGCTCACTCCGCCGCGGTGGTGGGCGCACTTTGATGGCGGTCGGCGTCGCACCGCAGCGGGCGGGAAATGTGCAATGTGTGTCCATCCTAATATGGCGGGCGTGGAGACCGCTGGCGGCGTGCGGTAAATGAGTGTTACCGCCACCGCCGGCACCTGCGGTCGTGTCTCCGCCTGCCATCCTAATAGGCCCCTAAGTATCAAGTAGAGTGCACAAAAAGGTTTCATCAAACTCTCAGATATTAGCCTTCCACATTGTCATCTTTTGATTCTGTATTTGCAAAATAAGACCGATTGCATATTTTTGATTATGCACTCGTACTTTTGTTGATTTCCTAATTACTGGCTGCTCACTTTGGGGGTCATTAGGATGGTGGTCGGAAAATCACTCCAACCGCCATGGTAGCGGGAAAACACCGCCCGCTAGGACCGCGGCATAACCACCGGTCCCATTAGGGTGCTCCACAGTCGAAATCCGACCGCGGCGGTCGGATCGCGCCATTTAACATTACGGCGGTTGCTGCTGCCAGCAGCACCGCAGCGATGTCCAAAATAGCATGTCCTGAATATCCCTGCACTGCGTGGCAGGCACTGCACAGTGCCTGCCACCTGGTACAGGGACATGTAGGGGGTACCATGGGTACCCCCCCAGTGCACTCACACACCCCCACAACACATTGGGGGCCCGCAATGGGCCCCGGAGACATTCTCTGCATGCCTTTCCATGGCGGTTCCACCGCCTCGGAAAGGCTGGCTACCGCCGGCATCATAACGGCGGAGCCTGCTCCTGCACCGGCCCCATTTTAGCGGTCCAGCTCCGCCCGCCAGGCAAGCGTGCGGACTGCTACCGGCGGCAAAGTGGCGGGTGGAAAATCGCACTGCCACGGTCGTCACCGCCATGCTAATGGGACCGGTGGTTTTCTGTGTTGCGATCGCGGGCTGATGACCGCCGCCGGCCCGGCGGCGGTCATCCGACCGCCATCCTAATAGACCCCTTTGATTGTAATCAGGATGTTACTTTTTGTGTTCTGTTTCTTCTCGGATTGTCTCTGTTCTCTGGACATTCTTGTACAGTTTTCTTCTACCTCTCACAGACTCAGGCCACTTATCTCATTGATGCGCACTCTCATTTTCAGAATCACTTATGGCAACCACTATATCTTCATCTTCATTTGTCACTTAGATTTTGATTTTGCTGGAATAGTTTGATTTTCATCTTCAACTGTAAATCGTTTTCCTTTGAAGGTTCTGGAAGCTCATATTTTTAGCCTTACTCTTTGATTTTGAGTTTCATGATTTTTAGTCTGAACTTCTGTCTGATCTTGTTGTTCTATTTGATTTAGGTCATGATCTTGATCTTCACCACCTCTCCTTTGGATCAACACAGCAAACACAAGCTTGACACTGTGAATCAGTGGTTGTTGTCACCACTTCTTCATCTGCAGTCTTCATTCTCTTTATGAAGTTGTGTGGATCCACTGTGATAAGCCTCCACATTTTACAGTATTATTCATAACAAAGATGACTTGGAAGGTGCTCTTCCTCCTTAACTCCAGACAAGACTTGAAAACGTGCTTCTTTACCAGTACCCAGCCCCCTAGCTGCAGGGTATGGCACAGCTCTTCTTTTGGTGAAGGTGTTGCCAAATTCACCTAATGAGAAATAGAGCGTACAGCATCAGCCAGACATTTGAAGTAATCCAGTACAATGTTATCACTAATAGACACAAATGCAGTTGACGGGATGCAAGGAATCCTCATGGCTCTCCCCATTAACACTTCAGGAGGTGAGAGCCCTGTCTTTTTATATGGTGTGCTCCTGAGGCTAATAAGCACAAGTGGAAGTATAGTTGGCCATTTTAGTGATGTCAAGGCACATTTTTAACCAACTTGGATTTCAGAGTGCCATTAACTCACTCAACAACTTCTGATGCTTTTGGTTGGAAACTGCAAATAAGAGTTTAGCTCAATTTGTATTGCAGTGCGCAAGCCTTCATCACTTCACTCTTGAAGTGTGCACCTTTATCTGATTTTAAAGAAGTTGGCAAACCGGAGCTGAGGATCAATTCCCTCAGTATTAGTATGCTACTGTCATGCTGTCAGCTTGCCTAGTTGTGGAGGCTTACCCACCTAGAGAACAAACACACAATCACAAGAATCTACGTAAGAATATTATAAACTTTCATCTCAACGAAATCTAATTGTATCTGGATAAAAGGGTCTTTGGACTTGCCTATATAGCTCATTGTGCCCAATGTCATTTTCCCTTGATTATTCTGCTGACAAGTAATGCAGTGTTGACACAAATTCTCAGCAACAGATCTAACGTTAGGATTGTACCAATATTAAATTTTGAAGCTCAGTTAATTTACAATGTAGCAGCTTCAGTCCATGAAGACAGTCAGGGATAGAGCCACAACATGGATGACGTTTATTTTGTTCACCTCGGTACCACATCTGAATGGCTGAATTAATTTCTGAATTGAATAAACACCTGTGATTTAAAATTGTGTTTTTGTCCATTCTACAAGTGGCTTCCTTTGATCTAGAAATCAAGCATAATGTTGGAATGTTAGAGACAGACCTCTTCATGCAGTCTACGGATAAGACTTTTCTTCTATGATTTTATGGCGCACACCAGATAGGATTAAAAGCGAATCTTCCATTTGATCAGTTCCTCTTCTTACAGACAAATTGTACTTTAACTGAGGCTTTAATTAAAAAAGCTCACAAATTTGACAGTAAAAATTCCAAAGTAGAGGATATACTAGCTAACGTGTTAGATAAGCCAGAAAACAAATATGCTTCTATTTCAAGAGAAACATTATTAATGGGTCAACTAGAAAAGACCGTAGTACAAACCATACTGGTTGCATTAGCACATTTTTGTGGTGTGAACATGAGAACCAGTTATTATCCTTAATAAGGGTCTACAGTATTGAACAATTTGATCTTGTAAAATGTGCAGTCAGAAAACACAAAGGTGATGGGTGGAAACCTTGCAATGGCAATCTCACAGGGCCGTATTCAAGTCCATTCTTTTTTCCCCCTTACAGACAGAGCCGAGTCATATTTAAATTAGCATTGTTCCTTCTCAAATATTCAGTACAGGAAAAATTAGCCATAGACTGATTTTGCCTTCTAGGTTTCATTTGTAGGGTAAAATGTGAGTCCTGTGGCACTGTAAGCACAGACCCATGTTTGGGTATTCCAATTGCACTCAAGCCATTGCACTAAGGAAAAATATAAGGGTGATGGATAAAATGCTTGGAAATGTTTCGAGTACTGGCAATTGCTGTGGACACATTCCAGTCCATCATTTTTCACCCACGATGACACTTCAGATAGAAAATATATGTATGCAAGTTAGTATTTACCCTGTTGCAATAGCTGCAGTTTATTCTGATCTGCTAATGTATGTGGCCTCTGAATGGGAAAACAAGACACTCCAGACTGGTCCTAGACTGGTTTTGACCTACTTAGGGACCGATTCGGGCCGGAAAAGATACCGACCGACTCGGTACGGGAATATAGTCCGACCGACACGTACCGGCGTTGCCCGACCTGGGAAGTACGATGAAATGCATGTGATTCACGACCGACTCGTACGGAACACAAGCCCAACGACCGAACCGGATGGAAACAAGCTATCCGGCCGGGAAACCACGCGAATAGAACCGACCGACACGCACCAGGAATCAACCCGAACGAAACGTACCCGTGAACTCCGACCCGCGCAATACGATGCAATGCGTGGAAAAACAGACCGAGTCGCACGGAGCGCAAGCCGAACGACCGACACGCATACAAAAGCCAGCCGAAGGAAGCCAATACTCGGCGACCGACGCGTTCGCCGCACAAGAAACCCTGCAGAAACACAGCGTGGACGACTCGGAGAAGCTCGCACGAGACAACTGCAGCGTCCTACTCGGTCCGAAGAACGTCTCCTACATACACAAATAATACTAAGGAAAAAAACAAAAAAAAAGGGCCAAACAAGCAATGACAAAGTCAATAAATACAGGGAAAAAAAACATGGAACAAGGACACACCACCTATATAAAGGCCACAAATCCCTACCATGATCCTTTGCAAATTCAACTGACCTGCCAGCACAGAACACCATCACACAGCAACCACAGACACACGCACAGCTCATCCATCACACAAGCCACACACCATTAGCACCTCAACAAAAAGCACCCTCACATACACCCAGCAAAACCTACAATCACACACCCTCACCTGCACACACACACACATCAATCACCACCACCACCCACCCTAAAGAAGAATCCAAAGTTCCTAGACAGTGAATTGGAAGTCCTGGTAGATGAGATCCTCAGGGTAGAGCCACAGTTGTTTGGCACATTGGTACAACAGACCCCCATGTCGCAGAAAACCAAGATGTGGCAGAGGATCGTCGACAGGGTCAACGCACAATCACCATGTTTGCGCACAAAGGAAGACATCCAGAACAGGTGGTATGATGTGCGCAGGAGGGTCAGGGACCTACTAAAGAAGGATTACATCGTGAGTCAGCACACCAGCAGTGGCCCTCCTGCCAAACCACTATACCTCAGGCCCTGGGAGGAGAAGGTGCGGGCCATCCTACCACCAGTGAGCGTATATGGACTATCAAACATCCCAGAGCCTGGTGAGTACACAACAAATATACACAATATTGTGTGACAATACACACACGTCACTGTCAAGGGGATAGTCAAACCATGCACCCTTAGCAAATACACAGCAATCAAAAGATAATCACCCCAAGATCTGTCTGTCAGTCAGATAAACACAATACATGCCATCTCATAGTGACATGTAACTGTGTCAAGATATGTACAAACATAACTACAAGTACAGCAAGGCAGTGGCACAAATGCAACCAACAAACACAGTTAGACATTTTGCCACCACTAGATCACCACCTCACAGGGAAGCTCACTCAAAGGAAGGAATTCTGTGTATGCTGGTGAAGTCAGTGTAGCCGATAGCATGATGGGAGTTGTAGTCACAGATATTGGTCACACTCACAATTGGCCCATCAACACCACTCTCAACCATGCTCACATCACAGGGAGTGGAAAAGAAATGACAAGATGGCTGACACTGGGTACTGCTGTGGGGAGCACAAGCCCCTGCTGGGAACTGTTCACCAACCAACAGCAGGACACCACTGCCAGCCATCTTGCCATTGCTGTCACACTCACACACAGTGAACTCCACTCAAAAGGAAGGAAGTATGGGCATGCTGGGAAGGGGGGTGTAGGCCATAGCATGATGGGAGTTGTAGTTACAGATATTGGTCACCCTCACAATTGGCCCATCAACACCACTCTGAACCATGCTCACATCACAGGGAGTGGAAAACAACTGACAAGATGGCTGACACTGGGTACTGCTGTGGGGAGCACAAGCCCCTGCTGGGAACTGGGCACCAACCAACAGCAGGACACCACTGTCAGCCATCTTGCCATTGCTGTCACACTCACACACAGTGAACTCCACTCAAAAGGAAGGAAGTATGGGCATGCTGGGAAGGGGGTGTAGGCCATAGCATGATGGGAGTTGTAGTTACAGATATTGGTCACCCTCACAATTGGCCCATCAACACCACTCTGAACCATGCTCACATCACAGGGAGTGGAAAACAACTGACAAGATGGCTGACACTGGGTACTGCTGTGGGGAGCACAAGCCCCTGCTGGGAACTGGGCACCAACCAACAGCAGGACACCACTGTCAGCCATCTTGCCATTGCTGTCACACTCACACACAGTGAACTCCACTCAAAAGGAAGGAAGTATGGGCATGCTGGGAAGGGGGTGTAGGCCATAGCATGATGGGAGTTGTAGTCACAGATATTGGTCACCCTCACAATTGGCCCATCAACACCACTCTGAACCATGCTCACATCACAGGGAGTGGAAAACAACTGACAAGATGGCTGACACTGGGTACTGCTGTGGGGAGCACATGCCCCTGCTGGGAACTGGGCACCAACCAACAGCAGGACACCACTGACTGACATCCTGAAAGCCAACTTGCACTCCCTGCAATGGAAGCACGTTCCATGGTGGGATATCTGGCTGGGTGGGAAGGAGGACTGACAGCTCTGACCATAGTCACCAGCAGCTTTTCTCACACACCCCCTTAACACAAATTCCACACAACTCACCTGGGAGAATGCATTGCCTCACACTCTAATTAAATATCCCACAAAGAACAACCACACTGGGTAATGCTGTGTGAAGCACAGGGACACTCTTGGGACTTGTAGCCAAACAAACGCCAGGACAACACTGTCAGCCATCCTGTCAGCACAGGCACACTACCCCACAGGGAAGCAGAGTCAAAAGGAAGGAAGTATGGGCATGCTGGGAAGGGGGGGTGTAGGCAATAGCATGATGGGAGTGGGAGTCACAGCTCAACATCCCCCACCCACATGGCCCAGCAAGCTCACACTGAAGCATGCACACCTCACAGCCAGTGAAAAGCCACTTCAAAGATGTCTGACACTGGCCTCAGCTGTGGGGAGCACAAGGCCCTGCTGGGACCTGTGCACCAACAAACAGCAGGACACCACTGTCAGCCATCTTGCCATTGCTGTCACACTCACACACTGTGAACTCCACTCAAAAGGAAGGAAGTATGGGCATGCTGGGAAGGGGGGTGTAGGCCATAGCATGATGGGAGTTGTAGTCACAGATATTGGTCACCCTCACAATTGGCCCATCAACACCACTCTGAACCATGCTCACATCACAGGGAGTGGAAAACAACTGACATTATGGCTGACCCTGGGTACTGCTGTGGGGAGCACAAGCCCCTGCTGGGAACTGGGCACCAACCAACAGCAGGACACCACTGACTGACATCCTGAAAGCCAACTTGCACTCCCTGCAATGGAAGCACGTTCCATGGTGGGATAACTGGGCTGGGTGGAGAAGGAGGGCCGGATATCCACCAAATACCACCAATGCTGGCCATGCACACACCTCAACATTCACATAGAAAAGCTTCAGGTTGGCAGGACAATGTGCTACACCAATATCAACCTCTGACTGTGACAACTTAGGACAATGCAATGTACAGGCCCGCATCCAGAGGTACAGTCACAACTGTCAGGTGTGTGAACCATTGATGCCCGTAGAAACATAACATACATTGTGTGTCTCTTCCAAAAACAGGTGATGATGGGGACACAGCAGCAGACGAGGAGGAGTCCCTGTCCCAGGCTCCGGGGGACACTGAGCTCACTGGTGTGGAACAGCCTCTGCACTCCTCGGATGGCGAAAACCTACCTGGCCCCTCCGGTGCGAGTCATCATGCAGCACCAGCAGGACCAACATCTGCATCCCCTGCACCCACCCCTCCAACAACTGCCAACACACAGACCACCCCTGCCAACACGGACAGACCAAGGACCACCGATGACAACAGCACAGGGACCCCGGCCCAACGTGGAGCAACGGACAACGAGCCCCAGTAACAACCCCCAAGTGGGCCTACGGTCACCTGTGCGTGCCACCACAGTTCCCGCACGTGTCGCCAGGGGTGGTAGACATAGGTCGCTGTTTGCAGAGGGGCCTGGACTGCATGATGACCCACAACTGGCACGCATTGCTGAGGCGTACCAGAATAGCACCGGAGAGGTCAGCCAGGTAGTGGGGATCCTCAAGGACATTCAACAGCAGCAGGCTGCCCATCATGCCCACTTGGACTCACACATGTCCCATGTGCAGACACACATGTCCCGTGTGGAGACACACATGTCTGGCATGGAGTCCAAGTGGGACATATTGGAAGAACTGACAGCGGTGCATAGGGACATATTGACATGCCTCCACCAGATTAGCACCAACATGGCCACACCTCCCCTTGTGCCCACAACATCTGGTGCTGCAACAACTGCAACTGCCACAGGGAGGGAGGAGGACTCTGGCGGAGAGTCCTCTGCACCGCAGCAGCCTGCACGTGAGGGTCCCCCCGGAAGAAGAGGGGTCGTCCGAGGAAGGAAAACTGAGAGGCCGATGGCCATGTACATCCCCCAGGAACCCAACACCTGTTCTGGAAATTCTCCTTTGTGTGCAAACTGTTTACCCTGTCGAATGCAACACAACTCTCCCACATGACATGGGGAGCTTAAGTTGGCCCAATGTATCAGATGACTGTGGACTTTACTCAGGACATTTCTGCTACCAAGCCTTCCAACTCATCTGGGAACTTTGGATTCCAATCCCAATGTACAGCACCCACCATCCTGTGCACTATCCTCACACATGTATGTAAATAAACTCACTAATACACCATACTTGCCTCTGTTGTGATTCCAACGTGGTTTTTGTCATGTAGATGGTGATCTGCTAAATGACACTGTGCATGCTAACTGCTACAGCAAGTTCAACACCGTCATGTGAGTCATGGCGACGTGACACATATGAGGGAGACACACCACTAGGGCTATACAACACATACACACCAGGGCCATCAGACTCATCGCCTACACTGATGTTGCCAGGAAATACAGTGGAATGCACAGACACCACACCTATTCACAGTCTGTGTTAACTAGCCCACAGGTGCAGTAAGCACATGTCAGTCAGATGTGTGACCACAGACAACACACAACCCAAAGTGAAGCACAGGTTTATTACACATTTGCAACATGTTGTTTCCACTACAGATGCAAGGTAATCCTACGTGGCAGTGGCCACACGGTCAACAAGTGTAGAAGAAATAAAGTCCAGGGGTGTGTGGCACATCACCTGTAGGGAAATGACTGCTTCCACCCTGGAAGTTGAATCATGGTGTCGGGGGATCACAGTTCACCAAACAACTCTGAAAGTACCCTGTGAAGGACAGACATGACACACAGTCAAAAGCACGGAAGAACAGGATAGAACTGCAATACTCATGGCCAATACATGTCACAAGATACTCACAGAAAACCAAGTTAGCATGTCAACACTGTTGGGGAGTACAGACTACCTGTAAGGACACATCGCTGCACGCTTCCAGTCAAGTAGCACATGGCCACACTCAAACAGCACCAGAGCACCACCAACACATATCACGCAAACACACATCATTGACATGACATCTCTGGATACTCACATTCAGCTGAAGAAGTTGGTGATGAGCTGTGTGCGGACATCACCATCATCATCATCATCATCACTGGCATCGTGGCCCAGGCCAGGATCCTCCACAGGTGGCGGATGTTGGTCATCGTCATCCAGGATGAGAGGCAACTCCTTCCGCACTGCCAGGTTGTGTAGCATGCAGCAGACAATGACAATCTTGTACACCTTTGCTGGGGCATATGGGAGGGCCCCTCCTGTCTTGTCCAGGCAGCAAAAGCGGCTCTTCAGGAGACCAAATGTGCGCTCGATCACTCTCCTGGTCTGACCATGTGCCTCATTGTAGCGCATCTGGGATGGTGTCACAGGGTTCCTGAGGGGTGTCAGCAACCACAGCATGTTGGGGTATCCGGAGTCACCTACAGACAGACAATTGCAAATTAGCTGAGTTGGAAAAGAGGGCGGAATACAACATAGCAGAAAACACACAATGGTACAAAGTCAGTACACACCGACAAGCCAGGCACGCTGGTTCTGCATCTGTGACATCATCCTCGGGATGCGACTACTCCTCATCACGTAGGCATCGTGTGCCGAACCAGGGAAACGGGCACACACATGTGAGATGCTCATATCTGCAAGACATACCACCAGAGCATTGATCGAATGATAATGTTTCCTGTTCCTGTATGCCTGCTCATGTGCCTGTGGTGGTACCAAAGCCACATGTGTCCCATCAATGGAGCCAATGACATGTGGCATCCTCCCCAGGGCATAGAAGTCACTCTTGACGTCAGTGAGTTGTTGACGTGTAGGGAAATAGATGTACTGGTTCAGGCATCTCAACATTGCCTCCAAAACATCGCGTAGCACACGGCTGAACATAGTCTGTGACATCCCACCAGCAGTCGCAACAGTGTGTTGAAAGGTACCGGTGGCAAAGAAGTGTAGGGCTGCCATCACCTTCACCTTGGGGGTCAGCGCTGTAGGGTACGGCAAGCCAGGTTGCAAATGTGGGGCCAAGCGCACTGCCAAATCCTCAATCAGCTGCCTGGTGAAGCGGTACCGTCGGATGCTGTCACGTTCCACCATCGTTGCCAGGTCAGGGAATGGTCTATGGACAGCTGGTGCCCTGCAGTGCATAGGTGAAGAAAGAAAGATTGTCAGTCACCCCACATATGTGCCATTCACCATACTCAATTTCACATGATACATCATTACGAGACACAAGTACTTGATGTGTGTGCCGTTCTGTATGGACATATATGGCACCTACATGGACATCATCTAACATCTCAGTTCAACATGTGTTGACAACAGGTTCCAGGTTGTGCTATGGGAAACCATTAGGCTGTGTCACAGTACCCATTTACTGCTGTCACGTTCCACACATACACCACAGTGACATGTCTGGACAGATGCGCCACAGGCATCACAGCTCATTGACAGGTAGATTCCCAGTGACCCTGTCTTGCCACATGGACACTGGCATGACATGGCGTATCATGTACATGTCAGAAAAACAAACATGACTCCCACAGGTAGTGGCCCCTGTTGCCTCCGCAGGACAGACATGGACGTCTGTGACACACACACGCACAACATCAAAGTCCATGCACAAACAACATTGATGTGGAGACTGTCTCCCATTGTGCACATGGAATCAGAGACATCGGAAACACAACATGCACACAGACTGTGGAGGGCCATCACTATTGTGGCAATGGGTCACCCTGTGACGTACATGCCTTCCCACATGGGACTCTGGGGGTATGTGACATGTCATACACATACACAACCTGGAAATGTGACCATGCCACATGCTCCGAAATGAACAGTTGCATATCACAGTGGTCATGTGCACAACACACAAAGGATCCTGTCCCCATGAACAGGTGCACAGCCTGGGAGTGGCTGCCCCCAAGTGCCACCCCAAAAACCACATGTTTACCCCCATTCACAGAAAAGGTAATGCAGCCTTACATGCCTTAGGATACAGTGTGGACTGGGTGTGGTGTTGTAGGTGTGCCCCTGAGTCCCTGGCAAGTATATGTGGCTGGCATACATTCACCAGTGACAAGCTTGGTGACATATGCGAGTGACCTGTACAGGGACGCATTGTACAGCAATGGACCGATCGGTGTGCACGCGCTGGCCATTGCATCTGTTGTGAGCGGGTACGCATTGTTTCCCGGAATACGCGTTGTACAGCAATGGACCGATCGGTGTGCACGCACTGGCCATTGAATCTGTTGTGAGCGGGTACGCGTTGTTTCCCGGAATACGCGTTGTACAGCAATGGACCGATCGGTGTGCACGCACTGGCCAGTGCATCTGTTGTGAGCGGGTACGCGTTGTTTCCCGGAATACGCGTTGTACAGCAATGGACCGATCGGTGTGCACGCACTGGCCATTGAATCTGTTGTGAGCGGGTACGCGTTGTACAGCAATGGACCGATCGGTGTGCACGCACTGGCCATTGCATCTGTTGTGAGCGGGTATGCATTGTTTCCCGGAATACGCGTTGTACAGCAATGGACCGATCGGTGTGCACGCACTGGCCATTGAATCTGTTGTGAGCGGGTACGCGTTGTTTCCCGGAATACGCGTTGTACAGTAATGGACCGATCGGTGTGCACGCACTGGCCAGTGCATCTGTTGTGAGCGGGTACGCGTTGTTTCCCGGAATACGCGTTGTACAGCAATGGACCGATCGGTGTGCACGCACTGGCCATTGAATTTGTTGTGAGCGGGTACGCGTTGTACAGCAATGGACCGATCGGTGTGCACGCACTGGCCATTGAATCTGTTGTGAGCGGGTACGCGTTGTACAGCAATGGACCGATCGGTGTGCACGCACTGGCCATTGAATCTGTTGTGAGCGGGTACGCGTTGTACAGCAATGGACCGATCGGTGTGCACGCACTGGCCATTGCATCTGTTGTGAGCGGGTACGCGTTGTTTCCCGGAATACGCGTTGTACAGCAATGGACCGATCAGTGTGCACACACTGGCCATTGAATCTGTTGTGAGCGGGTACGCGTTGTACAGCAATGGACCGATCGGTGTGCACCCACTGGCCATTGCATCTGTTGTGAGCGGGTACGTGTTGTACAGCAATGGACCGATCGGTGTGCACGCACGGCCATTGAATCTGTTGTGAGCGAGTACGCGTTGTACAGCAATGGACCGATCGGTGTGCACGCACTGGCCATTGAATCTGTTGTGAGCGGGTACGCGTTGTACAGCAATGGACCGATCGGTGTGCACGCACTGGCCATTGCATCTGTTGTGAGCGGGTACGCGTTGTACAGCAATGGACCGATCGGTGTGCACGCACTGGCCATTGAATCTGTTGTGAGCGGGTACGCGTTGTACAGCAATGGACCGATCGGTGTGCACGCACTGGCCATTGAATCTGTTGTGAGCGGGTACGCGTTGTACAGCAATGGACCGAATGGTGTGCACGCACTGGCCATTGCATCTGTTGTGAGCGGGTACACGTTGTACAGCAATGAACCGATCGGTGTGCACGCACTGGCCATTGCATCTGTTGTGAGCGTGTACGCGTTGTCTTTTGAAATACGCGTTGTACAGCAATGGTCCGGACGGTGCGCATGCATTGGCTAGGGCCTGGCATGGCAACGGACGCGTTTTCGAAGCTGTAACGAGTCTGATGCAGTGAATTCAGTTGGCCAGCCACAACAATGTTGCAAAAACATGGGTGTCATGAAGTTTAACTTTTGAAGGATGCTGTGGGCGTGTATAAGTGGTGCAATTCCATGGATTGGCCAGATTCAGAAGATGCAAACGACTTGGACCTATCACTTTGGACACATGGGACAGTATCTGCCTCTGCAGCACACATATAATGCTGGCTGTTCCCCTGAGAGCTCACTTGCCTGCACTACATGCTCCAGGACAACATCTGCCACCAACACTGCTGCTGTCTCTGCATCCTCTGGCTACTGCAATGGCACGTACTGTGGAGAGAGCCCCAGCCTTCAGCCTTGAGGAGAACCAGGCCCTGCTGGACAGCCTCCTTCCACAGTACAGCAAGCTGTATGGGAAACCAGGGGAGCAGGTGAGTGTGCTGTCCACTGCCTTACTAAATGTGCATGTTGTCTGACTAGCAAGACTTACAGTGTGCACACCACTGGCTAGCATGCTCACTGAGTAGCTCTCCCCCCCCCAAGTGTGTAGTTACATGCACTGAACAGGTACAGTGCAGTAACAGTGAATTCCAACAAGGTTTACTTCCCATGCAATGATACCATGTAGTAACTGCTGGCAAACATATGTTCATAGCCATCGTTGCACTGCCTGTGTACATCATATGCACCTGTGATTGAGACATGTATATCCAACTGTGTGATGCACGTATATGTTGCATGTGTAGTAATGGCATTTTCACTTTGTCATCCTCACAGGTTGATGCCCACCAGAAGCAGGAAATCTGGCTGACCATCGCCCGGGTAGTAAGATCCGTGGGGGTCTACAAGCGCCGGATCCGCAACTGCCAGAAGAAGTGGCAGGACCTTCGGGGCTGGACCCGGAGGATCGCAAGGGTCCAGCTGAAGCTGTCGCCTCCTCGCAGGAGGGGCGGACACCGGACCCTGACCCCCCACATGCTCAGGATCCTGGCGGTGGTCTTCCCTGACCTGGATGGGCAGCTGAAGGCCAGACAGCAGCAAGGAGGGGGTGAGTCCATGACTGCACTGTGCACTTTGTCTGACATGCTATGTGCCCTCCTCTGGCCTGGTTAAACTTCCACAGTACATCAGTCTTGTGGTCCAGGACCCATGTCCCTCAATTGTGACATGCCCACTCCTCATCTGATACGCATATGTGTGGCCCTTACAGTCAGGAAATTGTGTCACTTGGGTACTGTGTCATTGCATTTTGCTTCGCTCAAGGTGGGGGACAGCATTTGTTCCCGTGACTATGTTGTGGGATTCATGGGTGGGTCAATTGCTTACACAATGCCTAAGTTCTGACATGTAATCTGGGTGTAACTTTGATATGTGGTCCACTTGCTGATCTGAATCACCACATGTCCCTTGGGTATTTGGCACACCCCCATGCTGCGGGTGGGAACAATGTTTGGGCCTCAGGAGTATGTATATCAAGTGTGTCACACATGCTTAGCCACCTACCTACTGTCCAGGGCTCATCCTTCTTTCAGGTGGAGCAGGACAGTCATGCCTACTCCAGGGCATACAATACACTCTGTACTACCACTCCCGTGTATCAGCTGACATGTTGTGATCAGTGAAATGTTCCCTCAGGTGTCTGCCTCTGTGTCATTGTGCTGTGGCTTCGTTGTCAGGACTACTGGGATGTTTATCGTTTAGGGCTCAGCATGCCATCTGAGATGTGACCATGAGAGACGATACTTCTGTGACTCATAGGTGTTTGATCACTTGACTGTGCACACAGGTGTATGTGACTGTGAACTTCAGGCAGCTGTTTTACATTCACAGCAGACTGTGAGGTGCTCAGGTTCATAGAGTTGTGTTTCATGTCTCCCATATGTCCAATTGGCATGACGTGGCCAAATAAGAGTTCAGATGATGTGGTGTGTGGAGGATGGACATGTGCACTTGTCAGCTACATAACTTGCATTCCCCGTTTCCTAGGACTGTGACACAGTGCAGACTGTTGTTGGCTGGCTGCCATGCCCATGTGACTGGAGACAGTGATGTATGACTTTGCAGGCATGCCTGTGCCATGGCATTTAACTTCCTAAGAGTGATCCTGCAGGGGAGTTACATGTGCAACATGCACCCCATTGTGGCATTGACTATCCGGACATGGGTGCATCATGGTGTCTGGTGCTGGTATGCATCACATGCAATTTCTAATTAGACTCTGGCCATCCCTTTACCCGGACACCTGTACTAACTCAGTGGCAAGAGATGTGATGTGTGCATGTTCACATACTTCACCGTGTTCTCTGCAATGTCCAACAACTGTGTACGTGGTGCTTGTGTCCACACTGGGGTATTACCATCCAACAGGCACCAGACAGATGGGTGCAAGGGCAGGAGGGGTGTGAGTGCCATGGTTGACCATCAGACTGACAATTGGCTTCTCCTAATCTGTGTGAGGACTTTTGGCAATGTTCAACTGAGGATGCCAGGGCTTGCTCTGTAATGTGCTGTACTTACTGTGGTGTGTGCGGTCAGTGCAGGTGACTGATGTTTGTCTGTTTCCCTAATTGTTTGCAGATACATCCACGGCCACAGGAGGGGACAGCTCCACGGACCAGGAGGAGCTGCAGAGCCAGACTGGGTCAGCAGGCGATGAGTGGTCGGAGGGACCCAGTGGCACGGAGGGCGAGGGGAGCCACACCGAGGAGTCCTCAGCACCATCCACCTCAGCTGAGGACCACAGCAGCTCGGAGGATGACTCCCTTGTGGAGGCGGGTGTCAGCAGCCACCACACCCCAGCTAGTATGTCTGGCCCCGCCACCACCACCACCACCGCCCTCCCATTGGCTCCCATTCCAGAGGTCCGTGGAGGCTCCCGTGTCCGGGAGCGTGTCTCCTTCGTGCCAGGCACCGCACCCCCTGCCCCTGTGTCCCCTGCTGCCCTGAGTGAGGAGTCTGTGTACCTACTTCGGCAGCTCCATGTAGGGCAGACAGCAATGCTGAGTGTCCTCCATGCACACACCACTCTGTTGACACAGCTGGTGTCGTTCATGGAGGGCATCTCGACGGGCATGTCTGCCCTACAGAGGAGCAATAGGTCCATGGACTCCTCCCTGACGGCAGCAGTGTCCCTCCTCCAACAGTCCATCACCCCTCCTACCTCTGCCCCATCCACACTTCCTGGCACCCTACCTGTCCCAAGCACATGCACACCTGCACAATCACCCAAACACACAGACACGAGCAGCACAGAAACACACAGAACAAGGGCAAAACGTGCACACAAGCATCCTCAGGGGACTGATACCACACCCACAGGGGATGGGGAACAGACACACACACAGGCATCCACACTCACTCCGCAGTCCTCAAAATCCTCTCCCTCCAAGACCCCTTCCCTTGCCTCACCTGCAACCCCACCTACAAAGCAGCTCTTCCTCTGTGACCTCGGCCTCTTCCCCTCCGATCCCGCTGATCCAGCATACAGGGGGAAGAGGAAGTCCACCCACACAGAGGGGAGTGCCCTCGCCCCCGGACACCCTCCCCCAGGCGCAGACAGCCTGAGGCCCCCACCCGCAAGTCCCCCGGTCCCGGAAGAGCAAGACCCCGCCACCGCCCTGCAGCTCAACCACACTGTCTCCTTCCTCCATCCCTCAGTCACCCACAACACAGGTTCCCCCACCACACCCTGTCCCAGGTTCCCCCACCCACAGATACACCATCCCCAAAATGATGCGGCCTTCTCCTCCTACCACTTGCTCTTCCAGCCCCACACCCCCGCTGCACATGTTTGTGCCACTGGTGTGGAGACCGTGTCCTCCCCCTCTGTCCTGCCCACCTTACCTGAACCCCATTCTACTCCCCCGGAGATGGGCACTGCAGTGGAGTCCACTACCACCCCGTCTGACTTGGGCACTGCAGTGGGGAACCTGTCCACTCCATCTGGCCGGACCACTGCAGTCGTGCCGGCACCCACACCATCTGACTCATGCCCCCCAGTTGTGCCGGCACACACCATGTCAGACACCTCCACTGCAGTTGTCAGTGACTCTCCAGCACCAGCCACCCCTTCCCTGCCTCCTTCTGGTGATCCCTGATCCTGTCCCTGCGGTGCCTGGCCTGACCCCCGTATACCCCTCCGAGGGGAATGTCCCTGCTCCATATCAGTGCAGGCAAGCAGAGGGTGATATCTGCCACTGTCACCCTGTTCGGACTGAACTGTTGGACTGGCCATTGGCCTTTGTATTTTTGCAGTACTTTCTTAATTTCAGACACATATGCTGAATAAAGCTCCTTTCTGTTCTCTGGTGGTTTTGCTTCAGATGTACTTGATGTTGATGATGCTAACAATGCCCTTGCTGCAGTGATGGTGTTATTTGGTATCATGAAAATGAAGTGTTACTGTGCAGGACCCTATGTGGTCCAGGGGGAATGTGTCCTATCCTGGTGTGTAGCCATGTCATCCTTTGCAGCAATATGAGGGTGTCATGTTTTCAATATTTGCCAATGGGATTTCCTACATTTATTTGCAATATCACATCTGTGGCTTACACCCCTGCACATCAGTTGTGCTTGCCATTGTTCAATTTGTCTGTTTCCCTGACCGTGTGACCATCTCCACTGGACATGCAAGTTTGGGCATCAATGGGGAAGGACTCATCTGTGTTATCAGTGCAACTTGCTATACATGTGTGTTGGATCTGTGCAGATGATTTCGGTGACACTCCCATGACCAGGCTGATGTGACGAGAGCCTTCATTTTGTGCTAATTGTTGACTGAGTGACCAAGTGTACTGCTGACATGATAGAGCCCTGCAGAGACAACGTATGGCACAGCTTTCCTTACACAGGAGTGGAGTCCCCTCATGGCAGTGTGTAATTCCGTGACATTGCCTGAGCCCAAGGTGTGTGTTGTGTGAGCATGTCTGTGTGTGTTCACTTCCATTTTGCAACACAGGCTGGGATCCCTAGTGATGTTCCTGTTTGTGATGCTTGCTGAGTTGACCTATGTTCCCCCCAAATCTTCGCCCTGGGTTCTCTGTGATGTGGGTGCATGGCACATTACTGGTCATCAGGGTGTCATCCATAGGTGTGTTTGCTGTCAGGGCTGAGTTTGTGGGCAAACGCAGATGAGACACAGTCAGGATTCCCCTTGGCACTTGTTGGTTACACAAGTCATGTAATTTACAGTTTGTGTTACCTTTCAGTGATTGTGACACGTTGTGTGTGTGACTGCTGCCACTCCTCAGGGTCAGAGCTGCAATGTTGGAAGTTGTCTATGTGTGTTCTTGGTGGGTGACCTTGGCTTCTTCATTGGTGTGTGACTGTGGCCGGGATCCCATTGGTTGGTGTGGATTTGACGTCATGCCCATGTACAGCGTACTGTGCAGTGTGTCAGACATTCACAAGTCTTGTTGACTGGCCATGTGTGATGGGTATCTCCACCTTAGTTCCCCCACCACCCCTGGGATTGTCATGGGTGCATGTGCAATGTCACCAGTCCATGTGAGCTTCACTGCTGCACATTGGTGGAGGTCAAGGTGTGTGGTGTTGAGTGTGTGCAAATGAGAGTTGTTGCACGGCTAGACCCCTACCTCCATGTTGGCCTTGGCTGACAGGCCGTGCTGATTGCTTTGTGCTTGTGTAGGTGTGATGGTAGTTAGTTGTTCAGGAAACATGACTGTGGTTCACTGTGTGTACGACATCTACCTTTGTCATCACACTGGGATTATCATGCAGGCCAGTGTCACCACAATGTGGGGTCCCTGGGGGTAGTGCTGTGGTGGGTCTGTCTCTTGCTGTGTTAGTTGCTGTTCCTACAAGCTTGTGTGACATTTGTAATTTGTGCTCCCTCTCATCTGACAATGCCTGATTGCCCACATAGGGGAATCCGATCCATGAGTTACTTTTGTGTGGCACTGTATACACATCTGTGTAATAGGGATTCAGGCCTCCTCATGTGTTGTGTGGTTGCCTGGGGACACTGGCACACCCCCCATCACCTGTTGTGTTTGATATGCAGTGTGAGTCTGCCTGTTTGTGTTTGTGCATTTGCACCACTGCATTGGCATTTCTTTAGTGTGCCATTGGCTGTATGTTGTTTGGTGGGTTTCCCCTGCTGTCCCTGGGACTCCTAGGTCATCAGTCAGCACAATGATCATGGTTTGTATGTCCTATAGCTGCCATGGAATGGTATTTGTTCACCTGACATCTACGGTCTCCACAGGATATCTACATTTGTGTGTCCATTGGTGCTGATGTGTGGGTCTGCATTATGATGGTCACTTCTGTCATTGTGTAATTCATGAATGTTGACACTGTGAGCCCCCATGGGTGAGGTTTGTCTGCACATGGCCAAAGCGATGTTTCATTGGCACTGCACTGTTTGCCTCACCCAATCAATGTTGCTATGGGACACAAGCACTAATATGCCACTGATGTGTTTGTTGTTGTGTGACCAGGAATCATCCATGCAGTTTGGCATTTGCAGCTTTTCACATGACAACACTTACATTTTGGTCACTGTGGTGATGGGGCTTTAGACCCCATTGCCACAATGTTCAAAATGTGCTTCAGCTATGGACCCCACACTTACCTTTTGGTCACTGTGATGATGGGGTGTTAGACCCCATTGCCACAATGTTCAAAATGTGCTTCAGCTATGGACCCCACACTTACCTTTTGGTCACTGTGGTGATGGGGTGTTAGACCCCATTGCCACAATGTTCAGAATGTGCTTCAGCTATGGACCCCACACTTACCTTTTGGTCACTGTGATGATGGGGTGTTAGACCCCATTGCCACAATGCTCAGAATGTGCTTCAGCTATGGACCCCACACTTACCTTTTGGTCACTGTGGTGATGGGGTGTTAGACCCCATTGCCACAATGTTCAGAATGTGCTTCAGCTATGGACCCCACACTTACCTTTTGGTCACTGTGATGATGGGGTGTTAGACCCCATTGCCACAATGTTCAGAATGTGCTTCAGCTATGGACCCCACATTTACCTTTTGGTCACTGTGATGATGGGGTGTTAGACCCCATTGCCACAATGTTCAGAATGTGCTTCAGCTATGGACCCCACACTTACCTTTTGGTCACTGTGGTGATGGGGTGTTAGACCCCATTGCCACAATGTTCAAAATATGCTTCAGCTATGGACCCCACACTTAACTTTTGGTCACTGTGGTGATGGGGTGTTAGACCCCATTGCCACAATGTTCAGAATGTGCTTCAGCTATGGACCCCACACTTACCTTTTGGTCACTGTGATGATGGGGTGTTAGACCCCATTGCCACAATGTTCAAAATGTGCTTCAGCTATGGACCCCACACTTACATTTTGGTCACTGTGGTGATGGGGTGTTAGACCCCATTGCCACAATGTTCAGAATGTGCTTCAGCTATGGACCCCACACTTACCTTTTGGTCACTGTGATGATGGGGTGTTAGACCCCATTGCCACAGTGGTCATGGTCTGCTTGCATTGTGGAGGCCACACACATTTATGTGTGACACATGTGATAGGGGGTCACATTGTATGCTCAATGTCATGTTCAGTGTTGTAGGCATTTGACACAGACTACACACGCTTGTCATGGTGTTGGGGGGGATGTATTTTTCAGACATGCCTTATGTTGGAGTATGCTGGTTGTGTCATGCCTTACCCATCCTATGAGTAGGGGTTGTGTGGGTGGTAGGCATCCAGGCCCCCATGAGTAGGGGTGGTGGTAGTGGTAGGCATCCATCCGCCTATGAGTGGGGATGGTAGTAGTGACAGGCATCCAGGCCCCCCTGAGTAGGGGTGGTGGTAGTGGTAGGCATCCATCCCCCTATGAGTGGGGATGGTAGTAGTGACAGGCATCCAGGCCCCCATGAGTAGGGGTGGTGGTAGTGGTAGGCATCCATCCCCCTATGAGTGGGAATGATAGTAGTGACAGGCATCCAGGCCCACATGAGTAGGGGTGGTGGTAGTGGTAGGCATCCAGGCCCCCCTGAGTAGGGGTGGTGGTAGTGGTAGGCATCCATCCCCCTATGAGTGGGAATGGTAGTAGTGACAGGCATCCAGGCCCACATGAGTAGGGGTGGTGGTAGTGGTAGGCATCCATCCCCCTATGAGTGGGGATGGTAGTAGTGACAGGCATCCAGGCCCCCTGAGTAGGGGTGGTGGTAGTGGTAGGCATCCATCCCCTATGAGTGGGGATGGTACTAGTGACAGGCATCCAGGCCCCCATGAGTAGGGGTGGTGGTAGTGGTAGGCATCCATCCCCCATGAGTGGGGATGGTAGTACTGACAGGCATCCACGCCCCCATGAGTAGGGGTGGTGGTCGTGGTAGGCATCCATCCCCCTATGAGTGGGGATGGTAGTAGTGACAGGCATCCAGGCCCCCATGAGTAGGGGTGGTGGTAGTGGTAGGCATCCAGGCCCCCATGAGTAGGGGTGGTGTTAGTGGTAGGCATCCATCCCCCTATGAGTGGGGATGGTAGTAGTGACAGGCATCCAGGCCCCCATGAGTAGGGGTGGTGGTAGTGGTAGGCATCCAGGCCCCCATGAATGGGGGTGGTGGTAGTGGTAGGCATCCAGGCCCCCTGAGTAGGGGTGGTGGTAGTGGTAGGCATCCATCCCCCTATGAGTGGGGATGGTAGTAGTGACAGGCATCCAGGCCCCCTGAGTAGGGGTGGTGGTAGTGGTAGGCATCCATCCCCCTATGAGTGGGGATGGTAGTAGTGACAGGCATCCAGGCCCCCTGAGTAGGGGTGGTGGTAGTGGTAGGCATCCATCCCCCTATGAGTGGGGATGGTTGTAGTGACAGGCATCCAGGCCCCCATGAGTAGGGGTGGTGGTAGTGGTAGGCAATTATCCCCCTGAGTGGGGATGGTAGTAGTGACAGGCATCCAGGCCCACATGAGTAGGGGTGGTGGTAGTGGTAGGCATCCAGGCCCCCTGAGTAGGGGTGGTGGTAGTGGTAGGCATCCATCCCCCATGAGTGGGGATGGTAGTAGTGACAGGCATCCAGGCCCCCATGAGTAGGGGTGGTGGTAGTGGTAGGCATCCATCCCCCTATGAGTGGGGATGGTAGTAGTGACAGGCATCCAGGCCCCCATGAGTAGGGGTGGTGGTAGTGGTAGGCATCCATCCCCCTATGAGTGGGGATGGTAGTAGTGACAGGCATCCAGGCCCCCATGAGTAGGGGTGGTGGTAGTGATAGGCATCCATCCCCTATGAGTGGGGATGGTAGTAGTGACAGGCATCCAGGCCCCCATGAGTAGGGGTGGTGGTAGTGGTAGGCATCCAGGCCCCCCTGAGTATGGATGGTGGTAGTGGTAGGCTTCCATCCCCCTATGAGCGGGGATGGTAGTAGTGACAGGCATCCAGGCCCACATGAGTAGGGGTGGTGGTAGTGGTAGGCATCCATCCCCCTATGAGTAGGGATGGTAGTAGTGACAGGCATCCAGGCCCCCCTGAGTAGGGGTGGTGGTAGTGGTAGGCATCCAGGCCCCCCTGAGTAGGGGTGGTGATAGTGGTAGGCATCCATCCCCCTTTGAGTGGGGATGGTAGTAGTGACAGGCATCCAGGCCCCCATGAGTAGGGATGGTGGTAGTGGAAGGCATCCAGGCCCCCATGAGTAGGGGTGGTGGTAGTGGTAGGCATCCAGGCCCCCTGAGTAGGGGTGGTGGTAGTGGTAGGCATCCATCCCCCTATGAGTGGGGATGGTAGTAGTGACAGGCATCCAGGCCCCCTGAGTAGGGGTGGTGGTAGTGACAGGCATCCATCCCCCTATGAGTGGGGATGGTAGTAGTGACAGGCATCCAGGCCCCCTGAGTAGGGGTGGTGGTAGTGGTAGGCATCCAGGCCCCCCTGAGTAGGGGTGGTGGTAGTGGTAGGCATCCATCCCCCTATGAGTGGGGATGGTATTAGTGGTAGGCATCCATCCCCCTATGGGTGTGTATGGCATTGGTGATAGCCATCCCGCCCCTATGGTTCTGCTGTTGCTAGTGTACGTCATTTGTGCATCCCTATGTGTGTGTGACATATTTCGGGTACGTGTCGTTTGATTGTGTTGTGGGTGTTTGACTTACCGTCTGCGCCGTACACGCCCATACCGGTCCCGGTAATAGATGTAGAGTATTGGTAGGGGACCTGAGTCCTCCCGCCATCGTTGCGGTGTTTGGGACCGCCCGCCAGACATGCGGCGGTCGCACCACTGCAATTAGGATGCGCCCGCCATACTGGCGGGCGCATCCAGGGCCTTTAACATTGCGGACGGTGCTGCTGGCTGGCTGGCTGCAGCACCGTACGCAATGCCAAAATGCCATGCTGTGCATTTCCTTGCACTACGTGGCAGGCACCACGCGGTGCCTGCCACGCAGTGCAGGGAAATGTACCCCCCAGTGCACAGCTACCGCTACAAGCCCCCAAATCCGTTTCCGCCTGACTTTTCGCGGTGGGATGTCCGGCGCGAAAAGACAGGCGGAAAGGGATAACGTAATCCCTACGGCGGTGCCTGCAAGGCACCGCCGCAATGTTGGCCCATAGTTTAGTTCCGCAAGGTGCGCGGAAAAGGACCGCCTTGCGGAACCGTGGTGGACGGTCCTTGCGTCCGCTGCGGACAGATTGGTATTCCCACCACCATCCTAATTCGGCGGTGGGAAAATCGGGCTCAGATGGCGGAAGGACCGGCAGTGCATGGCTGGTGGTGGCGGTCCTTCCGCCATCGTAATGAGCCCCTTAGTGTTGATTTCTGAAGGTGTCTCCTTATACACTGATTGAACTGGTAGTAGGAACCCTGAATTGATGTGTGTGGGGGTAGGATTTCAGAATTGCATTTATCAGTGCCTGTTCAAAATCAATAATTATTTTCTGTGGAAAATAATTATTGGTTTCTTGTTTCATTTTGTTTAGTATTTCCATATATGTGGAATTTTGTTTATTAGGTAGTAAGGCGTAGATGAAAGGGATGTTGTTGTTTTGATATAGGGCATGGATAGTATATAATTGATAGAATGGTTTGGGACACATTTTAAAAGTCCCATCCATCATCCATGTTTCTGACTGTTGTAGTTTGATTAAACTATTTGCGGTTGCCAACATAATTATTCTTTTTTCTTTAGATTTGTTGTCTTCGTTATGAGTTATAGATAGTTCTGGGGGAATTTCTACCTCTTCAAATGTTTTTGGGGCAGGTGTGGTGGTGGTTGTGGCTTTTTTGTTCGAGCTATAGTTCTTTTTAATGAAGAAATAGAGGGCATTTGACCAGTAGCATGTTTGGGTACTTTGGGCAGCAATTCTTTAAGTAGTTGAGTGGTAGGTTTCTGTGAGCTTGTGCTAGCTTCTTTAATGTTCTCTAGGGCATTCCTAACCTCTATTTCAGTAGCATTTGGGGGGGTGGTTATGCTCTTTTGTATACAAAACAGTTGTTTCTCTAGTTGTTGCCCTCCCCTAACACTTATTCGAATAGTACTTGCTACATTTCCAATTTACTTTGCTTTTCCTGGGTATAGACAGACCCCATGTAACATAGCAAAAACTTTCCTTTCTGGAAACTGATAAATTGGCGCCTTCTGTCATTGTGATGTTTTAAATGCTACGAAAAATGTATATAAAAATTAATAAAATGAATAATGTACAGGTTTTTTATTAATACATACACATCGTTATTAATATACTTATGATGTCGATTTTGAGCTCGTTTTCAATGTAGATGTCCTTTCTTTGTTAGTTGATTTCTGTTTTGTTGCTGATGTTTCTGTTGGTAGAATAAAAGATTTTTAAATTATTTTGTTCAATTGTATATGGTGTGGGGTGGGGGTTTGGGATGAAGTTGGGGTTTGGTTGGGTGTTTTAGATAATTTTTAAAAGCTTTTGCTGAATACTTACTTTATTTGTTAGATGATTTTAGAAGCTGGTCTGTAATTGTTGGAATGCTTTGAGAATTATCTGTAGAGGAGACATAGATAGAAAAAAGATATATATTAATTATTTGTGCATGATAAATAGTCGTTTTTGAAGATTAGTATTAATGTTATATTATAAATGATATTTTACTTACTTTTTGAAGTATGAAATAGATTTTTCTTTAATGAAGTCCTTGCTTCTGGTAGAAATCCGGCAGAGTTTTGTGTTGTTTATTATTTTTGGTTTAGGGTGTAAAATAAGAATAATTTTTTGTTCTTTATATAGTGTTGATTTAATTGTTTGGTAGACGTTATTGGTTTATTTTAATATTGTGTGTATTTGATTGGTTGTTCTTTAATGTTTTAATTGTTTTGGTAGTTGTTTTCCATATATGGAAAACGCTAATTAAGAGTCAGTTACTGCTTTTAATTTTTTTAAACAGGTTGAATTATTTAAATGTGTATTATATTATATGTGATGTAAAATAATGTGTGTTTATCATTTAAATATAAAATGTAAATAGGTATTAATAGTGTGTTTATGATTTAATGTTTTATAATATGTGTTAATATTTTTTAAATTTATTGCATTTTATTTATTTTGTATGCAGAGTATGTTTATTTATTTAAATATATTTATGGTGTTAAGTTTTGTTTGTTTTATCTGTTTTTAAGTTGTCGATATTTTTTTGAAAATGATATTATTGCTGTCTATATTTTTGTAATCAATATTTTGGACATGTGGTATATTTTTAAAGAATGTTCTATATTTTAAATAACGATATTTGTGTGTTCGATAATACTGATATCGATGTTAATGTTTATCGATATTTTGGTGTCGATAACAGTGTATTTTTTTAATTAAGTATAGGGTATCGATATTAGTGTAGACGATATTTTTGTGTCGATAAAAATGTAGGTCGATATTGTGTCTGTCGATATTATGTCAGTGATTCGTTCCATAGCTTTGGGGCTAGGTATGCAAATGAACGTCCACCACTCCTGGCTTTCATCACCTTTGAGAAAAGTTCCCTGATGTCATAAAAGTCATAAATTTTGTAGAGCGTTAACCAATTCTATTTGTGGTGTCGTTAAGGTGGTGGCGGGATCTGATGAACAAAACATCTCCTTCTGTTAGAAAAGGTCTTCTAAAGTGGAGATGCTGCAGAAGCATTCAACCATCTACCACATACATTTAGACTGTTAAGAGCACTGATTTTGAAACACCTAATGATGAATAACATGTTTATGGCTAATGTTGTGGAATGGTGTAAGAATGAAGTAGCAGACACTTTTTCTGGCTTTAAAGTGGGGAATTCAGAAGGTTAGCTCCAGCAGTTAACCAACTGTGGAGATTTAACGAACCAGCCTAGCGGAGCAGTGAATTATGAAGTGGTGATTGATACACATAGGAAGTGGCACACAGGCCAAGGAGAGTGACAACATTAGTTGCCTGTTGAGGGAGAGCAGACATTTGTCAAATTAATACTCATGGAAGAATAAGCCAACTACTGCACAATGGCTAGGTTGTAGATCTGGTGTTTGTAGTAAAATCCAGGAATAAGAGAGTGGTGTCTGTGGATTGTTTAGTCAAGAGAATTGAATTAGTTACTAATAGACTGAGAACATAGTTGTAGTGAAGCAAGGGCATTTCAAAACCTGTTCATAAGAGATGTTTGGCAGAATGGTTCTCATGGAAAAAAAACCTCTTCAATTTATGTACATCATAATTAGGGCTCCTGGTTTTATGGTATTTATTTTTTGACATTTCCGTCTGTATTTATCCATATTTTGCTTATTTTTTCTGTATTTATCAATTTTTATTTTGTGTTTTCTGTATAAATGAAGCTGCAATGGGTATTTTTCTACATTTATTTAACTGATAAATGCATACTCGCATTTCAATGTCCAAAAGGTTTCAGCAGTATACAGTGCAATAGCGTTATCTGAAAACACTTGCATTGTAGAATAGCATTAATAACTGTAGCTCTGCACTTAATTAAGAATTCTATTGTCTTTTTTAATGTCCCCTACCTCTCAATCTGTACACTTACAGACCTGACAGTCAGTACTGACAGTAGAAAAAAATAACAAAAGAAGGCCTATTTTCCGTATTTTTCTGTATTTAAAAATAAATACAGACAGTAAAATAAATAGTTTTCCGTCTGTATTTATCTGTAAAAATCAGTAAAAACTGAAAACTGGGAGCCCCAATCATAATTTATGAAGAAGCATTAAGTGTCAGCCTATCGGAAGTAACAAGAAGAGACAAGATTAAAAGTGGGGAATTTTATTCAACAACTGCTAGATGGAAAAGGAAAGGATATGTTTTAAGATACAGGAATCACATCGTAAAGATTTTTGCTAGGTGATGAATGCCCATTCAGAGTGTCTCAATAGCCAAAGTAACCAGAAGTTATGTTGTGGTGTCAAATTCTGTATTCTTGATAGTTTTGAGGATATCTGTTCTGTTCCTCCAAAATACTTTTTAATTGAGCTCACTCTCTATTAGGTGAGATCTGAAAACTGTGATTATCGGTTCATGGGTTAGCCCACACATTGCACACTAGTTCATGCACTTTGCCATGATACACCTTTGTGGGGTCACACTGTTCCTATGTGCCACTCCACATAAAGGGGTCGATTCCGATTCGGGCCGGAAGCGCACCTAACACTATTCGTCCGGAAAAAAATCCAGTCGAATGCGTGTTTCCCGACCAATTCGAACAGTCGTCCCAATGAGCATGTACGATGCGCATAACAGCCCAGATTCCGAGCGAGCCGTACTTAGCCATTTCAGCTCCTGTTCCCCGCCCGAGCCGTATCCGTAAACGCCGAATCGAGTCGCACGGAAGCAAATACACAGCACCTTCCGGCCGGACTAGTACGATGCGCATTCCGTACGCACCGAACCCGTCGCTATGTCCGGAACGTCAGAGCATCCGGGAGAGCTGTACATAAGCTCCGATTCGCGCCACAAGACGATCCACGGCGACGAGACGAACAAGCCAGCGACGAGTAAGAGTCGAAGCCACAAGAAACCCGAACGAGACGAACAAACCATGAATCCCATCGCGCAGGTCCTACCAATACTCTACATCTATTACCGGGACCGGTACGGATGCGTACGGCGCAGACGGTAAGTCAAACACCCACAACACAAACATACGACACGTACCCGAAATATGTCACACACACATAGGGATGCAGAAATGACGTACACTAGCAACA
Source organism: Calotriton arnoldi (assembly GCA_963921515.1). Classification (NCBI taxonomy): domain Eukaryota; kingdom Metazoa; phylum Chordata; class Amphibia; order Caudata; family Salamandridae; genus Calotriton; species Calotriton arnoldi. The sequence continues at coordinate 4,245,375 of CAWUFW010000351.1, read as the reverse complement.
GCAGAACCATAGGGGCGGGATGGCTACCACCAATGCCATACACACCCATAGGGTGCTGGATGCCTACCACTACCACCACCCCTACTCAGGGGGCCTGGATGCCTGTCACTACTACCATCCCCACCCTTAGGGGATGGATGCCTACCACTACCACCACCCCTACTCAGGGGGCCTGGATGCCTACCACTACCACCACCCCTACTCAGGGAGCCTGGATGCCTGTCACTACTACCATCCCCACTCATAGGGGATGGATGCCTACCACTAACACCACCCCTAATCAGGGGGGCCTGGATGCCTGTCACTACTACCATCCCCACTCATAGGGGGATGGATGCCTACCACTACCACCATCCCTACTCAGGGGGTCCTGGATGCCTACCACTACCACCACCCCTACTCAGGGGGCCTGGATGCCTGTCACTACTACCATCCCCACTAATAGGGGATGGATGCCTACCACTACCACCACCCCTACTCAGGGGTCCTGGATGCCTACCACTACCACCACCCCTACTCAGGGGGCCTGGATGCCTGTCACTACTACCATCCCCACTCATAGGGGGATGGATGCCTACCACTACCACCACCCCTACTCAGGGGGCCTGGATGCCTACCACTACCACCACCCCTACTCAGGGGGCCTGGATGCCTGTCACTACTACCATCCCCACCCATAGGGGGATGGATGCCTACCACTACCACCACCCCTACTCAGGGGGCCTGGATGCCTGTCACTACTACCATCCCCACTCATAGGGGGATGGATGCCTACCACTACCACCACCCCTACTCAGGGGGCCTGGATGCCTGTCACTACTACCATCCCCACTCATAGGGGATGGATGCCTACCACTACCACCACCCCTACTCAGGGGGCATGGATGCCTGTCACTACTACCATCCCCACTCATAGGGGGATGGATGCCTACCACTACCAACACCCCTACTCAGGGGGCCTGGATGCCTACCACTACCACCATCCCTACTCAGGGGGCCTGGATGCCTGTCACTACTACCATCCCCGCCCATGGGGGATGGATGCCTACCACTACCACCACCCCTACTCAGGGGGCCTGGATGCCTGTCACTACTACCATCCCCACTCATAGGGGATGGATGCCTACCACTACCACCACCCCTACTCAGGGGGCCTGGATGCCTGTCACTACTACCATCCCCACTCATAGGGGGATGGATGCCTACCACTACCACCACCCCTACTCAGTGGGGCCTGGATGCCTCCCACTACCACCACCCCTACTCAGGGGAACCTGGATGCCTGTCACTACTACCATCCCTACTCATAGGGGGATGGCTGCCTACCACTACCACCACCCCTACTCAGGGGGGCCTGGATGCCTGTCACTACTACCATCCCCACTCATAGGGGGATGGATGCCTACCACTACCACCACCCCTACTCAGGGGGTCCTGGATGCCTACCACTACCACCAACCCTACTCAGGAGGGCCTGGATGCCTGTCACTACTACAATCCCCACTCATAGGGGGATGGATGCCTACCACTACCACCACCCCTACTCAGGGGGGCCTGGATGCCTGTCACTACTACCATCCCCACTCATAGGGGGATGGATGCCTACCACCCACACCACCCCTACACATAGGACGGGTAATGCATGACACAAACAGCATACTCCAACATAAGCAATGTCTGAAAATACATCCCACCAACACCATGACAAGCGTGTGTAGTCTGTGTCAAATGCCTACAACACTGAACATGACATTGAGCATACAATGTGACCCCCTATCACATGTGTCACGCATAAATGTGTGTGGGCTCCACAATACAAGTCGACCATGACCACTGTGGCAATGGGGTATAACACCCCATCATCACAGTGACCAAAAGGTAAGTGTGGGGTCCATAGCTGCAGCACATTTTGAACATTGTGGCAATGGGGTCTAAACCCCCATCATCACAGTGACCACAAGGTAAGTGTGGGGTCCATAGCTGAAGCACATTTTGAACATTGTGGCAATGGGGTATAGCACCCCATCATCACAGTGACCAAAATGTAAGTGTTGTCATGGGAAAAGCTGCAAATGCCAAACAGCATGGATGATTCCTGGTCACAGAACAACAAACACATCTGTGGCATAGTAGTGCTTGTGTCCCATAGCAACATACATTGGGTGAGGCAAACAGTGCAGTACAAATAAGATATACCTTTGGCCATGTGCAGACAAACATCACCCATGGGGGCTGACATTGTCAACATTCGTCAATAACACAATGACAGAAGTGACCATCATAATGCAGCCCCACATATCTGCACCAATGGACACACAAATGTAGATATCCTGTGGAGACTGTAGATGTGAGGTGAAAAAATACCATACCATGGCAGCAATGGGACATACAAACCATGATCATTGTGCTGACTGATGACCTAGGAGTCCCAGGGACAGCAGGGGAAAGCCACCAAACAACATACAGCCAATGGCACACTAAAGATATGCCAATGCAGTGGTGCAGATGCACAAACACAAACAGGCAGCCTCACACTGCATATCAAACACAACAGGTGATGGGGGGGGGGGTGCCAGTGTCCCCAGGCAACCACACAACACATGAGGAGGCATGAATCACAATTACACAGATGTGTATACAGTGCCACACAAAAGTAACTCATGGATCGGATTCCCCTATGTGGACTGTGAGAAGTTGGCCTGGCATATGCTGTCCACTAATTATAGTGGGCACCTTGCACCAGTCCAAACAACCCCTTATTGGAGATAGGTTAAAGACAACCTTATTGAAAGCTATCCTAGTGGTAGCTATGGAGAGCAGCCTTCAGGCTAAGTCTTGAAGGAATGTAAAGCAGCTTGTTTTACCAGTCTATAATCTCTTGAGTGATCAAATGAAAGAGCACCACACCAGGTATATATTCAAAATATATGTATTTATTGCTAAACACACCCCTCTAGTCTCTTTATGAGGCTAGAGTTCGAAGTACACAAGTTATAAGTTATTTAAACACAGTAATAGCACAAATACACGTTTGGGCCCTAGGGGCGTACCAAACCATATACCAATAAAGTGGTATAAGAACCACGACTGAACTAGACACTAGGCCTAGAGCCTCTAGAAGTGCTTGGACCACAAGGAACCACCCAAGGCAGTGACACAGGGGACCCACGGGGACGCGTGCAGTGTAAATACACAACCGCGATACGCCGTTAACTTCTATGGAGAAAGTCGCGATCAGGAAATTAAAGAAAAGGGACACTTAAAGGAGGACTTGGAGCAAACCCTTTGAGAACTAGGTTGTTCTAGAGTCTCTACCCACGGGAGCACCGGAGTACTCGTGTTACCTCACCCAGGGAAGCCGGGTGCATAGGTGCCTTTCGGGGTCGGGTTTCGTCGTCGATTAGAATGGCGATCTGCTGCAAAGTGCTGCTGGCGACCAAGTGGAAAGTGTCCGGGTGGATCCAAGAGTGGATCGGAGATCTGAAGAACCTGAAAGCAGAGGGGACAGAGTCTGGGTCACTAGCCAGTGACCAGGAAGGCGATGGACAGATGCCCACCGATGTTGAGTGCTTCAGGTGCGTTGACGCTCATCTTGACTCTTCAGCCACGAGGTCCAGGAGGCGTTGTCGGTGACCAGGAGCAGGATTCGGGCTGGTACACAATGTCTATCGAGTGCTGAGGTGTCGGTGACCGGATTGGACCCAACAAGCCTTGGCAACGGCAAGTCTCGATGAAGATGAAGATCGTCGATGGTGCAGACCAGCAAGGTCTGAGGAACTCAACCAGCAAGGGTAAGTGAGGACAGGCCTGGAGCAACCAGGATGCCCAAGAAGAAAAAGATTGGCCTTTGTGAAGGGCTACTAGCCAATGGGCTAGCGACCGCGAAGGAGCCTCAAGACGACGCACGTGGATCTGGCTCGCAGGACACTCGTGGAGTGGAGGCCAGTGATCTTCGGTGCAGTTGGTGCTGGAGGCTAGGGCTACTCGGAGCCCAAAGCACGACTTCGTGGGATACCCAGAAGAGGATGCACTTGCAAATGTGCTCGGTGTCCAAGGGTCACGGTCTCACGTTACCCATGATAGCTACGGGCCTCAGCTTTGCTGGGGACTCAGGGTAGCCTCGGGGAAGTCTGAGAATCCATCTCTGGTGATGCGAAGACTTCGGCGTCCGACAGGAGCTTCAGAAATGCAGACCGGACAGATGCGTCTTTGGTGCCTGCCAAGCAGGGGAGTCACTCCTTGACCCCAAGGGAGATTCTTCTGTCCTCTAGTCTTGAGTAGAGCGTCGAAGGTCCAGGATTCTGTTTCAGAGTTTCGTCCAGGGATAATCTAAAGTCCTAAGGACTGGGTTCCTATACTTATACCAAGTTTAGGGGTTGGACTACTCTGTGGCCCCACCTATGGGTGGGTCAAGGCAGAGGGGTGGCTACACCCTTTCCCTTTGTCCAGTTCGCGCCAAAGCAGGGGCTGCAAGACCCTGATCCGGTTTGAACTGGGGTATGCACAGGGACACCAAATGTGCCCCCAGTGCAGGACTTCAAAGCACCCGAAAGTGCTCCCGCCCAGCCCCAATACACATTATCCTGTCTGGGGAGGTGGTCACACCTCCCTGGGACAGGAAACCTATTGTCCAGGCCTCCCCTGCCGGAGTTTCGTCCAGCAGCAGGAGGCCAGACTCGTGTCTGTGGCAGCAGCATCCATTTTGTGATGCCAGGGCTTTAGAAAGAAGTTACCGGGCTAGCCAGAGTTAACATGTCTTTCCCTCTAGAAGGGTGGAATGCTACCCCCGCCGCCAGAATTGGTGGGGGGTAGTATTCCAAGATGTTTGACACCAAACACGACATGTTTAGGTGCAGCCATTCCAAAGTTAGCATTTAACGCGAGGTTATAATGCGCTTAAGAGTATATGGTCAGGCTGCACTACAAACAGCATCAGAGAAGGGTCTCCGAACGCTGCAGAGGGGCCCTGCTCATGCAGGGGCACCCTCTCACATAGGAACCACGCACTCTGCCTTCAGGATTGATAAGGCCTGCCTTAGGAGTGACTTATAGGTTTATATGTGTGTATGTATTTAGTGATATAGGTAACCTATATCACAGTAAGGGGTGCATGCACCACCTTACCCAGGCTGCAGTAGCAGACCTGTGGTGTCAGTTTGGATGGCCTTCCAGGGGTGGCATAATACATGCTGCAGCCCCTGGTAGGCCTCTGAGGTACCTATGCCCTTGGTACATAGTATACCATATACTAGGGACTTATAAGGGCACTCCAGATTCCAATCAGTGATGTGCCTAAGGCACATGGAAACCATTTTAGAGAGGAAGCAGCTAGGCTGGGGTTCTGATTAGCAGGGCCCCAGCCAGACTAATGTCGAAAAACAGTGAAGCATCAGCAAAAAGTGGGGGTACCCATGTGAAGCAGATCCTACTCTCCTACACAACCCCCCAAACGTAGGGACATTAAACTAACCTTGCCCAGTTAAGTCTTCATGTTCTAAGTGGAAGTACCTAGAGAGTCCATCTGCATTGGCATGGTTACTCCCAGGTCTATGTTCCACTGTGAAGTCCATCCCCTGTAGGGAAATGGACCACCTAAGCAGTTTGGGGTTTTCACCCTTCATTTGTTTTAGCCATAAGAGGGGCTTATGGTCTGTCTGAACCAGGAAGTGGGTACCAAACAAGTATGGCCTCAACTTCTTCAGAGCCCAGACCACAGCAAAGGCCTCCCTCTCTATGGCTGACCAACGTTTCTCTCTAGGGGTCAGCCTTCTGCTAATGAAAGCTACTGGCTGATCCTGACCTTCTTCATTCAATTGTGACAGTACAGCCCCTACCCCCAATTCAGATGCATCAGTTTGAACAATGAACTTCTTGGAGTAATCAGGACTCTGTAGAATGGGAGCAGTGCACATGGCCTGCTTCAGGTCATCAAATGCCTTTTGACAGCTAGCTGTCCACTGAACCTTTTGTGCATTTTCTTAGAAGTTAAGTCATTCAGGGGTGTCACTATTGATCCATACCCCTTGACAAATCTCCTATAGTACCCAGTCAGGCCTAAGAAGGCTCTCACCTGAGTCTGGGTAGTGGGAGCAGTCCAGTCCATGATAGTCTGGATCTTGCTCTGCAAAGGTTGAACCTGGCCTCCACCCACAAGGTGGCCCAGGTACACAACCTGACTCTGCCCTATCTGGCACTTAGTGGCCTTGATAGTCAGGCCTGCCTTTTGCAGGGCCTGTAAAACATTCCTGAGATGGACCAGGTGATCCTCCCAGGTGGAGCTAAAGACAGCAATATCATCTAGATATGCTGCACTATAGGCTTCCAGACCTGTGAGAACTGTATTCACCAACCTCTGGAAAGTGGCAGGTGCATTCTTCAGACCAAAGGGCATCACCACAAATTGATAATGCCCACTAGGGGTTGAGAATGCTGTTTTGGGCTTTGCAGTATCAGCTAGTCTGATCTGCCAGTAGCCAGCTGTCAAGTCAAATGTGCTGAGATATTTGGCTGAGGCCAAAGTATCTATGAGCTCATCTGCCCTTGGTATTGGATGGGCATCAGTCCTAGTGACTGCATTGAGACCCCTGTAGTCCACACAAAACCTCATCACTCTTTTTCCACCACTGGTGTGAGGTTTTGGCACAAGGACCACTGGACTAGCCCAAGGGCTATCTGAGGGTTCAATAACTCCCAATTCCAACATTTTCTGGACTTCAGTCCTGATACAGTCCCTGACATGGTCAGGTTGCCTATAAATCTTATTTTTAATAGGCAGACTGTCCCCAGTGTCCACTTCATGAGTGCACCAGGTGGTCTGACTGGGTGTCAGTGAAAACATGTGTCTAAACTGATTGAGCACCTGTCTACAATCAGTTTGTTGCTGGGTAGTGAGGCTGCCTGCCAAGGCTGCACCATCTACTGACCCATCGTCAGGGTTCTGTGAGAGCAGGTCAGGGAGTGGGTCACTCTCTTCCTCCTGCCCTTCATCAGTAGCCATGAGCAAGCCCATGTCTGCCCTGTCCACATATGGTTTTAACCTGTTGACATGGAGAACCCTGTGGGGACTCCTGGGTGTTCCTAGGTCTACTAAGTAGGTAACCTCACCCTTCTGCTCAACAATAGTGTGGGGTCCACTCCATTTGTCTTGGAGAGCTGCTGGGGCCACTGGCTCCAACACTCACACCTTCTGTCCTGGCTGGTAAACAGTCAGAACAGCCTTTTGGTCATGCCAGGCCTTTTGAAGTTCCTTGCTAGCCTCAAGGTTTTTAGTTGCCTTTTTCATATACTCAGCCATCCGGGAGCGGAGACCAAGTACATAGTCCACTATGTCTTGCTTTGGGGGCTTGAGAGGTAACTCCCATCCTTCCTTCACCAAGCACAGTGGACCCCTGACAGGGTGGCCAAACAGAAGTTCAAAAGGGCTGTAACCAACCCCCTTCTGAGGCACCTCCCTATATGCAAATAAAAGGTAGGGCAAGAGTATGTCCCATCTTCGCCTAAGCTTTTCTGGGAGCCCTTTAATCATGCCCTTCAAGGTTTTGTTGAATCTCTCAACTAAACCATTGCATTGTGGGTGATAGGGTGTGGTGAACTTATAAGTCACTCCACACTCCTTCCACATTGCTTTTAAGTACCCAGACATGAAGTTAGCACCCCTGTCTGATACTACCTCCTTAGGAAAGCCCACTCTTGAGAAAATTCCCAGGAGGGCCCTTGCCACCACAGGTGCTGTAGTGGTCCTGAGGGAATAGCTTCTGGGTACCTGGTGGCATGATCCACTACCACCAGGATAAACCTGTGCCCAGATGCTGTTTGGGGATCCATGGGACCAACAATGTCAATCCCTACCCTTTCAAAGGGCACCCCCACCACAGGTAGTGGTATCAGGGGGCCTTTGTAGTGCCACCTGCCTTGCCACTGGCCTGGCAGGTTACACAGGAGCGACAAAACTCCTTGGTGTCTTCAGACATGTGGGGCCAGTGAAAGTGAGGGACAATTCTGTCCCAAGTCTTGTTCTGGCCCAGGTGACCTGCCAAGGGAATATCATGGGCTAGGGTCAATAGGAAGCCCCTGAACTTTAGAGGTATAACCAACCTCCTGGTAGCACCAGGCTTGGGGTCTCTACTCTCTGAGTACAGGAGTCCATCATCCCAATACACTGTATGGGGACCACTAGCTTTCCCAGCAGCCTCAGCAGCAGCTTGCTGTCTGAGGGGTTCAAGGGAGGGGCAGCTCTGCTGCTCCTGGCTCAGATCTGCCCTGGAAGGTCCCCCTGTCCCCAAGAAATCCACCTGGTCAGGTTCAAGTTCCTCTGGGACAGTTCCTTCTTCAGGACTGAGATCATCCCCCTCAAGGGACTGATCTTCTTCCTGAGCCAAGGGGGAAGGCACTGCCTTAACCCTACTACTCCTCCTCTTGGAAGGCACTTGGTCCATTATTCCAGAATCCAAGGCCTGTTCAGTGCTAGACATTTTGGCTTGTGACCTGGTCACAGCAAACACATCTGCAGGGATCCCCAGCATTTCTGCATGGGTCCTGAGCTCCACTTCTGCCCAAGCAGAAGTCTCTAAGTCATTGCCAAGCAAGCATTCGACTGGTAGGTTTGCACTCACCACAACCTTCTTAAGGCCAGTTACCCCTCCCCAGGAGAAGTTAACAACTGCCAGAGTATGGTCTGTTCTGACGTTGCTAGCATTGGTCACTTGGTACATCTCACCAAGTATAACTTGCCCAGGATTCACAAGGTCTTGTGTCACCATTGTGTCACTTGCCCCTGTGTCCCTAAATGCCAAAGCCTCTCGTCCATTGATTAAAGGCTGTTGTCTGTACTTGCCCAGATTACTGGGACTCATAGAGGAGGGCACATCCATGCCTCCATCACAGACTAACACAGCCTGAGTTAGTTCTCTGACTAGGTCAGAGCCCAACTCAGTACCCAGGGTGAACCCTACTAAACACTTGGCTGGAGCACTCCCACCAACTGTAACTGCACTAGGGGGAACAGGTGCCTTAGGGGCATTGGTGGGTGCTGGACTTGAGTCTTTGGACTTGGTGCAATCACTGGTCCAGTGGGTCTTTGCTTACAGACCTTGCACCATGGTTTTCTTTGGCCTTTCCCTTTTGTAGACTGTGAATCCCCACCTAAAGAAGATTTTTGGGGGCCTGATGAAGACTTTTGATCTTTACCCTTCTCCCCACCCTTTTCAGAGTTCTTAGCATCTTGCTTCTTAGTGTCCCCACCTTGGTTCTGTACTCTCTGCTTCACCCTGGTTCTGACCCATTTGTCTGCCTTTTTTCCCAATTCTTGGGGAGAGGTCAGATCAGAGTCTACCAGGTATTGATGCAACAGCTGATTTTGACAGTTATTAAGAATCTGCTCCCTCATTATCAGATTGTACAATCCTGAGAAGTCACACACCTTACTGCCCATCAACCAGCCTTCCAGAGCCTTGGCAGAACAATCCACATAGTCTACCCAGTCTTGAGTCTGTGCTTTTTGGGTATCTCTGAACTTCAACCTGTACTGTTCAGTGGTTAGGCCAAACCCATCAATAAGAGCACTCTTCAAGACCTTGTAATTCTCAGCATCCTCCTCTCTAACAGTGAGGAGCTTATCTCTACCTTTGTCTGCAAAGGAGAGCCACAAGATTGCTGCCCACTGCTCCTGAGGGACCTTCTGTACTTTACAGGCCCTCTCTAGAGCAGTTATCCACTTGTGGATGTCATCCCCACTCTGGTAGGGAGGGACAATCTTGCTAAGGTTCCTATGGTCATAGGACCTTTCCCTATCTCTAGGGACATGGCTGCCACCATGGGACTCTAGTCCCAACTTTCTTCTCTCTTTGAAGAGATCTAGGGACTCCCTGTCTACAGCCAGTTGCTGCTTTCTGATTTCAAGCTGAGCTTCCTCATATTGAACCAGCCTCTTTCTCCTCTCATGAGAGGATTCCCTCCTATGAGATGAGACAGAGGTCCCTATGGAGGTGCCAGAGTGGTTAGACTCCTGAGAAGGAGATCTAGACTTTCTGGGCACACTCATAATCCTTCCTGGGGGACAAAGTGGGGATCATCCAGATCTTCCTCTTCATCGTCCACAGGAGGGATTGGGTTATCCAGGTCAGGGTCATTGTCACCCTCCTGGCCAGTTTCAGAGGGGGCTGGGGTATTGCTACCCCTGGCCCCACCCTCATCTTCTGCCCCACCCTCAGCTCCTACCCCTTCAGTACCCAAGGGCTTACTAAGGTCATAAGCTACCAACAACTCTTTAAGGTGTTGGGTGGTGGGACTTTGGCCTGTCCTCAATTTCCTCAAGTTACATAAAGCTCTCAATTCCAAGAATGGGAGTGTATCATACTTGGAGGGAAGAAGCCCAGTGGCTTCTGGCAAGGATTCTTTAGGTCCTTCCTTTAAAGACATTACTAGTGTGGTGTGGTGTATGCACTACCTACTCTAGTGTGGCCTACTAAACTCTCTTGAGTTGTAGAAAGGGTGTGCTATCCCTTAACACACAACTCTAAGTTCAGTAGAACTTACTGTATTCTAAGCTTAAATTATATGTACCTTAGGTACCTTTAGTGGTTTTCAGTTGATCAATTCAATTGAGATTATCTGGTAAAACAATAGCAAGCTGGAATCCCACACGCTGCACACCAATGTGAGAAGTTGGCCTGGCATATGCTGTCCACTAATTATAGTGGGCACCTTGCACCAGCCCAAACAACCCCTTATTGGAGATAGGTTAAAGACAACCTTATTGAAAGCTATCCTAGTGGTAGCTATGGAGAGCAGCCTTCAGGCTAAGTCTTGAAGGAATGTAAAGCAGCTTGTTTTACCAGTCTATAATCTCTTGAGTGATCAAATGAAAGAGCACCACACCAGGTATATATTCAAAATATATGTATTTATTGCTAAACACACCCCTCTAGTCTCTTTATGAGGCTAGAGTTCGAAGTACACAAGTTATAAGTTATTTAAACACAGTAATAGCACAAATACACGTTTGGGCCCTAGGGGCGTACCAAACCATATACCAATAAAGTGGTATAAGAACCACGACTGAACTAGACACTAGGCCTAGAGCCTCTAGAAGTGCTTGGACCACAAGGAACCACCCAAGGTAGTGACACAGGGGACCCACGGGGGACGCGTGCAGTGTAAATACACAACCGCGATACGCCATTAACTTCTATGGAGAAAGTCGCGATCAGGAAATTAAAGAAAAGGGACACTTAAAGGAGGACTTGGAGCAAACCCTTTGAGAACTAGGTCGTTCTAGAGTCTCTACCCACGGGAGCACCGGAGTACTCGTGTTACCTCACCCAGGAAGCCAGGTGCATAGGTGCCTTTCGGGGTCGGGTTTCGTCGTCGATTTGAATGGCGATCTGCTGCAAAGTGCTGCTGGCGACCAAGTGGAAAGTGTCCGGGTGGATCCAAGAGTGGATCGGAGATCTGAAGAACCTGAAAGCAGAGGGGACAGAGTCTGGGTCACTAGCCAGTGACCAGGAAGGCGATGGTCAGATGCCCACCGATGTCGAGTGCTTCAGGTGCGTTGACGGTCATCTTGACTCTTCAGCCACGAGGTCCAGGAGGTGTTGTCGGCAACCAGGATCAGGATTCGGGCTGGAACACAATGTCTGTCGAGTGCTGAGGTGTTGGCGACCGGATTGGACCCAACAAGCCTTGGCAACGGCAAGTCGTGATGAAGATGAAGATCGTCGATGGTGCAGACCAGCAAGGTCTGAGGAACTCACCCAGCAAGGGTAAGTGAGGGCAGGCCTGGAGCAACCAGGATGCCCAAGAAAAAAAAGATTGGCCTTCGTGAAGGGCTACTAGCCAACGGGCTAGCGACCGCGAAGGAGCCTCAAGACGTCGCACGTGGATCTGGCTCACAGGACACTCGTGGAGTGGAGGCCAGTGATCTTTGGTGCAGTTGGTGCTGGAGGCTAGGGCTACTCGAAGCCCAAAGCACGACTTCGTGGGAGACCCAGAAGAGGATGCACTTGCAAATGTGCTCGGTGTCCAGGGTTCACGGTCTCACGTTACCCACGATAGCTACGGACCTCAGCTTTGCTGGGGACTCAGGGTAGCCTCGGGGAAGTCTGAAAATCCACCTCTGGTGATGCGAAGACTTCGGCGTCCGACGGGAGCTTCAGAAATGCAGACCGGACAGATACGTCTTTGGTGCCTGCCAAGCAGGGGAGTCACTCCTTGACCCCAAGGGAGATTCTTCTGTCCTCTAGTCTTGAGTAGAGCATCGAAGGTCCAGGATTCTGTTTCAGAGTTTCGTCCAGGGATAATCTAAAGTCCTAAGGACTGGGTTCCTATACTTATACCAAGTTTAGGGGTTGGACTACTCTGTGGCCCCACCTATGGGTGGGTCAGGGCAGAGGGGTGGCTACACCCCTTTCCCTTTGTCCAGTTCGCGCCAAAGCAGGGGCTGCAAGCCCCTGATCCGGTTTGAACTGGGGTATGCACAGGGACACCAAATGTGCCCCCAGTGCAGGACTTCAAAGCACCCGAAAGTGCTCCCGCCCAGCCCCAATACACATTATCCTGTCTGGGGAGGTGGTCACACCTCCCTGGGACAGGAAACCTATTGTCCAGGCCTCCCCTGCCGGAGTTTCGTCCAGCAGCAGGAGGCCAGACTCGTGTCTGTGGCAGCAGCATCCATTTTGTGATGCCAGGGCTTTAGAAAGAAGTTACCGGGCTAGCCAGAGTTAACATGTCTTTCCCTCTAGAAGGGTGGAATGCTACCCCCGCCGCCAGAATTGGCGGGGGTAGTATTCCAAGATGTTTGACACCAAACACGACATGTTTAGGTGCAGCCATTCCAAAGTTAGCATTTAACGCGAGGTTATAATGCGCTTAAGAGTATATGGTCAGGCTGCACTACAAACAGCATCAGAGAAGGGTCTCCAAATGCTGCAGAGGGGCCCTGCTCATGCAGGGGCACCCTCTCACATAGGAACCACGCACTCTGCCTTCAGGATTGATAAGGCCTGCCTTAGGAGTGACTTATAGGTTTATATGTGTGTATGTATTTAGTGATATAGGTAACCTATATCACAGTAAGAGGTGCATGCACCACCTTACCCAGGCTGCAGTAGCAGACCTGTGGTGTCAGTTTGGATGGCCTTCCAGGGGTGGCATAATACATGCTGCAGCCCCTGGTAGGCCTCTGAGGTACCTATGCCCTTGGTACATAGTATACCATATACTAGGGACTTATAAGGGCACTCCAGAGTCCAATCAGTGATGTGCCTAAGGCACATGGACACCATTTTAGAGAGGAAGCAGCTAGGCTGGGGTTCTGATTAGCAGGGCCCCAGCCAGACTAATGTCGAAAAACAGTGAAGCATCAGCAAAAAGTGGGGGTACCCATGTGAAGCAGATCCTACTCTCCTACATGGACAATCAGGCATTGTTAGATGAGAGGGAGCCCAAATTACACATGTCACACAAGCTTGTAGGAACAGCAAATAACACAGCAAGAGACAGACCCACCACAGCACTACCCCCAGGGACCCCACATTGTGGTGACCCTTGCCTGCATGATAATCCCACTGTGATGACAAAGCTAGATGTCGTTCACACTGTGAACCACAGTCATGTGTCCTGAGCAACAAACTACCATCACACCTACACAAGCACAAATCAATCAGCACGGCCTGTCAGCCAAGGCCAACATGGAGGTAGGGGTCTAGCCGTGCAACAACTCTCATTTGCACACACTCAACACCACACACCTTGATCTCCACCAATGTGCAGCAGTGAAGCTCACATGGACTGGTGACATTGCACATGCACCCATGACAATCCCAGGGGTGGTGGAGGGAACTAAGGTGCAGAAACCCATCACACATGGCCAGTCAACAAGACTCGTGAATGTCTGACACACTGCACAGTACGCCGTACATGGGCATGACGTGAAATCCACCACAATCAATGGGATCCCGGACACAGTCACACACCAATGAATAAGTCAAGGTCACCCACAAAGAACACACATAGACAACTTCCAACATTGCAGCTCTGACCCTGAGGAGTGGCAGCAGTCACACACACAATGTATCACAATCACTGAAAGCTAACACAAACTGTAAATTACATGACTTGTGTAACCAACAAGTGCCAAGGGGAATCCTGACTGTGTCTCATCTGCGTTTGCCCACAAACTCAGCCCTGACAGCAAACACACCTATGGATGACACCCTGATGACAAGTAATGTGCCATGCACCCACATCCCAGAGAACCCAGTGCTAAGATTTGTGGGGAACATAGGTCAACTCAGCAAGCATCACAAACAGGAACATCACTAGGGATCCCAGCCTGCGTTGCAAAATGGAAGTGAACACACACAGACATGCTCACACAACACACACCTTGGGCTCAGGCAATGTTCGGAATTTCACACTGCCATGAGGGGACTCCACTCCTGTGTAAGGAAAGCTGTGCCATACGTTGTCTCTGCAGGGCTCTATCATGTCAGCAGTACACTTGGTCACTCAGTCAACAATTAGCACAAAATGAAGGCTCTCGTCACATCAGCCTGGTCATGGGAGTGTCACCGAAATCATCTGCACAGATCCAACACATGTATATAAAGTTGCACTGATAACACAGATGAGTCCTTCCCCATTGATGCCCAAACTTGCATGTCCAGTGGAGATGCTCACACGGTCAGGGAAATAGACAAATTGAACAATGGCAAGCACAACTGATGTGCAGGGGTGTAAGCCACAGATGTGATATTGCAAATAAATGTAGGAAATCCCATTGGCAAATATTGAAAACATGACACCCTCATATTGCTGCAAAGGATGACATGGCTACACACCAGGATAGGACACATTCCCCCTGGACCACATGGGGTCCTGCACAGTAACACTTCAATTTCATGATCTCAAAAATCACCATCACTGCAGCAAGGGCATGGTTAGCATCATCAACATCATGTACATCTGAAGCAAAACCACCAGAGAACAGAAAGGAGCTTTATTCAGCATATGTGTGTGAAATAGAAAAGTCCAGAAAAAGACAAAGGCCAATGGCCAGTCCAACAGTTAAGTCCGAACAGGGTGACAGTGGCAGATGTCACCCCTTTGCTTGCCTGCACTGATACGGACCAGGGACATTCCCCTCAGAGGGGCATACGGGGGGGCAGGCCAGGCACCGCAGGGACAGGATCAGGGCTCACCAGAAGGAGGCAGGGAAGGGGTGGCTGGTGCTGGAGAGTCACTGACAACTGCAGTGGAGGTGTCTGACATGGTGTGTGCCGGCACAACTGGGGGGCATGAGTCAGATGGTGTGGGTGCCGGCACGAATGCAGTGATCTGGCCAGATGGAGTGGACAGGTTCCCCACTGCAGTGCCCAAGTCAGACGGGGTGGTACTGGACTCCACTGCAGTGCCTATCTCCAGGGGAGTAGAATGGGGTTCAGGTAAGGTGGGCAGGACAGAGGGGGAGGACACGGTCTCCACACCAGTGGCACAAACATGTGCAGCGGAGGGTGTGAGGCTGGAAGAGCAAGTGGTAGGAGGAGAAGGCCGGATCATTTTGGGGATGGTGTATCTGTGGGTGGGGGAACCTGGGGCAGGGTGTGGTGGGGGAACCAGTTTTGTTGGGGCCTGAGGGATGGAGGAAGGAGACTGTGTGGTTGAGCTGCAGGGCGGTGGCGGGGTCTTGCTCTTCCGGGACCGGGGGGACTTGCGTGTGGGGGCCTTAGTTTGTCTGTGCCTGGGGAGGGTGTCCGGGGGTGAGGGGCACTCCCCTCTGTGTGGGTGGATTTACTCTTCCCCCTGTATGCTGGATCAGCTAGATCGGAGGGGAAGAGGCCGAGGTCACAGAGGAAGAGCTGCTTTTTAGGTGGGGTTGCAGGTGAGGCAAGGGAAGGGGTCTTGGAGGGAGAGGATTTTGAGGACTGCGGAGTGACTGTGGATGCTTGTGTGTGTGTCTGTTCCCCATCCCCTGTGGGTGTGGTATCAGTCCCCTGAGGATGCTTGTGTACACGTTTTGACTTTATTTTGGGTGTTTCTGTGCTGCTTGTGTCTGTGTGTTTGGGTGATTGTGCAGGTGTGCATGTGCTTGGGACAGGTAGGGTACCAGGAAGTGTGGATGGGGCAGAGGTAGGAGGGGTGAGGGACTGTTGGAGGAGGGACACTGCTGCCGTCAGGGAGGAGTCCATGGACTTATTGCTCCTCTGTAGGGCAGACAGGCCAGATGAGATGCCCTCCATGAACGGCACCAGCTGTGTCAACAGAGTGGTGTGTGCATGGAGGACACTCAGCATTGCTGTCTGCCCTACATGGAGCTGATGAAGTAAGTACACAGACTCCTCACTCAGGGCAGCAGGGGACACAGGGGCAGGGGGTGCGGTGCCTGGCACGAAGGAGACATGCTCCCGAACACGGGAGCCTCCACGGACCTCTGGAATGGGAGCCGATGGGAGGGCAGTGGTGGTGGTGGTGGCGGGGCCAGCCATACTAGCTGGGGTGTGGTGGCTGCTGACACCCGCCTCCACAAGGGAGTCATCCTCCGAGCTGTTGTGGTCCTCAGCTGAGGTGGATGGTACTGAGGACTCCTCGGTGTGGCTCCCCTCGCCCTCCGTGCCACTGGGTCCCTCCGACCACTCATCGGCTGCTGACCCAGTCTGGCTCTGCAGCTCCTCCTGGTCCGTGGAGCTGTCCCCTCCTGTGGCCGTGGATGTATCTGCAAACAATTAGGGAAACAGACAAACATCAGTCACCTGCACTGACCGCACACACCACAGTAAGTACAGCACATTACAGAGCAAGCCCTGGCATCCTTAGTTGAACATTGCCAAAAGTGCTCACACAGATTAGGAGAAGCCAATTGTCAGTCTGATGGTCAACCATGGCACTCACACCCCTCCTGGCCTTTCTAGTAGGGTTCTGTTCTACCATATTACACAGACATATGTACCTTTCTGCTCTGCCCATGAAACATGGCACTCCCATATAGGCCCCACCAGTCAGGCCCTGATAGATGACCTAAGCTGTCCATTTTTCTTTTAGCCTTTTAGTATCTGTCACAGTGGTCCACCACCCCTTAGATACATACACTTAGGCCCAAACCCACCTCCTTAGATGCACACACACATGTAGGCCCAAGAGGCCACTGCCTCTTGCTATCATTTTTTAATACAAGAAATCTTGTAGGCCTTTCTGACCTGAGAGCAGGGACTTGTGCCATCCACCGCAGGCACCAGCCCACCCCTTGTAAATATCCACAGTCACAAGAACAAGGTTAGCCCACACGTATGTGACACTCTGCTGGTACATCTTGCTCTTTCACAAGCAATGTTTGCAAACTTTTAACTAATGAAACTTTCCACGCTTGCTCCACTGAAACTGAAAAGGCGGCTACGTGACAGAGAAAAAATATATAAAATCTCAATTTCTGAGCATCTTACGGTAAAAGTTATCTTTTTCTTATGTTTGCGGTCAAGAGCACCGACCACCTGCTAAAAGCCCCTGTTTTCACCATGATACCACTTCTCTGTTCTTCAAAAACTTCCCACAGTTACTGTAAGCGTGTGGTCAAGGACCCACGTCAGGGCCCACGTCAACTGTGGGTAGGAGTTCTGCATTAAGCCATATAAAAGGTTTGCACCCATGTCCACCCCCTGAACTCTTCATACCAGTGCATTGCATGGGGAGGGTTCCCGGTCGGCCGTTCTCCTGATCTTGGGCCTAGAACTTCTACTCTCAAGGTGGTAATGCTCTTTTATGATTGCTAGCCTTTTGGCTTTGTCAGCCTCTCTAATTTAGCTCTTCCACACCCAATTCATTGCATTTATCCTAGCTTAAACTGTGTAGCCTTGGATGGTTCTTGCTCTCTTATTTAAGATTTGCCTTCTAGGCGCTTGCCTAATCCTGATCCCTCTTTTAAGACTTGCCCCATAGGCTGTAGCTCACTGATAGATAGTTACATAGATCTTTGGGCTTCACTTAAAATTTGATTAGTAATATTGTTGATGCTTTCATTTTCATCCTGCTCATGTGTTGACGAGCAGCATTAAATGAACAGTTCTCGGTGTTACTGAATTGCTTAACAAAATACCACTGTATTTCACACAGTTGTTCCTTCTCTTCAAGTGAACGAGCAGAGTGCGGGTCGTGCTCTCATGAGCCAGTAAGCAGAAGGGTGTGACCACCCATTTAGCCTCAAACAGCTTGCACCCATCTGTCTGGTGCCTGCCGGATGGTAATACCCCAGTGTGGACACATGCACCACCTACCCAGTTGTTGGACATTGCAGGGAACACGGTGAAGTATGTGAACATGCACACATCACATCTCTTGCCACTGAGCCAGTACAGGTGTCCGGATAAAGGGATGGCCAGAGTCTAATTTGAAATGCATGTGATGCATACCAGCACCACACACCATGATGCACCCATGTCCTCATAGTCAATGCCACAATGGGGTGCATGTTGCACATGTCACTCCCCTGCAGGATCACTCTTAGGAAGTTTAATGCCATGGCACATGCATGCCTGCAAAGTCATACATCACTGTCTCCAGTCACATGGGCAGGGCAGCCAGCCAACAACAGTCTGCACTGTGTCACAATCGTAGGTCATGGGGAATGCAAGTTCTGTAGCTGACAAGTGCACATGTCCATCCACCCCACACCACTTCATCTGAAACTCTTATTTGTCCACGTCATACCAATTGGACATATGTGAGACATGAAACACAACTCTCTGAACCTGAGCACCTCACAGTCTGCTGTGAATGAAAAACAGCTGCCTGAACTTCTCAGTCGCATGCACCAGTCTGCACAGTCAAGTGATAAAACACCTATATGTCACCCAAGTATCGTCTCTCATGGTCACATCTCAGATGGCATGCTGAGCCCTAACCGATAAACACCCCAGTAGTCCTGACAACGAAGCCACAGCACAACGACACAGAGGCAGACACCTGAGGGAACATTTCACTGAGCACAACGTGTCAGCTGATACACGGGAGTGGGAGTACAGAGTGTATTGTATGCCCTGGAGTAGGCATGACTGTCCTGCTCCACGTGAAAGAGGGATGAGCCCTGGACAGTAGGCATGTGGCTAAGCATGTGTGACACACTTGATATACATACTCCTGAGGCCCAAACATTGTTCCCACCCGCAGCATGGGGGTGTGCCAAATACCCCAGGCACATGTGGTCAGTCAGATCAGCAATTGGAACACATATCAAAGTTACACGCAGATTACATGTCAGAACTCAGGCATTGTGTAAGCAATTGACCCACCCATGAAGCCCACCACAAAGGTACGGTAACAAATGCTGTCCCTCACCCTGAGATAAGCAAAATGCAAGGACACAGTACCCAAGTGACACAATTTCCATACTGTAAGGGCCACACCTGGGTATCAGATGAGGAGTGGGCATGTCACAATTGAGGGACATGGGTCCTGGACCACAAGACTGATGTACTGTGGAGGTTTAACCAGGCCAGAGGAGGGCACATAGCATGTCAGACAAAGTTCACAGTGCAGTCATGGACTCACCCCCTCCTTGCTGCTGTCTGGCCTTCAGCTGCCCATCCAGGTCAGGGAAGACCACCGCCAGGATCCGGAGCATGTGGGGGGTCAGGGTCCGGTGTCCACCCCTCCTGCGAGGAGGCGACAGCTTCAGCTGGACCCTTGCGATCCTCCAGGTCCAGCCCCGAAGGTCCTGCCACCTCTTCTGGCAGTTGCAGATCCGGCGCTTGTAGTCCCCCACGGATCGTACTGCCCGGACGATGGTCAGCCAGATCTCCTGCTTCTTGTGGGCATCAACCTGTGAGGATGACAAAGTGAAAAAGCCCATTAATACACATGCAACATATCCG
The DNA here is from genome assembly GCA_963921515.1 of Calotriton arnoldi. NCBI lineage: Eukaryota > Metazoa > Chordata > Amphibia > Caudata > Salamandridae > Calotriton > Calotriton arnoldi. Next base: position 4,225,519 of record CAWUFW010000351.1, on the reverse strand, counting down.
TGCATCACACAGTTGGATATACATGTATCAATCACAGGGGCACATGATATACACAGGCAGTGCAACTATGGCTATGAACAGTTTACCAGCAGTTACTAAATGGTATCATTGCGTGGGAAGTAAAACCTTGTTGGAATGCACTGTTACTGCACTATACCTGTTCAGTGCATGTAACTACACACTTTGGGGGGTGAGAACTACTCAGTGAGCATGCTTGCCAGTGGTGTGCACACTGTAAGTCTTGCTAGTCAGACAACATGCACATTTAGTAAGGCAGTGGACAGCACACTCACCTGCTCCCCTGGTTTCCCATACAGCTTGCTGTACTGTGGAAGGCGGCTGTCCAGCAGGGCCTGGTTCTCCTCAGCGCTGAAGGCTGGGGCTCTCTCCACAGTACGTGCCATTGCAGTAGCCAGAGGATGCAGAGACAGCAGCAGTGTTGGTGGTAGATGTCGTCCTGGAGCATGTAGTGCAGGCAAGTGAGCTCTCAGGGGAACAGTCAGCATTATATGTGTGCTGCAGAGGCAGATACTGTCCCCATGTGTCCAAAGTGATAGGTCCAAGTCGTTTGCATCTTCTGAATCTGGCCAATCCATGGAATTGCACCACTTATACACGCCCACAGCATCCTTCAAAAGTTAAAGTTCATGACACCCATGAATTTGCAACATTGTTGTGGCTGGCAAACTGAATTCACTGCATCAGACTCGTTCAAGCTTCGAAACGCGTCCGTTGCAATACCAGGCCCTAGCCAATGCATGCGCACCGATCGGACCATTGCAGTACAACGCGTATTTCAAAAAACAACGCATAGCCGTTCACATCAAATGCAATGTCCGATGCATGCGCACCGATCGGACCATTGCTGTACAACGCGTATTTAAAAAAACAATGCGTACCCGTTCACATCAGATGCAATGTCCAATGCGTGCGCACCGATCGGTCCATTGCTGTACAACGCGTACCCGCTCACATCATATGCAATGGCCAATGCGTGCGCACCGATCGGACCATTGCTGTACAACGCGTATTTCAGAAAACAACGAGTACCCGTTCACATCAAATGCAATGTCCGATGCGTGCGCACCGATCGGACCATTGCAGTACAACGCGTATTTCAAAAAACAATGCGTACCAGTTCACATCAAATGCAATGTCCGATGCATGCGCACCGATCGGACCATTGCAGTACAACGCGTATTTCAAAAAACAACGCATACCTGTTCACATCAAATGCAATGTCCGATGTGTGCGCACCGATCGGACCATTGCAGTACAACGCGTATTTCAAAAAACAACGCGTACCCGTTCACATCAAATGCAATGTCCGATGCGTGCGCACCGATCGGAACATTGCTGTACAACGCATATTACAAAAAACAACGCGAACCCGTTCACATCAAATGCAATGTCCAATGCGTGCGCACCAATCGGTCCATTGCTGTACAACGCGTACCCGCTCACATCATATGCAATGGCCAATGCGTGCGCACCGATCGGACCATTGCTGTACAACACGTATTTCAGAAAACAACGCGTACCCGTTCACATCAAATGCAATGTCCGATGCGTGCGCACCGATTGGACCATTGCAGTACAACGCGTATTTCAAAAAACAACGCGTACCCGTTCACATCAAATGCAATGTCCGATGCGTGCGCACCGATCGGACCATTGCTGTACAACGCGCATTTAAAAAAACAACGCATACTCGTTCACATCAAATGCAATGTCCGATGCGTGCGCACGGATCGGACCTTTGCAGTACAACGCGTATTTAAAAAAACAACGTGTATCCGTTCACATCAAATGCAATGTCCGATGCGTGCGCACTGATCGGACCATTGCTGTACAACGCGTATTTCAGAAAACAACGCGTACCAGTTCACATCAAATGCAATGTCCGATGCATGCGCACCGATCGGACCATTGCAGTACAACGCGTACCCGCTCACATCATATGCAATGGCCGATGGGTGCGCACCGATCGGTCCATTGCTGTACAACGCGTCCCTGTACAAGTCACTCGCATATGTCACCATGCTTGTCACTGGTGAATGTATGCCAGCCACATATACTTGCCAGGGACTCAGGGGCACACCTACAACACCACAGCCTGTCCACACTGTATCCTAAGGCATGTAAGGCTGCATTACCTTTTCTGTGTATGGGTGTCAACATGTAGTTTTTTGGGTGTCACTTGGGGGCAGCCACTCCCCGGCTGTGCACGTGTTCATGGGGACAGAATACTTTGTGTGTTGTGCACATGACCACTGTGATGTGCAACTGTTCATTTCAGAGCATGTGGCATGGTCACATTTCCAGGTTGTGTATGTGTATGTCATGTCACATACCCACTGAGTCCCATGTGGGAAGGTATGTATGTCACAGCGTCTCCCATTGCCACAATAGTGATGGCCCTCCACAGTCTGTGTGCATGTTGTGTTTCCGATGTCTCTGATTCCATGTGCACAATGGGAGACAGTATCCACATCCACGTTGTTTGTGCATGGACTTTGATGTTGTGCGTGTGTGTGTCACAGACGTCCATGTCTGTCCTGCAGAGGCAACAGGGGCCACTACCTGTGGGAGTCATGGTTGTTTTGCTGACGTGTACATGATACGCCATGTCATGCCAGTGTCCATGTGGCAATACAGGGTCCCTGGGAATCTACCTGTCAATGAGCTGTGATGCCTGTGGCACATCTGTCCTGACATGTCACTGTGGTGTGTGTTTGGAACGTGACAGCAGTAAATGGGTACTGTGACACAGCCTAATGATTTCCCATAGCACAACCTGGAACTTGTTGTCAACACATGTTGAACTGTGATGTTAGATGTTGGCCATGTAGGTGCCTTATTTGTCCATACAGAACGGCACACACATCAGGTACTTGTGTCTCGTAATGATGTATCATGTGATATTGAGTATGGTCAATGGCACATATGTGGGGTGACTGACAATCTTTCTTTCTTCACCTATGCACTGCAGGGCACCAGCTGTCCATAGACCATTCCCTGACCTTGCAACGATGGTGGAACGTGACTGCATCCGACGGTACCGCTTCAACAGGGCGCATATTGAGGAATTGGCGGTGCAGTTGGCCCCACATTTGCAACCTGGCCGGCCATACCCTACAGCGCTGACCCCCAAGGTGAAGGTGATGGCAGCCCTACACTTCTTTGCCACCGGTACCTTTCAACACACTGTGGCGTCTGCTGGTGGGATGTCACAGACTATGTTCAGCCGTGTGCTACGCGATGTTTTGGAGGCAATGTTGAGAAACCTGAACCAGTACATCTATTTCCCTAAACATCAACAACTCACTGACGTCAAGAGTGACTTCTATGCCCTGGGGAGGATGCCACATGTCATTGGCTCCATTGATGGGACACATGTGGCTTTGGTACCATCACAGGCACATGAGCAGGCAAACAGGAACAGGAAACATTATCATTCGATCAATGCTCTGGTGGTATGTCTTGCAGATATGAGCATCACACATGTGTGTGCCCGTTTCCCCGGTTTGGCACACGATGCCTACGTGATGAGGAGTAGTCGCATCCCGAGGATGATGTCACAGATGCAGAACCAGCGTGCCTGGCTTGTCGGTGTGTACTGACTTTGTACCATTGTGTGTGTTCTGCTATGTTGTATTCCGCCCTCTTTTCCAACTCAGCTAATGTGCAATTGTCTGTCTGTAGGTGACTCCGGATACCCCAACATGCCGTGGTTGCTGACACCCCTCAGGAACCCTGTGACACCAGCCCAGATGCGCTACAATGAGGCACATGGTCGGACCAGGAGAGTGATCGAGCGGACATTTGGTCTCCTGAAGAGCCGCTTCCGCTGCCTGGACAAGACAGGAGGGGCCCTCCCATATGCCCCAGCAAAGGTGTGCAAGATTGTCATCGTCTGCTGCATGCTACACAACCTGGCAGTGCGGAAGGAGTTGCCTCTCATCCTGGTTGACGATGACCAACATCCGCCACCTGTGGAGGATCCTGGCCTGGGCCACGATGCCAGTGATGATGATGAGGGTGATGTCCGCACACAGCTCATCACCAACTTCTTCAGCTGAATGTGAGTATCCAGAGAGTTGTCATGTCAATGATGTGAGTTTGCATGATATGTGTGGGTGGTGCTCTGTTGCTGTTTGAGTGTGGCCATGTGCTACTTGACTGGATGCATGCAGCGATGTGTCCTTACAGGTAGTCTGTACTCCCCAACAGTGTTGACATGCTAACTTGGTTTTGTGTAGGTATCTTGTGACATGTATTGGGCATGAGTATTGCAGTTCTGTCCTGTTCTTCAGTGCTTTTGACTGTGTGTCATGTCTGTCCTTCACAGGGTGCTTACAGAGTTGTTTGGTCAACTTGGATCCCCCGACACCATGATTCAGCTTTCAGGGTGGCAGCAGTCGTTTCCCTACAGGTGATGTGCCACACACCCCTGGACTTTATTTCTTCTACACTTTTTGACTGTGTGGCCACTGCCACGTGGGATTACCTTGCATTTGTAGTGGAAACAACATGTTGCAAATGTGTAATAAACCTGTGCTTCACTTTGGGATGTGCGTTGTCTGTGGTCACACATCTGACTGACATTTGCTTACTGCACCTGTGGGCTAGTTAACACAAACTCTGAATAGGTGTGGTGTCTGTGCATTCCACTGTATTTCCTGGCAACATCAGTGTAGGTGAAGAGTCCGATGGCCCTGGTGTCTATGTGTCGTGTAGCCCTAGTGGTGTGTCTCCCTCATATGTGTCACGTCGCCATGACTCACATGATGGTGTTGAACTTGCTGTGGCAGTTAGCATGCACAGTGTCATTTAGCAGATCATAATCTCCGTGACAAAAACAACGTTGGAATCACAACAGAGGCAAGTATGGTGTATTAGTGAGTTTATTACATACATGTGTGAGGATAGTGCACAGGATGGTGGGTGCTGTACATTGGTATTGTAATCCAAAGTTCCCAGATGAGTTGGAAGTGTTGGTAGCAGACATGTCCTGAGTAAAGTCCACAGTCATCTGATACATTAGTCCAACTTAAACTCCCCATGTCATGTGGGAGAGTTGTGTTGCATTCGACAGGGTGAACAGTTTGCACAGAGAGGAGAATTTCCAGAACAGGTGTTGGGTTCCTGGGGGATGTACATGGCCATCGGCCTCTCAGTTGTCCTTCCTCGGACGACCCCTCTTCTTTCTGGGGGGACCCTCACGTGCAGGCCACTGCGGTACAGAGGACTCTCCACCAGAGTCATCCTCCCTCCCTGTGGCAGTTGCAGTTGTTACGGCACCAGATGTTGTGGGCACACAGGGAGGTGTAGACATGTTGGTGCTAATCTGGCAGAGGCATGTCAATATGTCCCTCTGCACCGCTGTCAGTTCTTCCAATGTGTCCCACTTGGACTCCATGCCAGACATGTGTGTCTCCACACGGGACATGTGTGTCTCCACACAGGACATGTGGGAGTCCAAGCGGGCATGATGGGCAGCCTGCTGCTGTTGAATGTCCTTGAGGATCCCCACTACCTGGCTGACCTCTCCGGTGCTATTCTGGTACGCCTCAGCAATGCGTGCCAGTTGTGGGTCATCATGCAGTCCAGATCCCTCAGCAAACAGCGACCTCTGCCTACCACCCCTACCACCACCCCTGGACACACGTGCGGGAGCTGCCGTGGCACGCACAGGTGACCCTCGGCCCCCTTGGGGGTTGGTACTGGGGTTGTTGTCCGTTGCTTCACGGTGGGCTGTGGTCCCTGTGCTGTTGTCATTGAGTGTCCTTGGTCTGTCTGTGTCGGCGGGGGTGGTCTGTGTGTTGGCAGATGTTGGAGGAATGGGTGCAGGGGTGCAGCTGGTGGTCCTGCTGGTGCTGCATGATGACTCCCACCGGAGGTGCCAGGTTGGTCTTCGCCATCCGATGAGGGCAGAGGCTGTTCCACACCAGAGAGCTCAGGGTCCCCCAGAGCCTGGGACAGGGACTCCTCCTCACCTGCTGCTGTGTCCCCATCATCACCTGTTTTTGGAAGAGACACACAATGTATGTTATGTTTCTGCAGGCATCACTGGTTCAAACACATGACAGTTGTGACTGTACCTCTGGATGCGGGCCTGTACATTGCATTGTCCTAAGTTTTCACAGTCAGAGGTTGATATTGGTGTGGCTCATTGTCCTGCCAACCTGATGCATTTCTATGTGGATGTTGAGGTGTGTGCATGACCAGCATTGGTGGTATTTGGTTGACATCCGAACCTCCTTCTCCCCCCAGCCCAGTTGTCCCACCATGAAGCATGCCACATTTGCAGTGGATGCAGGTTGACTCTCAGGATGTCAGTCAGTGGTGTCCTGCTGTTGGGTGGTGCACAGTTCCCAGCAGGGCCTTGTGCTCCCCACAACAGAGCACCATTGTCAGACATCTTGGAAGTGGCTTTTCACTCACTCTCTTGTAGGGCACGGTCCCAAGTGTGTTGTTTGGAGTTAGTGGAAGTGGTGTGTGTGTAAGGGCCTGCTGGTAGCTGTTTTCGGAGCTGGCACTCCTCCTCCCCCCAGGCCAGATATCCCACCATGAAATGTGCTTCCATTGCAGGGAGTGCAAGTTGGCTTTCAGGATGTCAGTCAGTGGTGCCCTGCTGTTGGTTGTTGCACAGTTCCCAGCAGGGCCTTGTGCTCCCCACAGCTGTGGCCAGTGTCAGACATCTTTGAAGTGGCTTTTCACTCCCTGTGAGGTGTGTGCATGCTTCAGTGTGAGCTTGCTGGGCCATGCGGGTGGGGGATGTTGAGCTGTGACTACCACTCCCATCATGCTATTGCCTACACCCCCTTCCCAGCATGCCCATACTTCCTTCCTTTTGAATCTGCTTCCCTGTGGGGTAGTGTGCCTGTGCTGACAGGATGGCTGACAGTGTTGTCCTGGTGTTTGTTTGGCTACAAGACCCAAGAGTGTCCCTGTGCTTCACACAGTATAACCCAGGGTGGTGGTTCTTTGTGGGATATTTAATTGGAGTGTGAGGCATTGCATTCTCCCAGGTGGGTTATGTGGAGTTTGTGTTAAGGGGGTGTGTGGGAAAAGCTGCTTGTAACTATGGTCAGAGCTGTCAGTCCTCCTTCCCACCCAGGCAGATATCCCACCATGGAACGTGCTTCCATTGCAGGGAGTGCAAGTTGGCTTTCAGGATGTCAGTCAGTGGTGTCCTGCTGTTGGTTGTTGCATAGTTCCCAGCAGGGCCTTGTGCTCCCCACAGCAGTACCCAGTGTCAGACATCTTGTCAGTCCTTTTCCACTCCCTGTGATGTGAGCATGGTTCAGAGTGGTGTTGATGGGCCAATTGTGAGGGTGACCAATATCTGTGACTACAACTCCCATCATGCTATTGCCTACACCCCCCTTCCCAGCATGCCCATACTTCCTTCCTTTTGAGTGGACTTCACTGTGTGTGAGTGTGACAGCAATGGCAAGATGGCTGACAGTGTGGTCCTGTTGTTTGTTGGTGCCCAGTTCCCAGCAGGGCCTTGTGCTCCCCACAGCTGTGGCCAGTGTCAGACATCTTTGAAGTGGCTTTTCACTCCCTGTGAGGTGTGTGCATGCTTCAGTCTGAGCTTGCTGGGCCATGTGGGTGGGGGATGTTGAGCTGTGACTACCACTCCCATCATGCTATTGCCTACACCCCCCTTCCCAGCATGCCCATACTTCCTTCCTTTTGAGTGGACTTTACTGTGTGTGAGTGTGACAGCAATGGCAAGATGGCTGACAGTGTGGTCCTGTTGTTTGTTGGTGCCCAGTTCCCAGCAGGGCCTTGTGCTCCCCACAGCTGTGGCCAGTGTCAGACATCTTTGAAGTGGCTTTTCACTCCCTGTGAGGTGTGTGCATGCTTCAGTGTGAGCTTGCTGGGCCATGTGGGTGGGGGATGTTGAGCTGTGACTAACACTCCCATCATGCTATTGCCTACACCCCCCTTCCCAGCATGCCCATACTTCCTTCCTTTTGAGTGGACTTCACTGTGTGTGAGTGTGACACCAATGGCAAGATGGCTGACAGTGTGGTCCTGTTGTTTGTTGGTGCCCAGTTCCCAGCAGGGCCTTGTGCTCCCTACAGCTGTGGCCAGTGTCAGACATCTTTGAAGTGGCTTTTCACTCCCTGTGAGGTGTGTGCATGCTTCAGTGTGAGCTTGCTGGGCCATGTGGGTGGGGGATGTTGAGCTGTGACTACCACTCCCATCATGCTATTGCCTACACCCCCCTTCCCAGCATGCCCATACTTCCTTCCTTTTGACTCTGCTTCCCTATGGGGTAGTGTGCCTGTGCTGACAGGATGGCTGACAGTGTTGCCCTGGCATTTGTTTGGCTACTAGTCCCAAGAGTGTCCCTGTGCTTCACACAGCATAACCCAGGGTGGTGGTTCTTTGTGGGATATTTAATTGGAGTGTGAGGCATTGCATTCTCCCAGGTGGGTTATGTGGAGTTTGTGTTAAGGGAGTGTGTGGGAAAAGCTGCTTGTAACTATGGTCAGAGCTGTCAGTCCTCCTTCCCACCCAGCCAGATATCCCACCATGGAACGTGCTTCCATTCCAGGGAGTGCAAGTTGGCTTTCAGGATGTCAGTCAGTGGTGTCCTGCTGTTGGTTGTTGCACAGTTCCCAGCAGGGCCTTGTGCTCCCCACAGCAGTACCCAGTGTCACCCATCTTGTCAGTCCTTTTCCACTCCCTGTGATGTGAGCATGGTTCAGAGTGGTGTTGATGGGCCAATTGTGAGGGTGACCAATATCTGTGACTACCACTCCCATCATGCTATTGCCTACACCCCCTTCCCAGCATGCCCATACTTCTTTCCTTTTGAGTGGACTTCACTGTGTGTGAGTGTGACAGCAATGGCAAGATGGCTGATAGTGGTGTCCTGCTGTTTGTTGTTGCACAGTTCCCAGCAGGGCCTTGTGCTCCCCACAGCAGTACCCAGTGTCAGCCATCTTGTCATTTCTTTTCCACTCCCTGTGATGTGAGCATGGTTCAGGGTGGTGTTGATGTGCCAATTGTGAGGGTGACCAATATCTGTGACTACAACTCCCATCATGCTATTGGCTACACTGACTTCACCAGCATACACAGAATTCCTTCCTTTCAGTGAGCTTCCCTGTGAGGTGGTGTTCTAGTGGTGGCAAAATATCTAACTGTGTTTGTTGGTTATATTTGTGCCACTGCCTTGCTGTATTTGTAGTTAGGTTTGTACATGTCATGACACAGTTACATATCACTATGAGATGGCATGTATTGTGTTTATCTGACTGACAGACAAATCTTGGGGTGATTATCTTTTGGTTGCTGGGGATTTGCTAAGGGTGCATGGTTTGACTATCCCCTTGACAGTGATGTGTGTGTATTGTCACACAATATTGTGTATATTTGTTGTGTACTCACCAGGCTCTGGGATGTTTGATAGTCCATATACGCTCACTGGTGGTAGGATGGCCCGCACCTTCTCCTCCCAGGGCCTGAGGTATACTGGTTTGGCAGGAGGGCCACTGCCGGTACGCTGACTCAAGATGTAATCCTTCTTTAGTAGGTCCTTGACCCTCCTGCGCACATCATACCACCTGTTCTGGATGTCTTCCTTTGTGCGCAAACACGATCCTCTCCCACATCTTGGTTTTCTGCGACATTGGAGTCTGTTGGACCAATGTACCAAACAACTGTGGCTCTACCCTGAGGATCTCATCTACCAGGACTTCCAATTCCCTGTCTAGGAACTTTGGATTCTTCTTTGGGGGCATGGTGATGGGTGGTGGTGGTGATTGATGTGTGTGTGTGTGCAAGTGAGGGTGTGTGAGTGTAGGTTTTGCTGGGTGTATGTGAGGGTGCTATTTGTTGAGGTGCTAATGGTGTGTGGCATGTTTGATGGATGAGCTGTGAGTGTGTCTGTGGTTGCTGTCTGATGGTGTTCTGTGCTGGCAGGTCAGTTGAATTTGCAAAAGATCATGGTAGGGATTTGTGGCCTTTATATGGGTGGAGTTGTGGGTGTGTCTTTGTTCCATGTTCCCCCCCTATTTATTGGCTTTGTAATTGCTTGTTTGGCCTTTTTTTGTATTTTTTCCTTTGTATTTTTTGTGCATGTAGGAGACGTTCTTCTGACTGAGTAGGACGCTGCAGTTGTCTATTGCGAGCTTCTCCGAGTCGATCGCGCTGTGTTTCTGCTAGGTTTCATGTGCGGCGTACGCATCGGTCGCGGAGTATTGGGTTGCTTCGGCTGGGTTTTGTATGCGTGTCGGTTGTACGGCTTGGGCTCCGTGATACTCGTTCTGGTTTTCCATGCACTGCATCGTACTGCGCGGGTCGGAGTTCGCGGGTACGTTTCGGTCGGGTTCATTCCTGGTGTGTCGGTCGGTTCGATTCGCGTGGTTTCCCGGCCGGATAGCTGGTTTCCGTGCGGTTCGGTCGTTCGGCTTGTGTTCCGTACGAGTCGGTCGTGATTCACATGCATTTCATCGTACTACGCGGGACGGGCAGCGCCGGTACGTGTCGGTCGGACTATATTCTCGTACCGAGTCGGTCGGTATGTTTTCCGGCCCGATTCGGAATCGGCCCCAAAGTGTCTTGTCTCTATGGGTCCTTACCCGGATTCGCAAATGCTCCCCCCTTGCCTGCTAGCTTTATGAAATTATTGGGGTTGTTTTGAAGTCAGGGATGGGCTATATGTTTTTATTTACTAATGTTATGGTAATGTTGGTGCCCTTGTTTTTGTAACTCTATCACCTTCTTAAGAACAGCTTGATCAAAGATGCAGCTCTCAGGGCTGAGACTGAAGGCCAGTAGAATTAAGATAAAGAGCCATTATGCACCTGTTTCAAACACTGTGTACTGTATGGTTGACTTGAAATAATTTATCTTCTGCAAAATATGGTTGAATGCTATGTAAAATAAGAAAAGGTCCTGGTTGGGTGTGTTGACGACACTTAGGACCTTATTTAATGTTTGGCAGATAGGAACTCAATCACAGATGTGATGTTGTCTCATCCACCATATTGCAAGTGCCATTGACTATATTGCAGTTGTAACACGACAGGTGGAAAATCCCCCAAGTTTGTGCCTTAGTATCCTGTCAGATAGGCTCTAAATAAGGCCCACAGACATGTGGTAAAATATTTTTTCCATATTTATCAAGATGTGGGTGGCAAGGTTTACTACTAGTTATTGTTGATGTACTGTCCCCTACTCATGCTCATGTTATTCTGAGTGATTCCATCTACAATTGTTGGCATTGCAGATCTCTGCTTTGCACTTGCTCTACTCCACCTCACGAGCTTCACTAATAAGGAGCAGTAGTACTTTTTATTGGAACACTTTCTCCTATTAGTTGTATCTGGTCCAGTGAATACTTTATGAGGATTGCCTGTTAAATGAGTGTTCCTTCTTACTCCTGGGATTGGTTCACATCCAGTTTCAGGTACACCTCTAGTGGTGGTCTCTGTGTTTTATAGGAATGTGATTATATTTGGGTGTTTCTTCCCTTCATAACATGCACCTGTCACATTTGGAAACCATTATTCATGTGAACATAAATCTGAACGTTTCTTTAGTTTAGTAATCGTCTCAATAAACAAATCATTCTTATGATCATCCACTTATAAAGGGACTTTTCCAAAAGTGTTTAGATCTGGCCTTTGAGATAGCTTTAGATATCTCCCCAGACTACTGTTTTTCCAGAAAATTCATATGTAATATACATACATAGAAGGATTTTTTTTGTCAGCGGCCTTCATCTACTGGTCTGTTTAATTGTCATTCGCATGGTGCTTCCACCCACCACAGCACATAGCATGGATCAATGAGCCAGACCACTTCGTTCTGAATGACTGCACAAATCCTGTGCACATTGTTCACATTAGCCTAAATATTCCCTTTCTCTTCAATGACACATCTGGTTCAAAGTGCCTTTAACCCCTTCGCTGCTAGGCCTTTCCCCCCCCTGTGCTAAGCCTTTTTTTGGCTATTTGGGGTAGTGCGCTCTTAGGCCCCTGTAACTTTTTGACCACATAAGGTATCCACGCCAAATTTGCGTCCTTTTTTTCTAACATCATGGGGATTGTAAAGGTACCCAGGGTTTGTGGATTCCCCTGGAGGGGACCCAGAAATTAGCCAAAATACAGCAAAAGTTTTTTTTTTTGTGAAAAATGCAAAAAAAGGGCTACAGATGAAAGCGTCTTGTTTTTTCCCTGCAAATGGCATCAAAAAAGGGGTTGTGGTGCTGAAATCACCATCTTCCCAGCTTTCAGGGACAAGCAGACTTTTGTCAGAAAACCAACTTTTTTTACACAGTTTTGGCATTTTTCTGGGACATAGCCTATATTTGCTATTTTTTGTGCTTTCAACCTCCTTCCAGTTAATGGTAGAAATGGGTATGAAACCAATAATGGATCCTGGAAAGCCATACATTTCTGAAAAGTAGACAAAATTCTGAATTCAGCAAGGGGTCATTTGTGTAGATCCTTAAAGTTTTCCTTATAGAAACTAACAGTTAAATGAAGGAAAAATTGAAAATTAGTTGAAAAAACAGCCATTTGTGTCAACGTTTTCACCTGTAACTTCTTTTAATTATGACAGCTATTTGAAAGCAATATACCGTTATATCCGCTGGACCTTTCTGGTTGTGGGGATATATAGGACTTGTAGGTTCACCAAGAACCCGACAGAACCCAGAGCCAATAACTGAGCAGCATCTTGCAATGGTTTTTTATTATGTACCGGGTATATAGCAATTATTTTGGGAAAATGTATACATGGAAAAATTGTTATGAAAGACACCTATGTATTTCTGAAATGGGAACAAAATGTAGATTTTAGAAACAGTAGATATTTGCACATTTCCGAAATTGGGAGTACCCATACTAGCATGAGAATTATAGGTCATTTTTCAAAATGACTTATTTTTTACACATTGTCTTTCATTTGGAAGGCAGAAATGCATCGAAAGTCAATAGGTAATAACAGTTGCTCTACAAATCTGTGTTATCCTAAGTCTCCCGATAAAAATGGTACCTCACTTGTGTGGGTAGGCCTTGTGCCCACAACAGGAAATGGCTCAAAATGCAACGTGGACGTACCACATTTTCACAATGAAAAATTACCCTTTTTTTGCAAAGTGCCTAGCTGTAGTTTTTGAACCCTAGCTCTGCGGGCACTTAGGGAAATCTAGCAAAACTATACATTTTTGAAAACTAGACAGGCAGGGGAATCCAGGATGGGGTGACTTGACTGGCTCTCACCAGGTTCTGTTACCCAGAATCCCTTGCAAACCTAAAAAATTGGTAAAAAAACACATTTTCCTCACTTTTCTGTGGTGGAAAGTTCTGGAATCTGCGTGGATCCACAACATTCCACCCACCCCGCGTTCTCCAATGTCTTCCGAAAAAAATGGTACCTCACTTGTGTGGGTAGTCCTAGTGCCCGCGACAGGAAGCACCTCAAAACGCAACGTGGATGCACCATATTTTCACAGTGAAAAATGACCCTTTTTTTGCAAAGTGCCTAGCTGTAGTTTTTGAACCCTAGCTCTGCCGGCACCTAGGGAAACATAGCAAACCTATACATTTTTGGAAACTAGACACCCAGGGGAATCCAGGATGGGGTGACTTGACTGCCTCCCACCAGGTTCTGTTACCCAGAATTCCTCCCAAACCTAACAAATGGTCAAAAACAACACATTTTCCCCACATTTCTGTGGTGGAAAGTTCTGTAATCTGCGTAGATCCACAAATTTCCACCCACCCCGCGTTCCCCAAAGTCTTACGAGAAAAATGGTACCTCACTTGTGTGGGTCGGCCTAGTGCCTGCGACAGGAAACGGCGCAAAATGCAACGTGGTCACACCTCAATTTCGCAGTGAAAAATGACCCTTTTTTGGCAAAGTGCCTAGCTGTAGTTTTTGAACCCTAGCTCTGCCGGCACCTAGGGAAACCTAGCAAACCTATACATTTTTGAAACCTAGACACCCAGGGGAATCCAGGATGGGGTGACTTGACTGCCTCCCACCATGTTCTGTTACCCAGAATCCCTCACAAACCTAAAAAATTGTCCAAAAAAACACATTTTCCCCACATTTCTGTGGTGGAAAGTTCTGGAATCTGCGTGGATCCACAAATTTCCACCCACCCCGCGTTCCCCAAAGTCTTACGAGAAAAATGGTACCTCACTTGTGGGGGTCGGCCTAGTGCCTGCGACAGGAAATGGCACAAAACGCAACGTGGTCACACCTCAATTTCGCAGTGAAAAATGACCCTTTTTTGGCAAAGTGCCTAGCTGTAGTTTCTGAACCCTAGCTCTGCCGGCACCTAGGGAAAACTAGCAAACCTATACATTTTTGAAAACTAGACACCCAGGAAATCCAGAATGGGGTGACTTGACTGCTTCCCACCAGGTTCTGTTACCCAGAATCCCTTGCAAACCTAAAAATTGTCAAAAAAACAGATTTTCCCCACATTTCTGTGGTGGAAAGTTCTGGAATCTGCGTGGATACACAATTTTCCACTCAACCCGCGTTCCCCAAAGTCTTACGAGAAAAATGGTACCTCACTTGTGTGGGTCGGCCTAGTGCCTGCGACAGGAAATGGCGCAAAACGCAACGTGGTCACACCTCAATTTTGCTGTGAAAAATGACCCTTTGTTGGCAAAGTGCCTAGCTGTAGTTTTTGAACCCTAGCTCTGCGGGCACCTAGGGAAACCTATCAAACCTATACATTTCTGAAAACTAGACATCCAGGGGAATCCAGGATGGGGTGACTTGACTGCCTCCCACCAGGTTCTGTTACCCAGAATCCCTTGCAAACCTAAAAAATTGCCAAAAAAAACCCATTTTCCCCACATTTCTGTGGTGGAAAGTTCTGGAATCTGTGTGGATCCACAAATTTCCACCCACCCTGTGTTCCCCAAAGTCTTATGAGAAAAATGGTACCTCACTTGTGTGGGTCGGCCTAGTGCCTGTGACAGGAAACGACACAAAACGCAACGTGGTCACACTACAATTTCGCAGTGAAAAATGACCCTTTTTTGGCAAAGTGCCTAGGTGTAGTTTTTGAACCCTAGCTCTGCCGGCACCTAGGGAAACCTAGCAAACCTATACATTTTTGAATACTAGACACCCAGGGGAATCCAGGATGGGGTGACTTGACTGCCTCCCACCAGGTTCTGTTACCCAGAATCCCTTGCAAACCTAAAAATTGTAAAAAAAACACATTTTCCCCACATTTCTGTGGTGGAAAGTTCTGGAATCTGCGTGGATCCACAAATTTATACCCACCCCGGGTTCCCCAAAGTCTTCCAAGAAAAATGGTACCTCACTTGTGTGGGTCGGCCTAGTGCCCGCGACAGGAAACGGCGCAAAACGCAACGTGGTCACACCTCAATTTCGCAGTGAATAATGACCCTTTTTTTGCAAAGTGCCTAGCTGTAGTTTTTTAACCCTACCTCTGCCGGCACCTATGGAAACCTAGCAAACCTATACATTTTTGAAAACTAGACACCCAGCGGAATCCAGGATGGGGTGACTTGACTGCCTCCCACCAGGTTCTGTTACCCAGAATCCCTTGCAAACCTAAAAATTGTCCAAAAAAACACATTTTCCCCACATTTCTGTGGTGGAAAGTTCTGGAATCTGCGTGGATCCACAAATTTCCACCCACCCCGTGTTCCCCAAAGTCTTATGAGAAAAATGGTACCTCACTTGTGTGGGTCGGCCTAGTGCCTGCGACAGGAAACGACACAAAACGCAACGTGGTCACACTTCAATTTCGCAGTGAAAAATGACCCTTTTTTGGCAAAGTGCCTAGATGTAGTTTTTGAACCCTAGCTCTGCCGGCACCTAGGGAAACCTAGCAAGCCTATACATTCTTGAAAACTAGACACCCAGGGGAATCTAGGATGGGGTGACTTGACTGCCTCCCACCAGGTTCTGTTACCCAGAATCCCTTGCAAACCTAAAAATTGTCAAAAAAACCACATTTTCCCCACATTTCTGTGGTGGAAAGTTCTGGAATCTGTGTGGATCCACAAATTTCCACCCACCCCGCGTTCCCGAAAGTCTTCCGAGAAAAATGGTACCTCACTTGTGTGGGTCGGCCTAGTGCCCGCGACAGGAAACGGTGCAAAACGCAACGTGGTCACACCTCAATTCGCAGTAAAAAATGACCCTTTTTTGGCAAAGTGCCTAGCTGTAGTTTGTGAACTCTAGCTCTGCCGGCACCTAGGGAAACCTACCAAACACACACATTTCTGAAAAGTAGACACCCGGGGGCTTCCAGGGAGGTATGGCTTGCGTGGATCCCCCAACGTTTCCTTACCCAGAATCCCCTGCAAACCTCAATTTTAGCTGAAAAAATCACTTTTTCACACATTTTTGTGTGGGAAAGTGTGGCATCACTGGCCTCACACAAATTTCCTACCACCCAGCGTTCCCCCAGGTCTCCCGATAAAAATGGTGCCTCACTTGTGTGGGAGGCCCAAGTACCCGCGACAGGCAAGGGCCCAAAACGTAGTGAGGCAACATCAAAATTGTCTATCTCAAAACCACCTGGTTTTGCAAGGGAGTCACCTGGGTTTTGGCCCCGTGCTCGGCGGCCATCTAAGAAACCTACCAAACCCACACATTTCTGAAAAGTAGACACCCGGGGCTTCAGGGAGTTATGGCTTGTGTGGATCCCCCAACATTTCCTTACCCAGAATCCCCTGCAAACCTCAATCTAAGCTGAAAAAATCACTTTTTTCACACATTTTTGTGTGGGAAAGTGTGGCATCACTGGCCTCACACAAATTTCCTACCACCCAGCGTTCCCCCAGGGGTCCCGATAAAAATGGTGCCTCACTTGTGTGGGAGGCCCAAGTACCCGCGACATGCAAGGACACAAAACATTTTGAGGCAACATCAACATTGCCTATCAAAAAACCACCTGGTTTTGCAAGGGGGGTCACCTGGGTTTTTGGCCCCATGCTCGGCGGCCATCTAGGGAAACCTACCAAACCCACACATTTCTGAAAAGTAGACATCCGGGGGCTTCCAGGGTGGTATGGCTTGCGTGGATCCCCCAACGTTTCCTTACCCAGAATCCCCTGCAAACCTCAATTTTAGCTGAAAAAATCACTTTTTCACACATTTTTGTGTGGGAAAGTGTGGCATCACTGGCCTCACACAAATTTCCTACCACCCAGCATTCCCCCAGGTCTCCTGATAAAAATGGTGCCTCACTTGTGTGGGAGGCCCAAGTACCCGCGACAGGCAAGGGCCCAAAACATTTTGAGGCAACATCAACATTGCCTATTAAAAAATGTTTTGGGCCCTTGCCTGTTGCGGTTACTTGGGCCTCCCACACGAGTGAGGCATCATTTTTATCGGGAGACCCGGGGGATCGCTGGGTGGTAGGAAATTTGTGTGAGGCCAGTGATCCACACTTTCCACACAAAATGTGTGAAAAAAGTGATTTTTCAGCTAAAATTGAGGTTTGCAGGGGATTCTGGGTAATGAAACGTTGGGGGATCCATTCAAGCCATACCTCCCTGGAAGCCCCGAGTATCTACTTTTCAGAAATGTGTGGGTTTGGTAGGTTTCCTAGATGGCCGCCGGCACGGAGCCAAAACCCAGGTGACCCTTGCAAAACCAGGTGGTTTTGAGATAGGCAATTTTGATGTCGCCTCACTACGTTTTGGGCCCTTGCCTGTCGCGGGTACTTGGGCCTCCCACACAAGTGAGGCACCATTTCATCGGGAGACCTGGGGAATGCTGGTGGTAGGAAATTTGTGTGAGGCCAGTGATGCACACTTTCCCACAAAAATGTGTGAAAAAGTGATTTTTCAGCTAAAATTGAGGTTTGCAGGGGATTCTGGGTGAAACGTTGGGGATCTACGCAAGCCATACCTCCCTGGAAGCCCCTGGTGTCTACCTTTCAGAAATGTGTGGGTTTGGTAGGTTTCCCTAGATGGCCGCCGAGCATGGGCCAAACCCAGGTGACCCCTGCAAAACCAGGTGGTTTTGAGATAGGCAATTTTGAAGTCGCCTCACTACGTTTTGGGCCCTTGCCTGTCGCGGGTACTTGGGCCTCCCACACAAGTGAGGCACCATTTTTATCGGGAGACCTGGAGAACGCTGGATGGTAGGAAATTTGTGTGAGCCCGGTAATGCCACACTTTCCCATACAAAAATGTGTGAAAAAAGTGATTTTTTTCAGAAAAATGTCAGGTTTGCAGGGGATTCTGGGTAAGAAAACGTTGGGGGATCCACGCAAGTCATACCTCCCTGGAATCCCCCGGGTGTCTACTTATCAGAAATGTGTGGGTTTGGTAGGTTTCCCTAGGTGGCCGCCGAGCCCCAGGCCAAAACGTCATGGGACCCCCCTTGCAAAACCAGGTCGTTTTGTGAAAGGCCATTTAGAGGTCACCTCAATACGTTGTGGGCCCTTGCCTGTCGCGGGTACTTGGGCCTCCCACCCGAGTGAGGCACCATTTTTATCGGGAGACCTGGGGGGACGCTGGGTGGTAGGAAATTTGTGTCAGCCCGGTGATGCCACAACTTTACCACACAAAAATGTGTGAAAAAAGGGATTTTTTCAGCAAAATGTCAGGTTTGCAGGAGATTCTGGGTAAGAAAACGTTGGGAGATCCACACAAGCCATACCTCCCTGGAATCCCCCGGGTGTCTACTTTTCAGAAATGTGTGGGTTTGGTAGGTTTCCCTAGGTGGCCGCCGAGCCCCGGGCCAAAAACCCAGGTGACCCCCCTGGCAAAACCAGTTCGTTTTGAGATAATGTGTTGTTTATTTCTGCAGCGTGAAAATTTTGGCACAATATTGCAAGGAAAATGTGACAGACATTTTGAGGTTTGCAGGACATTGTGGGTAACATAACTTGTTGTGATCCACAAGAGAGATATCACCATGTACTCCCATGGGTGTTTCGTTTACGACAATATCTACAGTTGGTAGGTTATTCTTAGATGGAATGTACACCTTGGCAGACAGACTAAAAAGACAAAGATTACTGCACAGCCATCTATTCCTCAAGCACACACACATACTGGTTGGATTTGGCACGAGGGCAAGTGATGGTTCAGTATATACAATTTTATTAACGCAATTTCACAAAAATGAAATGCACTGTCAATAATTGAAAGGACAAAAAACTGAACCAGTGACTTGCAGCTCGTGAGCTGTAAAGCCACGTCAAGGCCCCAACCGCTTTACAGGCCATTCACACACCTTTCATACGTGATACACACAAGACCTTTCACACCACCAGCCACGAAACAAACACATTACAACATTCACAAAATGGGACAAAGTACACCCTGCTTGAGAAAGACAAAAAAAAAATATTACTGCACAGCCATCTAATCCTCAAGCACACACACATACTGGTTGGATTTGGCACGAGGGTGAGTGATGGTTCAGTATATACAATTGTATTAACAAGTGATTTCACAAAAATGAAATGCACTGTTAATAATTGAAAGGACGAGAAACTGAACCATTGACTCACAGCTCGTGAGCTGTAAAGCCACGACAAGGCACCAACCTCTTTACAGGCCATTCATACACCTTTCATACGTGTGACACATACAAAACCATTCACACCACCAGCCGCGGGCTCATCACATTACAACACTCACACCAGCAGACAGCGCCATTCAAGGGCCCATCACTTTCACATGCCCACATTCCTAACACAGCAACCACACAAGCTGATGGATTGCGTGGAGTGTCGCTCGGCTAGCTGTGTGTGTAGTGACCAGCAGCACGTCACTACTCACACACCGCCAGCCGAGCGACACTCCACGCACACCGCCAGCCAAGCACCACTACACACACACCGTCAGCCAAGCGCCACTCCACGCACACCGCCAGCCAAGCGCCACTCCACGCACACCGCCAGCCAAGCGCCACTCCACGCACACCGCCAGCCAAGCGCCACTCCACGCACACCGCCAGCCAAGCTCCACTCCACGCACACCGCCAGCCAACCACCAGCCTACACACACCACCATCACATTTAGGATTTTTTATACAAAAAAGAAAACACAAACAAATTGCAAATAGATACAAATCTACTAACACAAAATCAGAAACTAAATACATTGCACTAATGCCAACCTTGAAACAGAACAACAATTCTTAAACATTACAGACCAGGCAGTTCACTTTACCACTCATGGTTGCTCCCAATAATTCTTTTGCTTGTGGTACGCTCTATAACAAGCAGGCACACACAGCCCAGGGTTAGAAGGACACTCAGGGCAGTACATACGAGTCTCCTTCCGCGTACCTCTTCGCCAACAGACTCTACATCTCCTAGTGGGAAAGTCTTTTGAGGGTGTAGGAGGAATGTGATCAGGAAAGTGGCGATCTTTCAATCGAGCCACATCCTCCACCACTCCAACTCTAGGAACACTTGCCTATTCCACAACAACAAGGCTGCCTATGACAGACTGCTGAAACTGAACAAAAGTCAACTTTGACGCAGGAGAACACTCCTTGAACACAACAAAAGCATTGAAAGTTGCTAAATTGAAGAGATGGCTGGCCAACTTCTTATACCAAATGTAAGCCTTACGAATAGCAGTGTAAGGTTCCAACCTCTGATCTACTCTATCAACACCACCCATGTGCTTATTGTAGTCTAAAATGCACACAGGTTTGCGCACTTCAGCAATCTGACCCCAAACAGCCACAGGTGAAGTACTCTCATCATGGATGGTAGTCAGCATGTACACATCCCTCCTGTCCACAAATTTCACAGCTAGTAGTTCATCACTACGCAAGGAACTGCACTGTCCCCTCTGAAGTTTTTTGCAAACAAGCTCTTTTGGATAACCTTTACGGTTAGAGCGGATTGTGCCACAAGCAAAAGTGTCCACTTTGAACAATTCCTTAAACAATTGCACAGCAGTGTAGAAGTTATCAAGGTACAAATGGTGGCCTCTGTTAAACAGTCCTCTAGCAAGATCCCACACAATTTTCTCTGAAACTCCAAAAGTGGACGGACAACCAGGGGGTCAATAGTGGAATCCCTACCAGTGTACACACGCAAATTAAAAACATATCCTGTCCTACTCTCAGACAACATATACAGCTTAATTCCATAGCGTGCCCTCTTGCTAGGAATGTACTGCCTAAAAACCAACGGCCCTTGAACAGGACCAAAGACTCATCAATAGATATTTCTTTCCCTGGAGTATAGATCTCTGAAAATCGATCTACAAAGTGATCAAGAACAGGCCGAATCTTAAAAAGATGGTCACATTCAGGGTGATCTCGTGGCAACGCCAAACCATTATCAACAAAATGCAGCATCCGAAGCAAAAGTAAATACCGATCACGAGTCATAACTGCAGGAAATATGGCCGTTGCCATCAAGGGACTGGTAGACCAATATGAACCCATGGACGGCTTCCTTATCAAACCCATCAAGAAAGTCAAAGCCAAAAACTTCTTCATCTCTTGCAGATTTGTGGGACTCCACCGGGTAGCTCTAGAATGGGGCCTAAGTCTGGCACTGTTGTCCCTCAAAAACTGCTCAGCATACAAATTAGTCTGCTCAACAATCTCACCCAAAAATACATCATCCATAAACAACTGAAAATACTGTATAGGCAAATAATGTTCACAATCCACTCTACACCCTGCATAACCACTAAAGGCAGGCAACACCGGCTGCACCATGTTTGGATCAACCCAGAGTCCAGCACTTCCAGTAGGAAGCCTAGCAGCCCCAGGCTGCAATCCAGATGCCTCTTGCACCTTCATCATCCGATGATTCCATGTGGAGAGAAAACTCACTGCCTGAATCTTCCACTCCCTCCTCTCCCTCATACGCACTGTCAGTCTCATAATCCTGCTCAGAGGAAGATTCAAGAAGCAAACCAACCACCTGCTGAGCAGTCATTCTACGGCTAGCCATAATGCTTACTAATAAAGGTTACTTGTCAAACAAGTCAACAACAACAAACCCTTTGTAAAAAAAAGAAATAAACAAAATGTAGCTTTATCACAAAGACCTATATACTCCAACTCTATACCACTCACGTGACAGAAGCAGCTAGACTCACCACCACCTACTCTGCACAGACACAGTAAGGATCAACAATATCCCACTAAAAAGAAGAAAAAAAATTACACATAAGACAATGCAAAACATCGCAAAGAATTTCATGCTCTGAACACTAACAAATATGCTGCCATTATGACACCACTTACAAAAAAATTCATTCATGCATGACAATAATACTCATTTGGAGTACACACAACAAAAATATTTTTCTTACCAAATAAATGCAATTACGACAAACTGCAGAACAACCACTGCCGAAACCGCAAACAGGAATCAAAAGCTTTACACTAGAATAAAAGGAGAAAAAAACATTACAATCACATATGCAAATAATGCACCAGTCCACACACAATCCACCAGCCAAGCTAAGGGGTAGGTGGGCCAAAGAGTATAAATAAAATATTCACCCCCGAAAAGGGGAGCAACCCTTGCCCTTTTGGCCACTCCCCAACACAAAAATTAAAAAAACCCTGGTGTCTAGTGGTTTCTGCCCTCCTTGGGGGCAGATGGGCCTAAAAACATACTGCTATTCTGCCACCCAAAGAGGGCAGAAATGGCCACAATCATCCTCCCATAAAGGGGAGCGACCCTTGCCCAAGGGGCCGCTCCCCAACATAAAAACCCTGGTGGCCTAGTGGACCTACAAAAAAACAAATCAGCCGATCTGCCCCTCAGGATGGCAGAAACGGCCAAATTAATGCTCCCCAAAGGGGAGCAACCCTACTCAAGGGGCCACTCCCCAAAAACAAATCCCTGGTGGTCTAGTGGGCCAAATATAAAAAAAATGGCGACATCTGCCCCCCCATGGGGGCAGACAGCAACAAACAATGCCCCCAAGGGGAGCGACCCTTGCCCAAGGGACCACTTCCCACAAAAAATCCCTAGTGGCCTAGTGGCCATACAAAAAAAATCAGCCGATCTGACCACCCTAGGGGTGCAGAAACGGCCAAATTAATGCTCCCCATAGGGGAGCGACCCTTGCCCAAGGGGCCACTCCCCTCAAACAAATCCCTGGTGGTCTAGTGGGCCCAATTTCTTAAAAAAACATGGCAATCTGCCCTCCTGGGGGGCAGACACAGCCACAAATATTGCCCCCAAAGGAGAGTGACCCTTGCCCAAGGGGTCACTCTCCACAAATAAATGCCTGGTGGACTAGTGGGAAGATACCTTTATCTTCCGCACACGATCTCTCACTACTCAACTCTACTCTCAACTCTATTCACAACTGGATGTTAGCTCACCAACTCATTCTGAATCCCGCCAAAACTGAATTCCTCCTCCTCTCTACCTCTCTCTCACCTCCTCCTGTTCAATCTTGGATGGATCAGCTGAACCTACTCAACAACAAACCCATCATTGTCGACAGCGCTAAATCCCTAGGTGTCATTCTTGACAAAAGACTCAACCTAATCTCCCACATCAACTCTATTGCTAAGAACGCACGTTACCAGTTGCGCCTTCTATGGGGGATCCGTTGGTTCTTCCCGGAGAAAGACTTAAAAACCTTGGTACTATCTCTGGTTCTCTCAAGGCTGGATTATTGCAATTCTCTTCTGACGGGCCTACCCAAATCCCACCTCTCCCCTCTCAAATCCACCCTCCATTCAGCAGCTCGCTTCATTTCAGGGTCTAAACTAAGTGACCACTTCACTCCTATCCTGTCCTCTCTTCGATGGCTTCCGAACGAGGCAAGATCTATTTACAAAACTGCCTGCATCACACACAAAGCCTTACACACGTCCTCCCCTCGTTACCTGGCGTATAAATTGAAATTGTCCGGTGGCTCTCGCCCTTCTCACAATGCGGAAAAGCTTCTGCTTGAGCCCCCCCGTCTTCAAAAGGGAAAGATCGATGGCGCAATCCGGTGAGAATCTGGAACTCGCTTCCCCCATTGCTCCGTGCCACCTCCTCTACCCGGATCTTCAAAGCTGACCTCAAATCTCTTCTCTTCCAAAGACACTTTCAGAACTAATACTTTCACTCTCAGCCCCCTCTCTACTCCCTCAAGGAAGTTCTTCCACTATAGGAAATTCGGTACTCCATGCCTATAGAAGTGCCTTCCCAGTGTGTTCTGAGTGACTGCCACTTATTGCAGTATTATACCTCTATTTGTATTTTGCATCTAATGTATCATGCACATGTGTGTTTGCCAGGAAGCTGTTTCAGCCCGGGCTGCCACACACGGGGGGGGGTGTATGCACTGCCAGCAACCTGCCAGGCCAGTGCACAACACTTGCCATCACCCTCTCTCTGCCTGCCATTGTGCTCCATGCTTCTGAAAGGTAATAAAAAAACGTGCATTTGCGTTTCAAATGTCCGATCCTGCAGCAGCACACTTCCAAAAGCCCATGCATGACAGTAACCCGATTCAAGGCCCCATTCTCCCGACTTTGCTCTTCTGAAATGTTGGGTTCGGGTAAAGCCAGCGCTATATAAAAAACTGCCCCCCAGGGGGCAGAGCACCAAACATATGGCCCCCAAAGGGAGCGACCCTTGCCCAAGGGGCCGCTCCCCAAAACAGTATTTTCATGTTATTTAAAAAAAAAAAAATTCCCTGGTGTCTAGTGGGCATTCCTGCTGCACGATCGCATGATCGTGCAGCAGGAATGCACAAAGAGGCATCGGGGAAAGGAAAACCCTTTCCTTTCCCTCGATGCCTCTTTTGTTTCAAACCCCCTCCCCGGAGCCAAAACTCACCTTATTCCCTGACGCGCTGGAAGCAAATGGCTTCCAGCGCGTCGGGGAACAAAGGGAAATCCTCAATGACGTCAGCGCGCCTCGCTCGCTGACGTCATTGAGGGGGCGTGGGGAGGCAGGGGAAGCCCTTCCCCTGCCTTCCCCCCCAAAAAAACAACGATCGGATTCCCACGGGGGGAGCGCCAGCGCTTCCCCCGTGGGTGGGTCTTATGACGAGCTGGACTCGTCATGAGCACACGACCACTGTGTGCCATGACGAGTCCAGCTCGTCATAAGCATCGAAGGGGTTAATGTTATGTGTTTATATAGTAAGTTTAAATACTTGCTATTTATTTGACCTGCACTTTGGGTGCCCCGGTACCTTTTAAACTTGCTGTTATAAAGTGTTTAAGCAGCATTTTAACATAAGCGGTGCAGCTTGAGTGCTTGGTTTCGTGCTGATTTATTATTGTCCTCTTCACAAATAATAACAACACAATGTATGGTACAACTGAAAGCTAGCAATTAAAAAATAACACTAGTAAAAGGCAGTAGCGGCCCGTCCCCTACCAAAGTGGGGGGGCAGGCTGGAGGAGGGAGGTGGGGAGTGGAGGGGAGGGAGGCGGGTGTTCGGGGACAAAATATAAAAAGAAAAATAAACTTACCTGAACACTGCCGCAGCTGCCCCCAATGCTGCCGTCGCCAGCAGCATTGTGCTCTTCCTGCATCTGGGCAAAGGATCCCAGACTGCACGGCGACCAATCATGG